>CM028129.1:511770000-512180000 GCA_016271365.2 Neoceratodus forsteri
TATTTTTCCATCAAATTTTCATCATGGCCTTTTTGGCACCCCCACCTCATGAACAAGATGCAATACGTGAAAGTTTTTCAAATCTGAGCCAAAAAGTGATTTTGCAGTTGCTTCACAAAATCACCTTTTGGGTGGGATTTGAAAATTTTTGCCTACCAGGTTCATGAGATTGGATCATAAGAATATTATATTCAAAACTTGGAGTCAAAATAACAAAGTAACAATAATAATAATAATAACATTTTTCAATTTTTTTGACTCCACTCTTTCAACATAGCCATTTTTTCACATCACCTCATGAACATGAACTGGAACTTTGACTGGATCTTGGATACCCACCTGGATATAATAATAGAAGTCAGTGTGTCACCTGACTATTAGGGACCACTCCACAGTTCAATGTGTATGGGCTGCTAAACAGTCCAAGCCTCCCCCAATTCACCATCAGCTGGGTCCTTCACAATTATAAGGTGGGTAGACTTTAAGATGTACCTGGCTCAGACAGACTAGAGATACCAGGATGACACCCCTGCTATTGACTCCATCATAGACTACTTTGTTAGTGAATTCACTGCAACCTGTGACAAATTGGCTCCACTCAAAAAGTGTTCGGTGCAAGGTACAAGGAACCTCTGCTGGATGGGTCACCCCAGAGTTCATAGCCCACATGCATGAAAGGGACAACCTGTGGTATCAGATGAGAGAAACAAAGACTTGTAGACCTACAAAGATACAAAGAAGCTCAAAATAGGTGCACCAGTAGGATAAGACTGGCAAAATCATTGTACTGCAAGGACCAGCAAACTAGGGACTAGAGCGATGGGGAAACATTTTGGGATAACATATCTGAGTTCCTGGGTAAGGGTGAAAAACAGTCCCTCAAACTGGTCAAAGTTTATGGGGCTGACATCCTGGACCAAGCTGAGATAGCAAACAAATTTAACATAACCTTCATGGACCTCAGCTCTGTCATCCCTCCCAGCCCTGCACCAGGGTTATGAGATGGTGACAGGACAGGAACACCAGGCAGTAATGACCAAGACCCAGGGTACACTATATTTTATTCCAAGCCTATCTCAACAAACGATACCTTAAAGTATGTCAAAAGAGTTCTAGGTAAAACTAGGGTAGGGGATGATGTGATAGATATGAAGCTGCTGGCCAGGCCATCGAGGAACTTGCTCTCCCCATTTCTAAATTATTCATTTTCTCTCTACAATACTCCCAGTTGCCTGGGATATGCAACGTCACATGGGTCACACAAATTTTCAAAAATGGTGACTGCTCCTATCCAATACCTTTGGGTAAATCGCACTGGACTAACTAGTCACCTATCTGGATAAACCCAATATCCAATGTGCACAACAGCATGGATTCAGGAAGCTTCACAGCACCAGCACTGCCCTTATAGAGTATACCAACTACTTGTATGAAGCCCTTGACAGTGGTCTCCTGCTGGGAGCCATCAACATTGACCTAAGACATTTGACCTTGTCTATCACATGCTGCTGCTTGGCAAGCTGTTCTCACTTGGGCTGTCTCAGGACACAATGGTCTGGTTTTGAAGCTAACTCACCGACCACTCCTAGCATGTAAAGATTTATGATTCTTTATCAAGTGACTAGAGTGTCTCACTAGGCATACTCCAGGGTTCAATACTTGTCTCCCTTCTATTTTGACTGTTCATTAACAGTCCCCAGGATGCCTGCCAGTCATTTAAGGTATTTCTTTATGCTGATGATATCATCATTTACACCTGCAGTGCTGGCCAGGGTAAATGGTTTATGCATAACAAATTGGTCTTGAACTACAAAAGAAAAAACAAACATGTGGTGTTCAGGACCGCAAGTGAAACAAAGGTCCCTCCCCAGTCATCCTCAATGACAAGGGACATATTCTAGAACAGATAGAATCCTTTAAGTACTTAGGTGCTACCATAAGTGATACCCCATCATTCCTCCCTCACGTGGATAATATTGTTAGCATGGCCTACAGAAGGCTAGATGCACTGTATAGGAATTGCCTCAGGCTCACCATGGAAGCCAGGCAAATTGTCATATCCAGAACAGTCCAATCCTTGACTATGATCTCACAGTCGAGTGACTCTGTACTAAACAGAGTCAGGATGGTGTATAACAAGGCCTATCCTTTTGTAACAGGATGAGATGCTTGTCCAGAGCTGCTTCCTATATTCCTTCAACAGCTGGCTTTTTCTCCAGGGCAGATTAAAGTACCAGACCTGTCTGTTTGCAAAGAAAGCACTGACGAACTTTACCCCATGATGATTCAGTATTGCTTTCTCCCCATTAACAATTAATACAACAGGAGTATGACTAGGAATACCCTCAAAATACTATTCCAGAGAATGAACGTGAGTAAAAATGAATTTGCTTTAAGGGCATCTTTGTGGCTGAATGAATTACCTGAATCCCTGATGTTTACCTAAAATTACCCACTTCAAGAATACTCTGAGAAAATATCCCACATCAAGCTCCAAAAGTTCAATTTCAGTTAATCTATATACCTAGCTTACACTGTAACTCTTTTTCACTGCGGTCATACAGTAGCTAGTTCCATTCCTGTACCAAATGCATCTTATGGTTTGTTACTGACTATGCTCCTCTGAGGTTCCTGTTTTTTGTTGAATACTGTTAAGTGTATTCTTACTTATTGCCTCAGATGTAGAACCTTTGTAAAAGAGCACTTGTGTTCAAAGGTACTTTCCGAATGAATAAATAAATAAACATGACAGGTGTTATTTTTCAAATCCTGGAAGCAACATGTTTTTGCACTTGTAGTGTAAAATGATGTTTTGGCCAGAGTTCTATAGATGCCACTTGTCATGTTTATAAGGGGAAGTCATAAAATTACTATGTTAAAAATTTTGGGTCAAAATCTAAAAAAAAAATATTAAGAAACATTCTGTGCAGGGCTAGCCTTTATCCCAGTGGGCCATGCTTAGAGATCCTGTGCCAGTCAGCTGAGTTTGAGGGCAGGCTCAAGACTGGAAGTGATGGTGTTGCATTGTGGCACCACTCCCAGCCTGGGAAGGGAAGGTGCAGGGTTGGCAGCATGGGCCCAAGTACCATATCATGAAGAGAACTTTTCTGTTGGCATAGAGCCCTGTAACTCTGCACCTGTAGCTACTTGAGGTCCCTGTGCTTCAGCTGACAGATGGACTATTGACCCTGCACATCTGTATCTATAGCTACCTGGAAGCACAGGGGTCACAGGTCCCTGCACTTCCTCAGCCCCTCAGACAGCCCCATGAATTATTTTTATCTGTTGCTGTACTTCTGCAGGCAGATGGACTCTTCCCTTGGTACATGGCCCAACATGAGACTGTGCTTTTGCAGACAGAAGTAGTGTTGTAATTTGGATATCATGGAATTCATGGGGTCTGTGCTTCTGCAGTCTGAGACTGCTTATATAGTTGGTCACAGCTTTTAAAATTTGACTGTGTGCAGAATACATATTTGTTAGTAACTGGAAACTGATTGTGTGTTTTTTTGCACCAGATTAAAGCATCGTTGTGACACTGTAGGCACTACAGTAGGAGAGTTTTCCCTTCAAAAATGAGCTTCCTTTTATCCACAGCATTTTTCTTTTTTATTGTAGGGTGTACATGATTTAATTCAATCTAATGTATAACTTGAACTATATTTTGGGTTCTGTACACGTAATAAACAAAACTGGAATATTTGCCTTATATTTTAAAGGGGCATTCATTTATTAAAGATTATTGATTATACTATTTGAGTATGGTCTCCATCTTGATCTATTTTATAGACTATAAGTGGGTACAATCATGTAGTGCTATACATACAAATTGTACTATTAATTTAGTATGTCCTAATGGTGCACTTCCAGAGTGCATAGATAATAAATGGATCATTTTGAAACTGTAATTATTTATTGTTCCTACAAGTTTATTTCTGCCTGTAGTTTAGCAATTTGTCAAATGGCACTTTCAGGCTTTGATATGTTAGTATATGAAGTGGAGCATAAGCATTGAATATTGGCATCTATACTATGGTGGAGTACTTAATGTGGTTTAATTTCTTCATAGAAACTAAATAGTTTCAGCTTGATTTATCACTTTTGAAATATAAAGCATGAAACAACAAAGATCCCATTTCAAAGAAGAAAAGAAAGAAAGAATAAGAAGAGAAAAATAAAAGATTCCAATGGGGCTTTATAATATACTGTGCTATATATTCTTTTGTTTATTAGCTTGTTTTGGTAATTTTTTTTTTGTATTACATAATTATATTTGGGGTTGTGTCACTTTTTAATGGATATAATTAAACTTTAAGGGCCAGATATTCAAACCTTTGTGCTTGGCACAAATCCATAGCGCTGGAATAGCACTGGTTTTGTGTGAGGCTGCAATATTGAAAAGCCCTATTAGCGCCGGTGCTGTGTGATAGCACCAATGCTAATAGGTAATGGTATGCAGGGGCGTGGACAGAAGAGCCCCCATGAATGCCAGCAGCATGGCATATTCAAATGTATAGTGCCGCACTACAGTCATTAGCGTGACCTGTAGCTCAGCACTAGATACCACTGGGAAAAAGTTGGCGGTAATACAGCAGTGCCCCCCCGCATGATTCCCAACCCCTCCTTCCATGCAAAAGAGTAGCATAGCCCTGGTAGTCTAGTGATCCCCCCCACCCCCCTGCATGAATGCTGACCCATTTACTTCAATGTTATTAGTAGTTTCCCTGGTAGTCTAGTGGTCCCCACCCCCTGCATGAATGCAGACCCATTTACATTAATATTATTAGTAATTTCCTGGTAGTCTAGTGGTCCCTCCACCCCCACATGAATGCCGACCCATTTACTTTAATATTATTAGTAGTTTCCTAGTAGATCTTGTGGTTCCCCACCCCCTGCATGAATGCGACCATTTACATTAATATTATTAGCAATTTCCCTGGTAGTCTAGTGGTCCCCCACCCAGCTGTGCACCTCCGGCACCTATTCAATACAGTGGCACTCCTGAATACCACAGTCAGCGGCCGGCCACGGTGGAGCGAGGAGGGCTGAGCCGGTCGCTGGCTCCAGAGAGATGCTTTGTTTGGGGGTACCGGGAGGTGCACAGCTGGGTCGGGGATCACTAGACTACCAGGAAATTACTGATATTATAAATAGGGTCAGTATTCATGCAGGGGGTGGAGGGACCACTAGACTACTCAGGAAATTACTGATAATATTTAAGTAAACGGTCGGCATTCATGCAGGGGGTGGGGGACCACTAGACTACCAGGAAATTACCAATAATATAAAGTAAATGGGTCGGCATTCATGCGGGGGGTGGAGGGACCACTAGACTACCAGGGAAATTACTGATAATATTTAAGTAAATGGGTCGGCATTCATGCAGGGGTGGGGGACCACTAGACTACCAGAGAAATTACTAATAATATTTAAGTAAACGGGTCGGCATTCATGGAGGGGGGTGGAGGGATCACTAGACTACCAGGCTTTGAATATAGCTCCCGTTTGCCCCGGGCTAACCCATTTGCACTGGGCTAATGTGTTAGCACTGTGCAATCAGGTTAGCCCTGGGCAAACTTCACTTCAGCATAGCACAGTTCTGCAGTGTGTGGCTTACATTGTTGTTTGCAGTCATACCTCTCAACTGTCCCTGACTTTCCAACGTCCCTGATTTTACCTCAATGTTTTACTCTCCTAAAAATTGTGTTTCCATGACCAAACAGTGGGGATTGTAAGCATAAAATAATGTCAAACATTAATGTTACAGTTGTGTCCTTCCTTAGAAAATGCATTTTACACTACACCACTAATCCTACCAGCTTCCTGAGTGGATATCACCAATTTCTAAGATGTGTCCCTGATTTTAAACCTTTGTCCCTGATTTTTGTAAGCCTTGTCCCTGATTTATGAGGCAGGGGGTTGAGAGGTGTGTTTGCAGTAGCTGTGAGACATCTCTGTGCAATCACACACAATGTTCTCTACCTGCAACACTGGCTTGCTACAGAGTCTAATGAGCTGCAGTTGCAGTTTGCACTTCCCTGTTGCTATATTCAGTGCTGTCTTATTCCCGGGCAATTTTTGCCCTGCACTCCCAGACCAGTTTGCCCAGCTTCCTTAGACTGCTATATTCGGCAGGATTAGCACTGGGCTATTTTCTTTTGACTATAGCTCGCTTTGTGCTCTGGGCTAAATTTGCCCACTGGGCAATGCTAATTTAGCCCCGGGGCAAAGTTTTGAATATCTTGCCCTCAGTGTTTTTAACTTACATTTGCACATTTTTCATGCACCCTTTTAAATTGATATTGAATTGGTATTAATTAATTCTTCTATAAAATGGCTAAGTATTTGAATGGGTGCATGCCTCTGATGAAACTACGCTGTGACGTGGTAAAATGTAAGGTGTTTGTCCACCATTAACATGGTGGTTGTCTCTGTTATTTATGAATAGTCTCTGTGTGTGCTATGCTGTGCAACCTTTTTAAAGAATTTCGATTTGGAAGATTTTATCTTGATGAATAAAACCACAAGAACTATGAGTAGTTTGTTTTACCTCTTACTACATATTAGGGGCTAGAAATATTTGAGCCAGCATTTTGGGGGTTTGAGTGTTGAAAGAACAATACACTTAGAGGTGGGTGCACTTTCCTTTCTGGAATATGTGTATGTTTTATAACTGCAGCTGCAGAAGCACAGACCCCTCAGAGGCCTGTGCTCCTGCAGCTTGAACTGTGTGCATGTCTTACAGTGTGTATGAGTACCTGTGACTACAGAAGCACTGGCCTCATAGGAGCCTGTGCTTCTCCAGACAAAAGAACTCTTGTAATTTGGGTAGCATGGATTTGTATCTGTGGCTGCAAGGGCCTGTGCTTCTGCACACAGAAGCAGTGTTGAGATTTTAGTATCATTGATTTCTATTTGCAGTCAGATGTAAATGTGGTATGCATACCACAGATACAAATCCATGAAGGAAGCACATCAGTGCTACTGCATTTGTCACCTGGAAATAGTTGCATGTTGTTTGTCTTATCAATGAAGGCTGTCTGTGGTTGCTTGTGTGATCATGTCCATTTGCTACTGGAGGGAGTTAGGGTTATAAACATCAATGCTACATTTTCCTACTGTTGTGGCATTACGTTGAACCCTAATTGGTGCTTTAACACAGTTTTTTAAATGAATTTCCTTTCTTTTTGAGATAGTGGAATCTTATCTTCATTCACACAAATCTCCTTGGAATCTGAGTGAAGAAATGCAGACATCTAGGCCCTCTTGAACTTGCAACGAAGAAAGAGTCTGTCTGCCTGCAGACATGCTGGGTCTTCTAGACCCAGTAGTTCTTTGTGGTAACAAATGCAAATAATTCATGGGGCTGTCTGGAAGACTCCAGAAGCAGAGGATCCAGATGAAAAAGTTGGATAAATTCCACACCATGTAAGAGATTTCTTCTATATTCTTTTATTTTTCATAACACAAGAAACATCTGGGTAATGTTTTGTAATGTGTCGCTACTTTGTCAGACTCGTGCTATGTTACCTGGTTCAAGTTTCAAAGTACAGTCTCTTTAATATGCTGTTCCTTTATAGAGTCATTAGACTCCTGCATTTCTGTGTACCCTCATTTGGCTGGCTTGCCACATCCCTCCATACAGTACATGTATTTTTCTCTATAGGTTTACTATTGTCTGGGGAACTTGCAAAGCAGCTGGTCCACTCCCTGCAGGTATAAGAAGCACTTCTTATACCTGCAGGGAGTGGGATGACCGCTTTGCAAGTCCCCCTGACAACAACAAACCCATAGAGGAAAGCTAGTCAAATCAGGGTGCATGGTGTAAAGTTCATTCAACCTTTTCATTTGGATTTTCAATTGTCTTTTTGGATGACCCAAGACTAAGAAGTAATATTTAAGCTTTCAGCATAAGCACTGGCAGTCTGGACACCTCAGTGACATTCTAGAAGCATAGGACCCTGTGGTCTCCATGCTTCCATATGGCTACAGATACAGACATGCAGGGCAAAGAGTCCACTTTTTAGCTGAAGTGCAGGGTCCTCTGGCAGTTATAAGTACAGAGGTGCAAGGCCCTATGCCAAGAGAAGAGTTCTCTTCACTATATGGTGCTTGGGCTTCTGCAGTCAACCCTGCACCTTCCTTTACCAGGCTGCGGGTGGGGCCACATGGCAGCGCCATCCCCCCAGCCTTGGCCCATCTAGCTGCCTCAGTGAGCTCACCCCCAAACTCAGCTCATTGGCATGGGAATGCAAAGCACTACCTGCTGGGCCAAAGACTACCCCTGCACTAAATCTTTCTTAATTAAGTTTTCTTTTGTGAAGTTTGCCCTACATTTTCAACATAATAATTTTATGACTCCCACTTATAAACATTGTGGTGTTGATGGAATAGTGACTGAAATACTATTTCATGCACAAGTGTGAAAACATGTTTTGGCCAGGATTTTAAAAATGACTCCTGTCAGGTTCATGAGGAGATATGAAAAATGGTTATGTTGACAGTTTGATGTCATAGCATTGAAAATTACCAAAGTTATGAGTGAGCATGGAACAATTTCAATGTGCATTCATAACTGCTCTTTTTAAATATTTTGATCCCAAATTCTGAACATGGTCTTCTTATGACCCCATCTCATGAACATGGTAGGTGAAAAATTTCAAATCCCACCCAGAAAGAGACTTTATGGTTCAGCTGAAAAATCATTGCTCAACCCAGATTTAAAAAATGTCCCTGCCTTGTTCATGAGGTATGGTCCCAAAAAGGCCATGTTGAAATTTGGTGGGAAAAAATTGACAATTAGCAAAGTTATGAGTGAATGTTGAAATATTTCAACATTCACACATAACTTAGCTATTTTACCATATTGGTTCACCAAATTTTCAACATATTCTTCTTATGAACCCACCTCATGAACCCAGTAGGTGAAAATGATCAAATCCCATTTGAAAGGTGATTCTGTGGAGCAACTGCAAAATCACCATTTGTCCCAGGTTTGAAAAATATCACTTACCTTGTTCATGAGGTGGGGTCCAAAGAAGGCTACATTGAACATTTGGTTGAAAAATATTTAAAAAGGACAAAGTTATGAGTAAAAGTTTAAAATACATTGAAATACATTAACTGCACATGCTTTATTTCCTCATTTTGCAGTCTTGGTTTCTGGAGGAAGATGTCATTTGCCTCAGAGAGTGGATCTATGATGTGGTACCCTCTTTAGGAGAGTGAAAGTGTGTGGTGGGCTGTGGGGAAGTGAGTGTTGAGTAGAGGTTCTGGATGGTGTGTGTGGTGTGTGTATGTGTGCATGTGGTGAGGTCAGAGATTGATGAGGGACCATTTTCTTCTTTTCAGGCCTTTACAAAAAGTCTACAAGGGACAGTTTTCTTTTTTGCGGGAGAACTGGACCAGCACTGAGGATTGGGCACCCCAGTGTTGGCATACTGTTTGGCAGAACCGCGGGGTAGGCACCACAGTGTTGCCACCTATCTGTGGGGGGACAACCTGGAAGGGAAGAGGTTTATGATTCAATGGCACCTGGGGTGGACACCATGGTTCACTTGTAATCTTAAAAATAAATCTATGAGGACAGTTTTATTTTCTGCAGGGAGATCAAGCTGACATTAGGGATTGGGCACCCCCAGTGTCAGCATACCCTTCAGTGGCACCAGGGGTGGGCACAACAGTGTCTTCAGCTATTTGTGGGGGTGTTGGAAATCTGGAGGGGAGGAGGTTACTTGACATTATTGGAAACAGACATTAGGCAGGACAAGGGAGGGTTGGCTGGGCTGGGAGGAGAAAAAGCACACAGGATGTCATTAATAATGTTTTATAATCAACTCCCCTCATTATGCTGGGTGCCTAAGGATTTTGCGGTGCCCAGAAGAGGTAGTTTGGGGCTGAATTTGAAAGAACAAACACTAGAATCTAACTAATTGTGTCCCATTTGCCTCAATTCAGATGTTTGCTTTTTGAGAAATCATCATTTATAAATGTTATCTATATATTTTGTAAAAAACAAAAGAAAGTAGCCATCATGACCCAAAATCTTTTTCTCATAACACAGGAAAAACTAATTTTGTGAAAGGACAATGCTTGCTAAAATAAAATGTTAGTGTTGTATCAGAGGGTTATCCTAAAACACTACTGTGCATGTTCAAAAGCAAAATTATTTTAAAACCTTATAACTCTGAAACCAAATAAAATTTTTTTCACAAAATCTTCTAAAGGCACACCGTTGGTACATGCTTCAACCTGGAAAGTTTTGGAACAAAATTCTGAGCCATCTAGGCTGTAGTTGAGACAAAAAAAATAAAACAGCAAAACTAAGCAAAAAGTGTGGATTTTTATGTACTATACATTCGCACATACAGATTTTAGAAACTGGTTAAGCACCCGTAATGAAACTTCCCATGTCTTGAGAACCTGATGCCATGCCAAATATCATGTAATTTTGTCAAACACTGCCAGAGTTAATAAGGTATAAAAATGTGGATTTAATATTAAACAGCATACTGATCTTTAAGTATATACTAAAAAACAGGAATGCTGTTGTTAAGATGAACGAGGGTGCCTATTAGCAAAATGTAACTAGTAAGTCAAAAAAGCACATGGCACTCACCTTCCACAGTCACTAGAAAACAGATCAAGCAATGCTTTTCTATGCTGCTTGAATCCATATGAAATCCATTTGTTGAGGAACAAGTCACAAATCATCCATGCAAAATTGAAATAAGGTGCAATAGGTGTGAGTGGTGCAAAACCCCTATGTTTTGTGTCTGGGCTTGGCACTTTTTCAAGGGAGCACACCTCATAAGGATAGCACACCCCTTATATATATGCTGAAGGATATCAAATAGAGTGTGAATTGATCCAGGGGTGAATAAATGGGAATAGCGTGCAAAGTGTCAGGTGAAACGTAATGCAAAATAGCAAACATTTTAGAAAACAAATACATGATAAAAAATGTATTTCCCACAATTAAGTTAGTTATAATAATCTGATCAATATGTTGTAGCAGCCAGTACATCTTGAAATGAACCCTCATGTTACTATTTTCATTACATCCAAATCTATTGTCTTAACTTCATTGATCAACAGTATACTTACAATAAATATAGATGCATAAAGCCTGCAATTTGAAAAAAGCTATGATAGTTGTGACTGAGTCATTTTGCAATGCACAGAAACAAGGCAGAAAGATGAATGACCATGGTCAATAGTGGAATAGAGCCTTTTTATAAATCCAAAGTCCTTTAATTATCACATTCCGGGGTATTAGTTATGGACATCTGGTGCTCCAGTTCCCACTTCTGATTCAGATTCTGTATGGCTGCTGAATATAGTGTTCTTTAGGTTGTGGCAGGACAAATAGACAGCAATTCAGAAAAAATTCCCGATTCTAAAAGAAAGATAAATGATTATAAGTACATATTTTAACATTAGATCACTCGGCTTGATAACATTACATGTGCAACTATGCTGACAACATCCAACTCAAAACCTTATGTATATATAGGATGGTTGTGCATACAACAGCCCTCTCTAAAACTATATGGATGAGAGAACATTTAAACTAAATGGAAGAAATGGGGGGGTGATATTATTACCAACTTCTACATCTAGGAATAAGAAAAAGTGGGATTTGGAAAGTAGCAACATACCACTCAAAGCCATATATGTCAGAGCACATTAAAACTAAATGGAGGAAATTGGGGTGGGGGAGGATTTTATTGTCCTAGCATCTACATTTGGGAGTTAAAGGGGGGGATCTGAAAAATAGAAAGTTCACAACAATAGGGATTTGGAATAAGGTTAACTTCAAAGGCAGTTCAACCTGTAAATAAAACTAAATGATCTATTTAGACCAGGGAAATAAAAGAACATTTAGACAATGCCCTTCATTCTCTGATTATAAAACAATTGTATTTACAGAATGAGGTATGTAAAGATGATCACGAGTCCAGGTTATGTCCTGGCTCTGAAACATATAATCAAAGAACATTTTCTCTGAAGGAGTTTCATATCATGTGAGCCACCCCTAATCAGCATACCCATCTTTTCTATACCCACAAACATAACTTTGTGTAATGCTGGATCCCTAGCCATTTTGATATGTTCAGCAAGTACATACTCCTGGTTCCCCTGTTCACTTTCTCTCAAATGTTCAGCCACTTATGTCTTGAAAGATCTCTTGGTTTTCCCACTCTTGGGAAGTGTGTGAAAAAACATCAAGTTAGGCATGAAATATTGGGGGTTTGCATTGCTCACACCATTTGCATCTTGCATTCATTTTGCATTGATGATTTGTGATTTTTTTCCCTTAGTAAATGGATTTGATATGGATATATGCAGCATGGAAAATCATTGATTGATATGTTATCTAGTGGCTGTTGAGGGTAAGTACCTTGTGCTCTTTAGGTGCCAACAGTATAGCTGTTAGCACCTATTGTTGTCATTTATACTCTTTTGTTCATTTAGTCAAGTTTAAGGTTACATTCAGTATGAGTGATTTGGCTGCGTGATGTCACTGATGATGTCAGTGATAGGGCTTTTAGATCTTGGCATAGGGTTTCAGATCTACACAAGAATGGTTTTGATCCCCTGCATTGCAATATTTTTCTTTCCCACTACAATTTTTGTTGTATGAGAGAAATTGTTAGATGTCATTGTAGATGTAATGAAAGATTTCCACAGAGTTAAAGAGCAGACTTTTAGACGATGGAACTTAGTTCTTAAACAACTTTTGTAAGATGGAAACTCACTTGAGTGATGATTCATGGTGGTGTGGAGCTGGAATAGCAACTAATAAAATTATGAGTAAATTTAGCTAAGAACGATGATTTGTGAAGGCAAATCACCTGCTGGGATTAGATTCCTAGTTGCAGATTTTTTGCAGATTTGCAGATTGTGATATATCTCTACACCACAGGTACTGCAGCTCACTCACCTGAAACTCAATGGCACACTGTGTGTTTGCTTAGCAGGCAAAGGATCAGAAGTTCAAATCCAGGTAAATACAGTTCATATCCTGGCAGAAATCTAAACCTTTGTTTTTTCAAATTTATTTTAAGATGGAAACTCACTTCAGTGGCAATTCATGGTGGTGTGGAGTTGGAAGAGTAATTATATGAGAAGTATCTCGTTTCAGAAATCAGAACAACCTTACTGCTGACTCCAGGTGATTGGTAAATCCAGGTACATCCTGTCCCTCGTTGACTATGGCCTATCCATATATACAGCAGCCTGTGAGTTGGTACTAAGTAGGTTTAAGGTGGCCTGCAATAAAGCCTATTACTTTGTGTTAGGTGCTGACAAGCAACACATAACTGTGCTCTATATGCAGAAATGAGTTGGCTACATCCAGCTAGCAGAACTAAGTTACAAGCATGTATACTAGCCAAGAAAGGGTAGTCCATGACCAAAGCAATTGGGATTAAGTGCCTAGAAAGACAGAAACTCAATGTCAGTGATTGCTATCACAGCTACCCAGGGAGGAGGGTGACTGGATACTGTGATTGGCAAAAACCGCTACAGGAACTAGAGGGTATGCGCATGTGTGTGCACCAGGGGAGAGGCAGGGAGGATGGCATTTGGGGGTTGTGGTGAGGAGCTGCTGAGTTGGATTGCTGGCATCATGGGGAGGGTGGTCGGCTGTGAGGCATGGGGTCCGGGTTCTGGTTCGGCATGGTGCATTTTTTTTTTGCCTCCTGGTGGCATGTATTTTTATCATGTTTTGCACCCCATGACATGCACCCCCTGGAGTTGAGAATCCATAAGTAGGGGGGTAGGGGTATGGGGGGCACAGCTCCCCGCATTAAAAATGAGACCTGTAGGTCTTGGGTGCCTTTTTTCTGTGCTGCGAGTGTGCATCACTGAAATTGATTTTCAGCGATGTAGACTCACCATAATAGCAATTACTGTTTCTTGATCGCTATTATGACATGGAACCCCAAGAAAGCACTGCTAGGCCTATACCCCCTACCTTAAAAAATTGCTCCCACTCCATTGTAAATCAGTACAATACAAAAAGTGTGGTCAGGAATGCACTTGAACTACCTCTCTGCAGAACTCAGATGTATAAACACTCTTTTGCTGCTAGATCTGCAGGTTGGTTAAATGAACTGCCTGAACCATGCTGAACATCCCCAGGATTAAACAATTCAAAAGATCCCTGACAGCTGTGTCAGCAACTCAGTGCACCTGCAGCAGTTAGTCAGCTAGCTCTATCACTGTCTACATTTGTACCTACTGTCTATGCATGCAGCTTGCTGCCTTGAACTTGTCCTTTTTTAAATCTGAATGATTTTCAGTATTATGAATGTTTATTGACTACTTGACAAACATTTCCTTTGGAATTTGCCTTGATTGTTTGGTCATTGTTTTGAATGTAATAATGTAATCTGACATGGAATCTTTGTGCTCCAGTGGACTGTCTGACTCTTCTAATCAATCAATCAATCAATCAATCAATCCATAAATAAATAAATACATACATACAGAAATACAAAAATAAATAAATATGTAAATAAATAACTAAACTAAGAACAATTTGTCAAGGTAAATCACCTGCTAGGATTAGATCCCCAGTCACCTGTCTTCCAGGTTGTGACTTACCCTCTACACTGCAGGAACTGCAGTTCCTATACTTGCAGCACAGTGGCACACTGAATGCGTGTTCACTAAGCATGCAAAGGATTAGTGGTTTGAATCCAGGTAAGCATACAGTATATGGTATTTTAATACATAATTATTTTGTACTTTATAGACCTTACTTGGCATCATTAGTACCATTGACTATTTGATTTGATTTACTATCAACCCCAACCCTCCAGGCACTGTGCTCCCATGCATGCATATTGTAATTGTCTCTGATTTTCATGTGGGAATGCAGGGCCCTCCAGGCCCTGTGCTCCTATCTAACAATAAGTGTAGATACATTGTAATTAACCCTCATCTCCCTGTTGGAGTGCAGGGCACACACCAGGCCCAGCGCTGCCATTACTGCATAATGGAGGGCTCTGTACTCCCATTACTGCACAATGGTATCCATATGTGGGAGCACAGGGCCCAAGGGCCCTGCACTCCCATCTACTCATAAGTATACAGACAGAACACAGGCCTAGAAACATTCTAAGTAAGCCTTGTGCTGCAAATGGCACAATATCACAATAACCATAGGAACATAGCATGTGATGGAGCCCACAAGGGAGGGGCATGTCCTAGACGTGGTTCTGGCAGATGGGGATCTGGTAAGGGACCTGGTTGTAGAGGACCCCCTGACTGGGAGTGACCACAATACTTACTGGTTTCAAATAAGCATGGGGGAGGGGGGAGAGCTAGGACACTGGCAGTGGACTTCAGGGGGCAGACTTTGTGAGCATGGGAAATATTCTCAAGGATCACTTGAAGGTGATTACATCAATCACAAGTGTGGAAAGGAGATGGGAGGTCATAAAATGGGGACTTCATGAGGCAGTCAGGATCTGTGCTAAGTTGAAACATAAGGGAGCAAGGTCACATAAACCATGCTGGTGGTCCAGTGAGGTACAGGTAGCAGTCAGAGAAAATAATGTGGCCTACAAAAAATATAAAACAACAAGAGGGGATAGGGATAAGGAAATGTACCATCTTGCATCTAGAAAAGTCACCCGGATGGTGAGGGGAGCAAAGTCCAGTAAAGAGCAGTGGCTGGCACAGGGGATACATGGAGGGGAAAAGGGGTTCTTCTGGTACATTGGGGAGTGGAGAAAAACTAAGGGCCATCTCAGCAGATTGAGATCAGAAGAAGGGTGGGTGGAAGAGACAAGGGACCAGGCAGAGGTATTTAATGAGTACTTTGTCTCTGTGTTCACTAGGGAGGGGCTGGGATATCTACAAAGTAAGGCACAATGGGGATAGAAGCGGCAGTGAGTGGGATCAGGGGAGCAACAGAAATGGAGCAAGAGGGAGGGAGAGGTACCCCAGGGGTGTCACATCTGGATAAGGATATAAAGGCCAGTAAGGTGGAGGGGACAGATGATGCTATCTCCGCCAAAAAGGTGTGGTTAGCCCTCAAGGTCCTAAAGAAAGACAAATCTCCTGGGCCAGATGGCATTCATCTGAGAGTACTATGGGAATTGGTGGACATACTGGCTGCACCCCTGGTGGAGCTCTTCAACAGGTCACTTGAGACAGGGAAGGTACCTAGGGATTGGCGAGAGGCACATGTGGCACCAATCCATAAAGGGGGGTCAAGGGAAGTACCAGGTAACTATAGACCCATCAGTTTGACCTCAGTGGTGGGAAAATTAATGGAGAGTATACTAAAGGAACGATTAGGGGTGTACTTGGAGGAGGTGGGAGGTCTGGATAGTTGGCAACATGGGTTTGTGCCAGGTAGATCATGTCAAACCAATCTTGTGGAGTTCTACGAATGGGTAACATCAAAACTGGACAGAGGAAAGCCTGTGGATGTATTATTCTTGGACTTCAGCAAGGCGTTTGACTCTGTCCCCCACAATGGTCTGGTGGAGAAACTGATGGGGTTAGGAGTAGGCCCTTTGATGGTCAGATGGATTGAAAACTGGATAGCTGGATGCACCCAGAGAGTAGTGGTCTGTGGGGAGCTCTCCAACCCTAGAGAGGTTGGTAGTGGGGTACCGCAGGGCTCGGTCCTGGGTCCGATCCTGTTTAATGCATACATATCGGACATCAGGGAGGGTATAGGGTGTGAAATGAGTCTCTTCACTGATGACTCCAAGATGGGAGCAGTAGTTGAGGGAGAAGAGGAGAGGTTGGCCCTGCAAGGGGATCTGGACACCCTGGAAAGCTGGGCTCACACATGGAAATTAAATTTCAATATCACCAAGTGCAAGGTGTTGCATCTTGGGTGGAAACCTAAACACAGGTACACCCTGGGAGGGGAGGCGCTGGAGGCCTCAATAGGGGAAAAGGACCTAGGAGTCATGGTGGATGCATGTATGAATAACTCTGAGCAGTGCAGGAGAGCGGCTAGTATGGCAAACAGGATGTTGGGATGCATCGTAAGGGGGATCACCTCTAGGAGCAAGGAAGTGATTCTGCCGCTGTACAATGGACTGGTTAGACCACACCTTGAGTACTGTGTACAGTGCACTGAGACCACACTTGAAGAGGACATACAGCTCCTGGAGAGGGTACAGAGGATGGCAACTGAGATGATAGAGGGCTAGGGGATTTGACGTATGAGGACAGACTTGAGGAGCTCTGCCTGTTTTCATTGGAGAGGAGAGACAAGGGGACATGATTGAGGTCTTCAAGTACCTCAAGGAATAAATAGGAGTAAACATGGAGGGATCTTTAGAGTAAAGCAGAGGTATCACCAGAGGGCATGTTTTGAAGTTGGAAGGTGGAAGGGTGAGGAGGAAAAGAGGAGGTTTTTCAGGAGGGTGGTGGACCCTTGGAATGCACTGCCTGGTGAGCTGGTTCAGAGATCCACAGTGGAGGGCTTCAAGAGAGGGTGGGACAGACACAGAAAGTGGATGTATCAGATGATGGCCTGTCCCGGGGGGTGGGGATGGATGATAGGGGTTTCTGGAACACAAGGGAGGGGAGGGCCTCAGCGCCCACCTAGGCATCAGAGGTTCGAGCAGACTCGATAGACTGTAAGGCCTAATCTGCTGGCAAATAGTGTTAGTAACATTGGAAAAAATTCCACCGCAGTGTAATTATGGCCTGGCAACCTGCATACTTCCTTAGAACACCTAAGCTGCATTTAGCAAAAAATCTGTATCTTTAAGCATTTTTGAGATATAGCCACTGAAAGGTACCATGACCACCACTATGTTATCCTAAGAGAAATTTCTAAAGTTTGGAATGTTATAAGTATGAAACCAATGTAAATTATATCATCAAACCAGCAAAAGGCACATCTGTTGGGCAATTCCTTACTACCCTGCAAATTTCAGCCACAAAATCCTAACCATTTATTTGCAGTGAAGTGACAAAGAAACAACAATTTTTTGAGAGTAGTGTCGCAAATTTGCAAAACTTTCACAAATTTTGCAAAAAGCTTTCATGAAAGCTTTCACAAATTTGTGACACTACATTTGCGAAACTCTTGCAATTTGCAAAAGTTTTGCAAAAGTAGTATTGCAAATTTGTGACACTTCCAATGGCCAAATTGAAAAAACATATTTCAAAACATTATTTTTAAAATCTAACACCAGAACTGTATTCCTCAGGCCCCGATTAGGTAAACACAACTGTTGGTGTTTACCATGGGGCAGCATTTTTGAATTACAGCATTTGTTTACCCGCCGCTAACTGAAAACAAGATGGCGGCAGCACAACACCACTGAACCCATTTGTGACAGTAAAAAGTGTGTTCGCGAAAGCAAAAACGTGCTTTTGCATGGCACATCTAATTTTTCTCCCATAGGCTATAATGGGAAACTTAAAACTTTAATAACTTTTGAACAGATTAATATGTTTGCACCAAACCATCAAAAGGCACATCAGTGACACAGATCCTATTTACCCTAACAATTTCAGACCAGACCCCCAAACCATTTCGGACTTATAGCTGAGCAAAGAATTTAGACCTAAATGGTAAATTTCACATTTTTGGGCACTCAGCAGCTTTACAACCTGACACCACTGACTGGAACAAAACTTGCCAGATCCAGAGATCTATGGTAGCAGACAGCACATGCAAAATTTCAGGCAAACTGGTTGAATGGTTGCAAAGGTATTAAAGTGCAAAATCCTGGGTTTAACACAGAAGTGGCTGGGCGACCATAACTATAGTGGCACTACCATGCCACTATAATATATATATATATATATAGATATAGATATGTATATATATATATATATATATATATATATATATATATATATATATATATATATATACATATATATATATATATATATATATATATATATATATATATATATATATCTATATATATATATATAGAAACATAGAAACATAGAAACATAGAATGATGCAGATAAGGACCGCTTGGCCCACCCAGTCTGCCCATTTCCCTCACTGGATAAGCTGCAGATCCTAGTTAACCAGCAGCCTACTTCTTCCTACCCCCACCCCAGAATTGCCTTATGACTGTCCCATGCATGCTTGAATTCCACCACTGATTTTGACTCCACAACCTCCTCTGGAAGGCCATTCCATCCATCCACAACCCTCTCTGTGAAAAAATACTTCCTTAAATTACCTCTGAGCCGCCCCCTCTATCTTCAAATTGTGCCCTCTTGTTCTTGCACACCTCTTTTTTTGAAAGATGCTACCCTCTTGGACTTTGTTGATTCCCTTGAGGTACTTGAAAGTTTCTATCATGTCCCCCCTCTCCTCCTTTCTCGAGGCTATACATATTAAGCTCCTAAGTCTCTCTTCATATGTCCTCCGTTGCAGACCCTGCACCATTTTAGATGCCCTCCTCTGGACAGCTTCCATCCTGTCTATGTCTTTTGCGGAGATTGGGTCTCCAGAACTGCACACAGTACTCCAGATGGGGTCTCACCAGCTGTCTGTACAGAGGATAATAACTTCCTGTTTTCTACTGGTGTTGCCTCTCCCTATGCATCCCAGTATCCCCCAGCCCTCCTTGCTGCCTTCTCACATTGCTTGCCCACCTTTAGGTCATCTGATATGACTACCCCCAGGTCCTTTTCATTTTGTTGTTGTTAGTATCTCACCTCCCATTGTGTACTCTTCCCTGGGTTTTGTTTCCCAGGTGCATTACCTTGCACTTCTTAGCATTGAATCTAAGCTGCCATACATTTGACCATTCCTCTAACCTTGCCAAGTCCCTTCTCATCCTTTCCACCCCACCCTGTGCATCAACTCTGTTGCAGATCTTAGTGTCATCTGCAAAGAGACATACTTTTCCTTCCAGTCCTTCTGCATGTCGCTTATAAAGAGACATTGAGAGAGGACTGGTCCTAATCTGACCCTGCGGTGCCCCGCTAGTAACCCTCCTTTCTTCTGAGTGGACTCCATTTACTATTACTCTCTGTGTCCTATTCTCCAGCCAATTCTTTACCCAGGCTGTCATCTTGGGACCCACTCCCAGGCTGGCTAACTTATATATTAATCTTTTGTGTGGGACTGTGTCAAATGCCTTGCTAAAGTCTAGGTAGGCCATGTCCACAGCCCCTCCCTGATCTACTACTTTGGTCACCCAGTCAAAGAAATCTATCAGATTCGTCTGGCATGACCTTCCCACTGTGAATCCATGCTGCCTAGGGTCCTGTGCCCTTCTGGCCTCCAGATACGCGACAATTCTTTCCTTTAGAAGTGATTCCATCATTTTCCCTATCACTGAGGTTAAACTAACAGGTCTATAGTTTCCTGCTTCTGCCTTGCTCCCACTTTTGTGAGGGAATCACATCTGCCCTCCTCCAGTCCTCGGTACCACCCCATCCTCTCATGATTTGTTAAAGAGGGTAGTCAGTGGTGTCACTAGTTCTACCCTTAGTTCTTTTAGAATTCTGGGATGAATCCCATCAGGCCCCATTGCTTTGTCCACCTTCAGTTTTAAGTTCTTTCAGAACCCTTTCTTCTGTAAATGGTCTGGTATCAACTTCTGTATCCAGAGTGTTACTACTGTTTGTTTATGTACCTCCCCTCTTCCTTTGTAAATACTGAGCAAAAATATTTGTTTAGTATCTCTGCCTTTTCACATTCTCCTCTGCCCACCCTCCTCCCTTTATTAAGCCTCACTATCCCTCCTTGGTCTTCCTTTGCTCCTGATGTACCTATAAAGGTTTTATCCCCCTTCTTAACTGAGTTGGCTATCTTTCCTCAGTTTGGGCCTTTGCTGTTCTGACTGCCTTCCAGCCTCCTTTTGCTTTAACTGATACAGTTCTCTGTCCTGCTCCTGCTGCGATTCCTTGTACTTCCTGAATGCTTTCTTTTTCTCTTGAACCTTCACTGCCACTTCCTTTGAGAACCATAGTGTTTCTTACATCGTCTTGTTTTGTTTATTTGCTTCACACAAAGGCTCGTTACCTCTGTGATGGCAGTTTTTATTATTCCCATTGTTCTTCCACCCTCCTTCCGCCCATTTGCTAGTGCATTCCTTAGGCACTCACCCATTTTAGCAAAGTCAGCCCTCTAAAGTCCAGTACTTTTGTCTTTGTGGCTTGACTCTATTGCTGTGTTTATTGTGAACCATACTGATCGATGGTCGCTAGTTCCCAGATGGCTACCACTTCTACATCTGTGATCCTCTCTCCATCTCCATTTGAGAGTATCAAGTCTAATATTGCTCCCTCTCGAGTGGGCTCCAGTACTAGTTGTCTAAGGCATGCCCCTGTAGGGCATCTAGAATAACTGCACTCTTGAAGTGGCAGCTGCAACTGCGCTCCAGTTAACATCTGGCATATTCAGATCACCCATCAGCAATATCTCCCTTTTTCTGCCATTCTAAGTATACTTTCTATCATTTCCTTGTCCACTTCCTCCCCTGAGAAAGGTCTGTATCTAACCCTGTGCGGATTGTGGTGCCATTGCCTGTCTCCAAATTTACCCACAGTGCTTCTTCTCCTCCCTGTTTACCCTTTTCTTCTGTTGCTTTTATTCCTTCCCTTATGTAAGAACTACTCCTCCCCTCTTTTACCCTCCCTGTCCCTCCTGTAGATAGTGTATCCTGGTATGTTTGTCCCCAGTCATGGTTTTGTGTGTACCATGTTTCTGTGACTGCCATGATATCCAGATGTTCCTCCTCCATCAAGGCCACTAATTCAGGAAGCTTGTTACCTAGACTACGGGCCTTGGTACTCATTGCTCTCCATTTTTTGATGGCCTTACCTTCTGTTGCAGCATCCCCCACTGACCGTTCTACCTTGGTCTTTTTCTCATTTAGTACCCTGTTTTGTAGGGAGAGGCTGGGATTTTTCTGCTGCTTGTCAGTGCCTCCCCCATTGACTAGTTTAAAAGCTTGCCAATGAAGCATTTAAACCGATTGCTCAAAAGACTTGTTCCCTTCCTGGACAGATGCAGACCATCCTGCCAGTATAGGCTGGTGTCCCTCCAGGTGGAACCCCAGTCCCAATGAAGCCAAACCCCTGTGCTCCACACCATTTTTCAACCATTCATTAAACTGCATGGTGCCAATACCCTCGCCTCCCCATGCCTTTGACAGGCAGCACCTCTGAGAAGGATACTGTGTTTGCTACTTGTCTTAGGCCCTCCCCAACTCTGCAATGTCCTCCTGCACTGCTCTAACCTCATGATGAGCCAAGTCATTTGTCCCTAGGTGGACAATTACGTCAGCCTCAAATCCCTTGCAACTGTTGTTGATCCTGAGGATGCGCCTCCTGTCCCTCAAGCCACATGGCACCAGGCAGGCACCTTACTTCAGATTTCCCAGCTCCTCCCAGTTCTATCCCCTAATAATTGAGTCCCCACCAGGAGCTGCTTCCTTTCCTTGTGGTGTCCTCTGCCTCCTTCCTGTGGGCCTCCCTTGTGACAGTTGTCCTCAGCCTCCTTAGTCTCCTCTGTGGGTGTATCTATAGGGGAGCTATGCTCCCCCAGAATGGCGTATGGATTGTGGTGTGTAACATCTGACTGGGTGTGCCTCTGTTTCACCATCCTCATCCTCCCTCAGCCCACTGTGGTCCAACTGCTGTGCTTTCTTTGTTTATGTTTATGCAACATGTGTAGACTCAAAAGCTGTTGTATAAATTGGCTTATCTACACCGCCATTGTAAAAGTTTCATAGACATGTCATGGACATTTATAGACATGGTAGTCACATTATTGCCCTTATATACATAGTAGTCACATCATTGCCTGGTCCCCTGCCCCCCCCTTGTCTGCCCGCTGGCACTACTTCCCTTCTTACTGCTCACACTGCAGCCTACTTTACTTCCCACCACCAGCTTCTACCAACAGGATTCATAAAACATCAAAATATTACTTTTAACAATACTGAACAATTTAAAATGTAAAAAAAACCCAGGCCATTCAATGAGAAGCTTTTTTTCTTAAATCACATATTTATTTATTTAAAAGTTTAACCAGGCAGGCATACTGAGCAGATAACCACTTGTTTCCAGATACGACCTGGGAGAGATTGGGTACAGGATAATACAGGATGAGATTACATACAGTACAGTTTTACATAAATTACAGAATATACAACAAGAGAGCAGAAACAACAATAACATTGAGTGCCCTAGGTTTGTTTTTCTATATGTTGTACAAAATTACATAAGATCCTAGCATTAATAACTTAGAGGACCTTGAAAGCGGCAGCAGATTATAGCATGGCAAACGGATGACGTGATCAGAGGGACATGAGGGCTTAGTGCTTATGGGTGCTGGGAGCAGATGCATGGGGCGGTGAAGTGTGCGTGGAGGAGTGGATTGAGATGTCTTTAATTCGTGGCGTGTCTGATGTCTGCAGGTAAGTCATTCCATAGTTTGTGCATGCAATATTTGTAAGCAGTTTGGCCCTTGGAGGTGTGCATGAATGGGATTTGGAGAAGCCTGGAGACTGTGCTTCTGAGTGAATAGGCAGGGAAAGTTGGGTCGATATGGCGGAACCGAGATAAGGGGGAAGGGACCAGGACCAGAATTTGGCAATGACTCTGGTGCAGTGCTGTTTACCAAGAAGCATTTTTTTAAGCATGTCCTCCATTCATGCCAGCACTAGTCCTTATTATTCCCCACCCCCCCCCAAATATTTTTTAGGTACACAAAACAATAGCCTCTTCATTGTTTCTCCTTTAAACCATACTTTGATACAAGCTGGGTCACTAGCTGCCTCCAAAACAAAACACTTTTTTTCTTCCAATACTCCTAAACCTGAGGGCAAACAGCAAAATTGGCACCAGTTGCACCTGTGCATTCACTACTGAAAAAAAGAAAAAAGTAAACCTTGGCCAACATCACAGAAAGAATCTCTTAGTGTCTCAACCCAGGAAAAAAAAAACTTAGTATCATAGAATCATAGAAATCTGTTGGCAGAAAAGGACCTTCCTGGCACATTGAGTCTGCATCTTTACCCCCCAAGTCCACAAACCTCCCCTGTGCTCCACATCCAACCTTTTATATCTGTACCATTCCACCCCACTCATCACCCTTTCCTCCCTGGAATGCTCCCCATTTACCACCACCCTCTGGCTTCTGTCCCTCAGCCAGTTCTCCACCCACCTTGTTATTTTCAGTCCCACCCCTAAGCTTCTCAACTTACTTACCAGCCTTCTGTGGGGGACGGGTAGGAAGAAATAGGCTGTTGGTTGACTAGGATCTGTGGCTTATCCTGTAGGTAGGGAAATGGGCAGACTAGGTGGGCCAAGTGGTCCTTATCTGCCATCAAAGTCTATGTTTCTATGTTTCTATGAAAACCTCCATGGTTTTGGCTTCCACCACCTCTTCCAGTAGTTTGTTCCAGGGGTCCACTACTCTCTCTGTGAAGTAGCATCCTCTCACATTGCTCCTAAATCTTCCTCCCTCTAATCTCTGACTATGACCCCTTGTTCTATTGCATAGTTTTTTTGTGAATAAGCTCCCCTTTCACACCTTATTTATCCCTTTCATGTACTTAAACGCCTCTGTCATGTTCCCCCATTCTTTCCTAGTCTCCAGTGGTTACAGGTCCAGCTCCCTCAACCTTTCCTCATAGGGCTTCTGATGCATGTCATGCACCATCTTAGTTGCCCTTGTCTGAACTCTCTTCATCCCATCAATATCCTTGTGCAGGTGAGGCCTCCAAAACTGGGCTCCGTACTCTAGGCAAGGTCTCACCATGGACTTACAAAGGGGCATTAGCACCTCCCTCTTTCTGCTTGTTATACCTTTCCCTATGCAGGCCAGCATTCCATTTGCCAGAAGCACGTCAATTCGCTCCTGCAAATTTATTCTTGGACAATCTGTTCCCGACAATATGCTCCTTGTCATTCTCGCTCCCTGTTAATTCACCCCCGGTCAACTCGCTCCCTCACATATAGTACAGCATGAGTAAATGGTGGTTTTTGTTTGTTTGTTTTGCAGATGAACAGCCCTCCCCCCAATGATCACCAGAGAGAGACTAAAAGACCTTTGTTCTCTACCCTGCCCCTGCCTCCCATAACCAGCAGTTAATTAGAAATTGTGTCAGAGCAGAGCCACTACATTAGAACATCAAGAGGCCATAAGGGCACCAGCTGCAGACAGCCAGCCCTCAACCTCAGTGATTGCTGGAGAGAGATGACAGGACGTTTGTTCCTGACCCTGTCCCTAGCTCCCTGATCCAATTTGAAGGCTGACTGGGCTAGTTAAAGAAAGTCACCCCAATTTTAAATTAAGCGGAGCAGCATTCTTTGTGTCAGAGCAGAGCCGCTGCTTCGCAACATCAAGGGGTTGTGGGGGCACCATGGAAGGATAGCAATGGAGTCTGCCAGGAGTAAGTCAGCCACTGGGAGGTAGCCTGTTATGCTGCCCACAGAAGTCCAACTAGAAAAGCGGTAAAAACACACACCAGGTACAGTGACTTGTCTTTTAAAAAACTGGACTTACTGTCCTACTATCCACCCGAATCATATGTTAATAATGTTTTTGACTAAATACTGCCTCTCAGTGATATGTAGCGGGTAAAATTAACAGAACTTGGGATGAGATCAATATCCTCAGAGTACGGTTACTGTATGTACTCAGTTAACACGTTCGGTTAACAAAGTGAAGGAAGCGAGGGAGCGAGTTGACCGGGGGTGAATTAACAGGGAGCAAGAAGGGCAGGGAGTGTACTGTAGGGAGCAGGTTGTCCAGGGACAAATTTGCGAGAGCAAATTGTCATGTACCCCTATTTGCCTTGTCAACTGCCTTGCTGCATTGATTCCCCACCTTAAGGTTATTTGAAATTATAATCCCTAGATACCTCTCCTGCTCCACTGCTTTCAATTCCTCCCCTCCCAGTGTGTAAGTGGCTTGTGGGTTCTTATGCCACATGTGCATTACTGTACACTTTTTTGCATTAAACTTCAACTGCCATGTATCCAACCACCTCTCTAGGTCCTCCCTCATTACTTCTACCCCTACTGGGGTGTCCACCCTGTTGCAGATCTTTGTATCATCTTCAAACAGGCACACCTTCCCCTTCAGTCCCTCAGCAATTTCACTTATATAAACGTTAAAAAGGATGGGCCCCAACACTGACCCCTGGAGCACCCTGCTCATCACCCTTTCCTCCCTGGAATGCACCCCATTTACCACCACCTTCTGGCTTCTGTCCCTCAGCCAGTTCTCCACCCACCATGTTATTTTCAGTCCTACCCCTAAGCTTCTCAGCTTACTTAACAGTCTTCTGTGGGGGACAGAGTCAAAAGCCTTCCTGAAGTCCAGATAGGCAACGCCCACTGCGCCCCCCCAATCCACCTCTCTGGTCACTCAATCGAAGAATTCGATGAGGTTCATCTGGCATGATCTCCCTTTAGTAAAGCCATGCTGGCTGTCATCCTGCAGTCAACTATCTGCAAGGTAACTGACAACCCTTTCCTTTAAAAGCACCTCCATTACTTTACCCACAACTGAAGTGAGGCTGACCAGACAGTAGTTTTCTGCCTCTTCCCTGCTGCCACTCTTGTGGAGCAGCACCACGTCTGCCCTCTTCCAGTCCCTGTGCACCCACCCATTTCCAGGGACTGGTTAAACAGTTTCACCAAAGGTGCTGCCAGCTCTTCCTTCAATTCCTGGAGTACCCTAGGATGTAGGGCATTCAGACCCATAGCCTTATCCACTCTCCACCTGCCCAACTCCTCCCTTACCCTGTCCTCACTGAATGGGCTAAGATCCACCCCAGTGTCTTTCCTTCCCCTCCACCTTAACAACAGTCCTCTTCCTTCCCCCTCCATCATAAAGACCAAGCAGAAATACTTATTCAGCACTTCTGCTTTCTCAAAATCCTCTTCTGCCACAATTCCCCCTTCCCCCTTTAGTCTATCTATCCTGTGCTTGGCGTTCTTCCTCTCCCTAACATACCTAAAAAAAGTTTTATCACCTCTTTTGACTTTTCCAGCAATCCTCTCCTCAGAATCCACTTTTGTCCTCCTAATCATCTGCCCTATCACCCTCAGCTTCTCCCTGTAAATCTCCCTATCTTCATTCCTCTGGATCCTCTTGTATACTTTGAATGCCCTTTTTTTATCCCCAATAGCCCTCACCACTTCCCTGTTGAACCACAGCAGCCTCCTTCATTTTTTTGCCTTTACTAACCTTCTTGATGCAGATTTCTGTGCTTTCAGTAACCCTCCCTTAGTTGATTCCCATAACTCTTCCACGTTCTCAATTTGCTCCTTTCCCTCCATTTCCTTCCTGAATATCCCCATCATTCTGGTGAAATCTGCCCTCCTGTAGTCCAGAACATTTGTGCCAGAATGGCACGTTTCCTTCCCTGTCCTTATCCTGAACCTCACTGTATTGTGGTCACTTGCCCCCAAGCTGTCCCCCACTTCCACATCTTCCACACTTTCCCCATTTGTGAGGACTACATCTAGTAAGTTACCACCCCTAGTGGGCTACCTTACCAGCTGTTGCAGAAAAGCCCCCAGGAGGGACTCAAGGATCTCCCTGCTCCTAGCTGACCCTGCCAATGTGATTTCCCAGTCAATGTCAGGGAGATAAAGGTCCCCCAGCAGCACACATTTTTCCTTTGCATGCCATCCTCTGAACCGCCTGCATCAGCTGTCAGTCCACCTCCTCACTCTGTGTCAGAGGTCTGTAGAGCATGCCCAGCCTCAAGGATGCCCCCAGACTGCTTATCCAGTGTGACCCACAGGACCTCTGCCTCCCCCTGTTCCTCCTGCCCTTTTGCCACCCTGATGTTGTCCTTGACATACAATGCTACCCCCACTCAAGACCATATCTATGTAACCTTGTAGGCCCCCCTCAGAACCCTTGCCCCCCCTTGCTGAGATGCAGCCTGTCATTCCAATATAGATCCTCATCCTCCCATGTGTCCTACCACCCACCTATACAGGTGAACCCTTCTTGTCCACACCATTCCCTAAGCCAGTTATTGAATTCCCTGATTCTTTATTTTCTGACAGAGCTGGCACAGGGAACTGGCAAGCAATCTGAGAACACTAAGGACCTCTCCTCTTCTTTGCAGCTGTGCTCCAGTGCCCTGAACCTTCTCTGGACCTCCTCCACCTCATTGCTTGCCAGATCATTGGTTCCCAAATGAATGACTAAGTGTGGTTTTTCCCCACCACCCTTGCTCCCTCCCTGATTTTCTGCATCGCCCACCCTGCCTCCATCCCCAGTTCACAAAAGACTGACATCTGCTTATAGTTAACTCCCTTCCTAAGCCAATGTATCTCCATGATAGTCGAGTTCTTGAAGACCATGACCTTTTCCTCCTCCCCTGCCCTAGCTAGTGTCTCTGATTCCTTGTCTAGTGAACCTGATCTCATGCCCCCTGTACCCTCATTTGTATCCCTTTGACCTGCACTGCCCACCTGCCCCCTCTGCTTGCCCCCTTTCCTCCCTCATTATCCCTACCCCACA
The DNA here is from genome assembly GCA_016271365.2 of Neoceratodus forsteri. Classification (NCBI taxonomy): domain Eukaryota; kingdom Metazoa; phylum Chordata; order Ceratodontiformes; family Ceratodontidae; genus Neoceratodus; species Neoceratodus forsteri. The sequence continues at coordinate 511,798,475 of CM028129.1, forward strand.
AGTGTGTCAGAACCTTTTTCAGATGATACCTGCTCCCCCCCAGTTCCTCCTTTCCTATCTGTTGGCCTCTCCAACACAAATTTACCCCCTGTTCCTATCTAGATCCTGCTGTGCATCCTCTCCCCCAGCCTGTGCCCCTCTCCTACTGCCTTGTTCCCTTGTCTGGTTCACTCAACTCCCCACATCACCCCTGCCTCAGCCCTCCTCTCATCACCCTGGTTGCTACTCCTCCCTCCCTCCCTCCCTCCTTTCCCTGTCTGTTTCCTGCCTTGCCAGTCCACCCTACCATCATCTCCTTCCCTTCTTTTCTGCTTGTACCCATTGTATATCCCATACTAGTCTTTTCCCAGCCCCCTTTTGAGCCCCCTTGCCCCTCCTAGTTGATAAACATGCAAAAATGTTGGACATTGCAATCCTGTCCTCAGTGAATGTTCTTGTGCCCCAAGGTGGCCAGGTAACACCATTTCTCTGAGCTGTAATCCCCAGAACTTCCTTCCCCTTCATCCTCACCTCCTTCCATCCATTGTCCCCCTCACATCCTGGTCTGCTCCCCATTCCTTCCTGGTCCCAACCTTCTCCTTCCCTCTTCCTATCCATACCTACAGCCCTCCAACTTTCATTGGTGCTGTTTAGATTGTAGTTTGCCCTCTTCCCCCACATTTGCTTGCCACCTTCTCTGTACTTCCCTCCTCAGACTATTTATTTCAGGTGCCAAGTACCCCAATCTTATACATATTGGGCACCCCCTATCCTCCACAGCATCTCCTTAAATACTTCTGCCCCACATCCATTACACCCCACTATTCTCCCTGCCCTCCTTTGTTCCCCAGGTACTCCCATTTTCCACCTAAGAGCCTCCCATCCCTGCCCTGTCCTGTACTCTGAAAAATCCATACTCTTCCAACCTTCCCCTTACCTGCTTTCCCAGTGTTTTACCTTGGTGTCCCCTCAGTTCCCCTGAGCATCAAACCTCCCTTTACACCACTTTCCCTAAGTAGATCTCTACTCACAGTGAGCTAAATTGTAAAACTACTCCTATGGTGTAGTTTATCCTACCAGGTTAGTCCGTTCCTTGTATAGGCTAGCTTCTTACATTACTGACATGTATCTTCTGGCTAGTTTCTGTTCCTTGTTTTTGTTGTGGGTGGACTTGTTTCTCCCTATTGCCTTTCCCACTCTGTCACCCCAGCCATTCCCCTCATTGTGTCCCTGTCACTCAGGACACCAGAGCATTTAATAGACTGTAGGAGTGGGGGTGGGCCAAAAACTCAACAGAAACAGAGCACCGAGCACTCCAAACTATAGAGCTCCAAGCCCTTCACTTAACCTGCAAAATGAGAATAAAAGTCTGCACAAGTTCCCAATAAATCCCCTGATAACAGAAGAAAAGTCATTGAGCCCTTCATCCAAATCTGAAAGAGAACAGTTCTGCACAAATTAACAAAATTAATGCAGTAATTAACAAAATAAAAGCATTTAACTAATGCCTGTTCTTCCTAGCTGGCTTGTACAGAAAGTGAGTTCACAATCACTAAGCATGTCCACCATCTTGCCTTGAAATTTTAAGGAGCTCACACCGTTCCACCAATCACCAGTGATGCTCCAGCATAATGTGTCATCCTTGACATCGTGTCCATAGCAGTGGCTGTAACAACCATGCACAGATAAAGCGCAATAGTGCTTTTTCACAAAATAAATCCACCAATGAAACTAAATTAGAAAGCACTGGCAGGCAAATAAAAAATAAATTAATTGGCCCACAAGGTTCTTACATGTTGCACAAACAGAACATGCAATGAGGACCTTGTTTAAGTGACTGTAAATTATGTAATGGTAGCCATTTCATGCATCAGTACCCACACACAGTCTTGGACAAGTGCATCAACCCATTTTATTGGAAGGAGAATGTTGGCTAGGACACCAGGGAAATTCCTCTACTCGGTAGGGGGAGGCTTTGCTAAAGGCAAGATGGCCGCTGTGTGTGAGTCCAGAGGAGGTGGTTGTGGAACAGGCAACCCAAGGTCTGGAATCTCGGTTTGACATGGGTTCACGAAGTTTAACATACACAGAGATGGAAAACTAGGACATTTTTCATGAAGCTCAGTCTTCGGCAGAGGGGTTTGAGACTCCGGAATCAATTGTAGTCGTTAAGGATTTTACCTGCTTTATGTCTTCCACTGAGCCTAACGTAGTACTGGAGTCTGAAACTATCGTAACTCCGACTGGATTGGTGATGGGAATGCCACGATTCGATCCGAAGGTTGGTCAGAAGGAGGAAGTCAGTCAGAACGAGGAGTTGGTGGAACCGCAACAGGTGCAATGGAAGGAAGCAGAGGAATTAGTTCCAAGTACGGCTCAGGGAATGGAGAGTCAAGCCTATGGTGCATCGCGAGTAGCAGAGGAGGTGGCAGCAATGCTTACTGCTGTATTGGACATGACTGGTCAAGGGATGGTGAGTGATTCTATGGGCGCAGCTGTTGGAAGTACTTCTCGGTTGAATAAGGACTTGGGTTTTGTTTTTAAACCCCTGGAAAAGGACCTGGGGTTCACCAATTTTTCCAGATCAATCCGTTATCAAACGGACATCAGTAACCAAGAGGGGGTTACAGTTTTTAGGTTTCCATCACGGACCAGTCAGCAGGAGAATTTAAACTCTGAAATGAGGGAATTTCATCAGCAAGATGCACAGAGAGAGTCAAAGTTAAAAGCTGCCCAGACTAAACTTCCGCATTTTGAAGTCCCTTTAGCCCACGACGATGCCTGGTCTCCCAAGGGGGCGTTACAGGCTGCAGGATGGGGACAGTCTGGCAAAGGAGTATGGACACCCACCCAAGCATTGGACATGGTTTTTGACTTATCTAAATGTACCCCAGAATGGCAACCTCAGGGTTTAGGGGATGGGGTTCTTAAGAAGCAGGAAATGGATTCAAAACAAACTATGGGTAGAGAAATGAATAATGTTTTAAAGGTGTCAGAAATTGCTGCTGTTAAACCTGTTTTGTCAGCTTCTGCTGCAATTCTGAATACTGAAAAACCGTTGATGTCCTCTTTTTTTTCTAATGCCAAGAGAGAGGCTGCACCAAGGTGTAATGCAGTGTGCCTTAGGTATAAAGGGGGTTTACCTACTAGGCCAGACAGATATCACATAGGTAAATTGCTGATCAAAGATTCTCTGGGATTTTCTGCAAGGGATGTCTTCGCCTTCATTAACATTTCAGGTGAAGACAATTTTGATATCAGTTTTTGTTCTACTCATTTATTGGAACTATTCTGGGAGAGATATACTCAGGTAAAGTTCTCCCCCTTGTGTACTCCCATTTTGGTTATTCCCCTTTCCACACCTTTGATTAAATTTATCACAGTTATGTTCCGCAATGAAGGGGTCCATGTTGAAGACATCACACATTGGTTATCCCTCAAATGTGAATTACTAGGTGAACCTGAGCCAATATTAGATTCTGAACAATTTTGGTTGGGGGGTTGGAAATATAAAGTTAAATTGAGGCAGTCTGAAACTGGAATTGAGCATATTCCAAACTCCTTTATGTTGGGTAAGACAGGGGAGTTTGTTTTTATAGTGGTCAACCAAGGGCGTGCTATAAATGTGGTTCTAGGACCCATTTATCCAGTTCATGTGATCACCCCAGATGTGATAATTGTGGGGACTTGGGTCATGGAATAATGCAATGTAATAATCCCACAAAATGTGATCTTTGTGAAGAATTTGGACATGCCTTTCAGGATTGTACATGGGCTGTTAGGAACAAGGGCTCCTGCAGCAGTGTAGATTTGTTCTTAACGCAGGGTCCATGGAGCAGCAATTGATAACTATCCCCTCTAAACCAATACAGGTTGTTACAGATTTATCAACAAAACCCCCTGTACCTGTTATATCGGTCGCTCCCCCCCATTGCTCCTCCTCCTCTCCCTTCTGAGCAGACGTTGGTGGGTGGCATACTAGATAAACAAAATCAGGACATAGGTTTATTACAACCGGTTTGTTATACAGACTCTGAGGAAAAAAAGATAGATGGGACTTCTCTGTCCTTGCCGCCTAGACATTCTAGTAGGAACCTTAAATTGACTACTGCCCCTGTAAAAGTAGAAATTGATACACATAATAAATATGCGGCACTCTTCCCAGGTTGGGGGGATTCAGAAATGGATCCAGGGGATTCCGACTCTCAAAAGTCAGTACAGGGGAATTTGGATGAGACTTGCACTGAGTATAAAGAGAAAAAAAAGAAACATCGGAAAAAATGATAGTGAGTGGTTGCCTGACTAAGAGTATTAGCTAATGGGATTTATATGGGGATCATTAAATACACATAGTCTACTGAATTCGGTAAAAAAGGAAGGCTCTTTTTCATTTATTGCATGACGAAAGAATTTCTCTATGTTTTCTCCAGGAAACTTGGATGTTTTCACCGCTCAGATTCTCTCCTTTCAAAACGACTGGCCACGGGGGTCGTCGTTTTGGTCATTTGGTAGATCTACGGCTGATGGCATTGGAATTCTTTTTAATGGTTCTCACTTCTCCTTATACAAGTTGATAGATCTGATTCCAGGAAGAGGTTTGATCTTGGATGGATCCTGGATGGGGATTAGGTTTTGGTTGATCAATCTATATAACCCCCAAACGAAGGCTGCCAGAGTAGCATGTCTTAAAGAAATACAACCTTATTTAGTCACAAACTTACCGATTTTGTGGGGGGGTGGGGGGACGTCAATTGTACCTTGGTTTCTAAGGAGATGACAAAAAATAAAATCTATTGTGATTCTAATTTTTTTTTAAACTTTATTGTTAAAAGCTGACTTGATTAATTGCAATCAAGCTTTAAAAGGTAAAGCTGGTTATACTTTTTATAAAGGGCCACTTGGCTCCACTATAGATTATTTATTTGTTTCTAAATTCCTTTCGGTACATCATTTTTCGATAATACCTATTAAATTTTCAGATCATCAGCTAGTACAGATAGAAGTAGGTGAGTTACTAGGTCGTGGTCTGAGGAGTATTCGGTGGAAATTAAATTCTCAGTGCCTTCAGGACCAAAGGGTCAAGAATTCAATTGAATTAATTTTGGAAGCTAAGCTTTCTGTAAGGTTTTTGTATACTGATCTAGGCAGTTGGTGGGAGGACACTAAATCTGACTGCGCTCAATGGTTTAAATTCTATGGAGTCTCTAAAAGGAAATCCCAGTTTGGTGCTTATTTAAAACTTAGGGCTCATTTACAAGATTTATATTCAATAGCGAATGTAACTAATCAGGACTTATCCACTCAAATTACAATTATTCAGAAAGATATGAGAAGACTACAATATGATAGGGCTAAATCCTTGCAAGGGCTTATGAATAACCATTTACAGAAATCAGTCATTGGGGACCCATATTTATTGTGTAAAAATCTGAAAGAATCTACTGCATTGGAGTTTTTGAATACATCGTCTGGTATGGTAAAAGATATAAAGGGTATTAGTAATGCTATTAATAATTATTTTCAAAACTTGAGGCCAGCTATATCGCCATCTGCTAAGGATATAAGGGATTATTTCAGCTTTATTCCTCCTCCTCCCCAGTTAGATCAGAGCATGGTGGCCGACATAATAAAACCCTTTTCAGTGCAGGAAATTGAAGATGTCATAGGTCATTTGAAAGACAACACCTCTCCAGGAATTGATGGGTTGTCGAATTTATTTTACAAAGAGTTTCGTTCTGTATTGAGTGTGGGATTGCAAGGGCTCTTTAATTCCTTTTTATTGGGGAGTTCAATTTCTAGCTCTTTCACACAAGGGGTTCAAATTTATCTTTTTAAATCCGAGGACAAGGGGAGGAATGAAAACTGGAGACCAATTACTCTATTAAACTCAGACTATAAGATTTTGGCAACCCTAATTAATATCAGATTAAAACGTTGGGCAATGACAGTTATTTCACCGGAACAGCACTGCGGACTCCCCAATAGGAGAATTTAGGCGATGTTGTCAACAATAAGGGATGTGATTGAACACATGTCTGACTTAGGGACGGGCAGATGTTTGATTTCCTTAGACTTTGAAAAAGCATTCGATAGGGTAAATCATACATTTCTTTTTTATACCCTAAAGTTTTTTGGAATTCCATCCTCAATATTAGGAATCATAGAAGGATTGTATGCAAAAACTAAGGTATTCCCCATTATTCAAGGTAGTTTGGGTCACCCCCTAGAGATTACGACAGGGGTGAGGCAAGGATGCCCATTAAGTCCTTTGTTATTTATTTTTTCATTGGAGCCATTGCTAAGAGCTGTCAGCCTAAAACCCTTATGGGAAGGTTTATTAATCCCAGGTACATCACAATGGCTGTTGATACAACCATTTGCTGATGATGTTTGTCTATTTTTTAGGAAATTGGAGCAATTGGATTCATTTTTTCTGGAGTTTCACAACTTTGCCAAACTTTCTAATACCAAATTGAATGTTGTAAAATCTAAAGGTCTATGGATAGGGTGTAGCTTTCAGCAGCCAGTCTGCAGACACTTTATTTCAATAACGACAGGTCCAATCATGGTTTTGGGAGTTTTGTTTGGTTCCCAAAACTTACCCTTGGAAAATTGGAACTCAGTTTTGAACAAGGTGGAGGGGAAAATAACATGCTGGAAAAGATTTTGTTTTAGTAAACTTAAGAGAGTGCATATCTTGCGACGGTTTATTTTACCTTGTATACAGTATATGGCAGTCATTTTTCCACTGCCAGCACAGTTAGAGACTAAACTTTATAGTCTCTTTTTTCAGTTTTTGTGAGGAAATAGACTTAACCAGATTAAAAGAGGGTATACCTATTTTGAAAAAAAAAGGGAGGTGTGGGCATGATTAATCCTGTGGTGTTTTGTTTCGCATTGTTTTTTGTAAACTCTCTCAAAACTTTACTTAATTCTTCTACTGGGAGTGATGCATAATGGTTTGGAGCAGTTATTGGCAGCTATTTGAAATCTTGGACTCAGTATGCCCCAAAACGGAACCACCATAATTTTCTTCCAATTTATTTTAAACCGGCAGTACAAAAATTATACAAATGGAAATTGACTAAAACTCAAATTTGTTGTAGTTCGACTAAAACATTATGTAACACTATTTTGAATTCAAACTATCCTGCAAGCCCAGTTTTAAAAACTGCCGCTCTTCTTTGAATCAGACGGTGCTGGACCAACTAAATAACCCTAGACTGCCAAACTATATGTGGGAATTGCAATGGTTAATTATGTATGGTAGGATAAATGTAAGAGGGACGGCTAAATACAAAGCGAAAGAGGAACAGAACTGTCCTTATTTGAAATGTAAAAATATTGAAGAAACTATGGAACATTTCTTTTTAGAATGTTCAAATACTGTTCCTTTATGGGCTTATTTAGCAAAAATTTGGTCATTGCCATGGCTGCTGAATCCCTCTTATAACCTCTTTATTATAGGAGATCTCCCAGTTCATTTACAAAAATATGAAAAAAAAATGGTGTGGATCTTTTTGGCAGTTTTAAGGTTTTGCCTTTGGCAGACCAGATGTCAATGGGTATTGTATCAAAAATTTACTTCCGAGAGAACATTTTTTCTTTATGTCACGACTGAATTACAGAAGGTTTATTTAAATGAATTACAGATATATACTACAGATTTGGTTGAAAGGTGGTGGAAAGGGTTCTCACGCATTATTAAATATAAATAGAGATATTTCGTTAGTGTTGTATAAATCTTGACAGTAGTTGTTTGAGACTGTCTTTTAGGTTTGTGATTTGAATGGTATATACTTTCATTTGTTATTTTTCTGTAATTATGCATTGTCCGGATGTTTTTTTTTTGTCATTGATTGCTTCTACTTGATTGTATTGTTATGCTTATAATAAAAATTACCCCTTTTCTTGGAAATTAAATTGCCTTGGGTTCTTTTCTTCAACCTGAACATCCACCAGGACAGCACCAGAGATGGGCAGAAGGGACTTTGGTTTAATGTCTTATCTTATGGGTGGCACATCCCCACAGAACAGCATCTTCCTAGTACTGCACTCATGTACCAGCATTTATAGTATGAGCCCAGTCCTAGTATGGGACAAGAACCAGTAACCTTCTGGCTCAGAGGTAGGTGTGCTACCAATTGAGTCACACAGATACTCACTAGTAGCACAAGAATGAATATAAGCTAAACCTGAAACTGTCAGGGTCATTTGAGTTTGACCTCAGGATGATTGGTTCCATTTTTGTACATGCTCAGCTGAAAAAAACTGAACATTCTGAAGATAGTTGAATTTTTTCTAAACTGGTGTCAATTTTGTCAGCTGGAAATCTGATGTGATCTAAAGCCACTATTGATGTAAATATTAATGATCACGAAGCCTGTAAAAGAAAAAACATTGTGCATCTAAGACAACACACTGTGCTGCCAGTTAATGCTGAAGCTGTTGTAGTTGACCTAGCAGTGTGTAAGAATGTGTTTTCTTTTGTTTAAGATGAACATTACTTTTTTTTTTTACAATTGTTAGAAATTAAAGAAGTGTGAGTCACAAAATCTGTGACTCATTTCATGAGTCATGAGTCAGTTTGGTTTAGAGCATGCCTGGTTAGGAGACTCTAATTTGCCGCATGACAAGCTGTAATTTACCAGTTCTTGATGCCCCATCCTGTTGCTGGTGTTCCCCTCTTGTGCAACCCAGCTGTCATGTAAGGCAGGTGCCCAACTCCACCTTCAGTCACCCTAACCCAGCTGTTAAGACAAGTACTAGCGATGGGTTCTCAACCTCTTCACCATTATCTCCCTTCCTTCCCAAATCATAAAAAAAACTACCACCCTTGCCCACACTCTAGTACCCACTGGTACCCACATTTTTGTCCCTCATCATGGATCCTCAACTTCTCTTGGCATGATTCCTCAATGTCCCTTGACATGTTCCTCTACTTGAAATAACAAGAAGTGCAAAATAACAAAGTCTGAAAATGTGTGCATTGCACATGCACATGGACTTATTTATTTATTTAGTTAAAAGTTAGTGACTGGGAAAAGCACATTGAGCTGAGGCTCATTTCCAGGTGCAACCCTGGGAGAAGGGGTTACAGATACAAACAGAGGGCAGGGACAACAATCCAGACATTAATATAAATAGGGAAATGATAAACAAGAGGCAGCAAAAATCAGTAACACTACTTATAGGAGGCATAGTGCTTAAAACAGTAAGTAGGCTCAAGGTTACAGTAGTGGAATAAACAATGTCCAAGAGCTGCAATGTGTCAATTGGGTGAGCCATAGAGTCAAGCTGGAGTTAGGAAGGTTGAAGTGCAGGGACTAAAGAGTTAGAAGGGTAAGAGGAGGTGGTACAGGGGTGAGCCATAGAAGGTGCTGGAAGGCAGGGAGGAAATGGGATGAGCGCATGTGAAAGGAGAGCTGATTCCAGTGGAAAGGGAAGCAGTATGAGAAAGCTGATAGTCCAGATGTAGTGCTTAATCACTTAATCACTTAATTTGTGTTTTGTAGATTTTCTTTCTTTACTCATAACTTGGCCAATTTTATTTTCACTCCAAATGTTCAGTGTGCCCCCCACAATCATATAAGTAAAACCGGAACTGGGTCAAAACAGCGCATCAGGAAGAGCACTGTAAGAACCACGCTGTGTAAAGCACGAAAGGATTTAGAGTGATAGGGGTATAATAGCAGTAGGGAATTACTGCTACACCGTCACTCTATGCATTAGATGTAGAGGGATCAAGTTGCCATTTGCTGGGGTGCCTGGTTGAGTCGCTCCTGTGGTGGAGTGGCTAAGGCACCTGTACATGGTGGGGTAAGAGAAATGGGACTGTGGTTCAGTTACCCCCAGGTCTCCTTCTGCTGCAACTTTAAAAAAAAATTAAAATAATTCCCCCTCCCGATTTTCTCCCCATCCTCAAAGTTTGCAACCCCCTGGAGTTGATTATATTAAGTGAGTGGAGTGTAGGGGTGAATCCCCCCATGTTGGACAGTATGGTGGGCGTAGCCCCCCTCAAAAATAAACAAGTCCCATTATTTTCAATGGGGCTGTGCTGTTGTTATCAGGTCACTGTTTTACACAATGTTGTTTGTGAGTGTGATACTTTCCTTGCGGCATTTATTGCCATGCAGGTTTTTGTATTCGGTGACATGACCCCGTGACTGTAACACCATGTAAATATGACCCAAAATGTGTTTTGGGGGTCAACCCCCTGTCCTGTTTCTGGTCAGATCTACAAGGGCCCTACTTTTCAGGAGTTAGCATGTTACACAACATGTCAGATATGCTGTTACCAGTATTAGCATGGTTGGATGGGGTGAGAGCTATATTCAGTAGCTTCAGTGTAAGTGCTAAAATTATAGTGCTAGATAGTGATACAGCCAGCTATGATGCAACACAATGAATTACAATAAATGATGTCACAATATACTGCATGACAAAAGGGCTTAATTGCCATTGAATTGCACAGTTCCCTACAGTAAACTGCAGTATTTATTTATTTATTAGCTTTTGGTAACCGGGTAAATGCACTAGGCAACAGTCCTGCCTATTTTCAGGCACGGCCCGGGAGAGTACAATACAGAACAGTCAACAGTACAGCTCAGAACAACAACATTAGATGCAGGCGTTACAGACTGGGTTGAGATACATCAGTGTATAGAGCAAGCAGATAGAATGCAGTAATCAATAAGGTATAACAATAAGTAACAAAATTAGAGGTAAAATTGGTATGAGGAGGAGCAAGCTCATTAAGACATATTAGCCAAGTTTGGTAGAAGGGAAACATATGGGGGATACAGTAAAGTAAGTAATACGTTAATACTAAATGGCATAGTGCTTTAATACGGGCTCCCATTTATGAGCAGTCACAATTTCTGAGGGCAAAGAGGTGAGAAAACAGACAGTGCTTAAAAGAAAGGTGGGAGGTGGAGTTTTTAAACTGAGGTGGGGGCAATTTGTGACATACTTCAGCACTGCTGTGGTGCATCCTTGCTAGTGTCACTGTATGTGCATAAAATACTGCTGCACCCATGTAAATTAAGTATCCTTTCCTGTATACATATCTCAGTGGTATATTCAACAGTTTTTGAAAGCCCTAAACAGTTGACATTACAGTGCCATTTAACACTTGCAGAACCCAAACTGTACCAAAGTGCACAGTGATGTGTTTTGCTCCCACAGTGAAGTACCAGGTAGGACTGACACCATGGGCTGCTGGCCCCTGCCAGTGTCACCTGTCCCACACTCACTTATTACTAGTCCAATCCTCCAGTATAGTTTAAATTCCCAATCCCTGGCTATCTAGTGGACATCCCCCAATCACCAGTTTAATCATATATATATATATATATATATATATATATATATATACACTAATTGTATAATGTATGGAATGATTTCTGTGTAACTCTTGCCAGTGACTTGTATTCTGTAACCTAAAATTGTTCTGTCTGTCCTCAATGTGATGAGGTACCTTTGGAAATGAGCCTTTGGCTCAAAGGTTGTAAACCAATTTACAAATAAATAAAAAAAAATCTTCCAGTATAGTTTAATGACCAACTCCCTGGCTGTCTGGTGGACCGCAACCCCTGATTACCAGTCTGATCCTGCAGTATAGTTCAGATACCCACTTTCTGGCTGTCTGGTTGACCCCACCCACCCCCTTCTCAGATTGTATCTGGCTGTGGTGGTGAGCAGAGGGGCTCTATTGGTATCCATCTCTGGGAGCGGCAGCTGGCAGGACAGAGCAGGTATGGTAAGTGGTGCATCTCCATGGGGAGGGTGCTGAGTAAGTAGAACAGGGAGGGTGTATGTGACAGCAATCAGGGGTTGGGGTCCACTGGACAGGCGAGGATTGGGTATTTAAACTATACTGGGGGATTGGACTGGTGATATTGGCGGGGGCCCACTAGACTGCTTGGGAGTTTGTGTCTAACTATATTTTGGTATTGGACTGGAAATTGGAATGGGGGTCCTCCAGACTGCCAAGGCTTGATCATTTAGTGTACTATGAGACTGGTTTTGTGAGGGGTAACCTGGCACAGCTCAGCACAATGCCTCTGCATGGTCATATACCGTGCATTGTGTGGAGTTGCTAATGAGCATATAATGGCATGCAAATAGCTCCTTGGTGCTGTGCATGTTATATGGGCTTATTAGCATGCTGACAGATGAAAATAGCTCACAGTGACATGGGTCGTATCCTGTTTGGGACACACTATATTCCTTTGCTCATGTGAGTCACTTTACTGCATGTGGCTGTTAGTGCTGTGCATAGTCATTGTACACTGCACTTTAACAGCTTCCTTTTTCAGACAGATACCACACTCTGGTCAGAGGGTGCAGCCTGTCCCAGGCCAGCTGTGCACTACCTTAGTGTACCATTAAGGAGTGCATGGCACTAAATGCTATCTCTGAAATTATGTCCCAATATGCCACTTATGTGGTCATCAGGTGGGGAGTTGATTCAGCTACTCTAAAAATTAGGGCCAAAAATGACCAACATTTGATAAGTTATGACTAAATGAAGAAAAACTGCAAAGAAAAAAATTACTAAGTTCATGTGCGTGTACATTACGCGTATTTCAAAACAGTTTTCTTCCACTTTTTACGTTCGCTTGCACGCATGCACAAGGAACATCTTGGAAGGATAGGACACTTTGGAGGTGTGACTGTCCTGTGCAATCCACTGCACCAATGGATGCGGGTGCTGTGTATGACAGCAGTGGTCTTCACTTCAAAGAAAACCACCGCTGCGATCAGTGCTGGCAGCGCTTCTGTATGAGCTGCTGAAACAAAATATGCCCAGCTTCCTCGTCCTGTTGCTGTCCTGGCCGTTGTTTTATTTATGGCTAGGCATGCAGAAATGTACAAATATACAAAACAAGGAAACTGTTATAGCCGACGGGGGTGCCCAATCCCCCGTCGGCTTCAAGTCTACATGCCCCAAAGCTTTGGTGCCACGCTGGGGCCCACCCCAGTGTGCAAATCTTCTATTCAACGGGGTGCCCAATCCCCGCTGGCTCCACATCCCCAAACAGTTTCGCTGCCACGCTGAGCCCACCCCAGCGTGTGGCAAACGTCCTGGCCAGAGTCAGAAAAAAAAAAAACTCTAAATAAGAAAATGTTCCATCGCTGTCTCTCCACCCCCCTCCCACAACCCGTACCCACCCACTGTGCACCCTGCCTCCACACACCTCCCCACCCCATACTTACCTCCGGAGCTCGACGCGATGATCATCGGTGGACCGGGAACACGTCTTCACTCTTCAAAGCTGACCGCAAACTGAGGAAATGCTGGTAAGCTGTATGATGGGATATATAGGGGGTTTCAACTTTATTGCATATTTCAGGCATTTTTTGGAATTTTTGCACCAAATTTTCAACATGGGGTTTTTGGGACCCCTTCTCTTGAATGCTGTCACTGTCATGGCATTATTCGAGCCCGAAGGGTGATTTTGCAGTCACAGTGCGAAATCACCTTTCCAGAATGATTAATGAAACGACACTGCCAGTGTTCATAAGGTGGGCTCTCAAAAAGCCTATTTTGAAAATTTGGTGGAAAAATTCCTTAAAATTACTGTTTTATGAGCGTGTGTTGCGCAGTTCCTATGCATGCTCGTAAGTTCATGAATTTTCAATATTTTCACTCCAGATTTTCAACATTGCCATTTTACAATACCTCCTTATGAGCAGTACAGCTGTCATTTTTCACATCCTGCCCAAAACATGTTTCCGCTCATGTAGCACACAATGGCGCAGTCGGTGTGTGAACTCAATGTATGGGACACATTAAGAAAATCACAGTGACACTGTTCGATGAGCATAGGTCTTAAAATGGCTATGTTGAAAATTTGGTGAAAAAATTCCTAAAAATGACTGTTTTACGAGTGTGCGTTGCGCAGTTCCTATGCATGCTCATAAGTTTGTGAATTTTCAATATTTTCACTCAAGATTTTCAAAATTGCCATTTTACCACACCTCCTTATGAGTGGTGCAGCTGTCATTTTTCACATCTTGCCCAAAATGTGTTTCTGCCCATGTAGCGCACAATGGCACAGTCGGTGTGCGAAATCAATGTATGGGATACATTAAGAAAATCACAGTGACACTGTTCATTAGCAGAAGTCTTAAAATGGCTATGTTGAAAATTTGGTGAAAACATTCCTAAAAATAACTGTTTTACGAGCGTGCGTTGCGCAGTTCCTACGCACACTTGTAAGTTTGCGAATTTTCAATATTTTCACTCAAGATTTTCAACATTGCAATTTTACCACACCTCCTTATGAGTAGTACAGCTGTCATTTTTCCCATCCTGCCCAAAATATGTTTCCGCCCATGTAGCGCACAATGGCGCAGTCGGTGTGCGAAATCAATGTATGGATACATTAAGAAAATCACAGTGACACTGTTCATTAGCAGAAGTCTTAAAATGGCTATGCTGGAAAATTTGGTGAAAAATTCCTAAAATAACTGTTTTACGAGCGTGCGTTGCGCAGTTCCTACACACGCTCGCAAGTTCGTGAATTTTCAATATTTGCACTCCAATGACTTCCAAATACCTAAACAGCACATAGAAGCAAGCAACATTTGGCATTGACAAATGCTTGTACTTCTTTGTCACTGATTTTTTAAGCCATGTCCAAGTGCTAAATACCACTGCAAATACCTGCAAGTGAACGTTTGGCATTGACAAATGCTTGTTTCCTTTGCTTATAACTTGGTGACTTATGACATTTTGGACCCAAACTTTTAGGGTTTCCAAGTTGACATCCCACCTCCCAACCAAATAACTTTCATCTCAGAAATGTGATCCAAAATGTGTTTTTTGGGGTCAACACTCAAAAACACAAGTGTCAGATTTACAAGGTACCACTTTGGTGGTCACAAGGGAGTGTGGTGACTTGTGCACCTTAAAATATGGGCCCCAAATGACCAAAAAACAGTCAAGTAATGAGTTGCAGCTGCTTTGTGAATGGTAGCTTTTAATACAAGTTATAGGTCTGGCACAGCGAGCCTTTCTGTGCAGCTGCCTCATGATTGGCCCACAGAGCCACTGACAAAGCAAGATGCAGGTCTTGTGCAGTGAGTGTCACCATCTGACTTCTTCATGAGTGGACTGCAGGGCAACTGGTGAAGCAAGTTACTGGTCTGACACAGTGGGTGCCTCTATGTAGCTGCTTTGGGAGTGGCACACAGGACACTCACAAAGCAAGTTACAGGTCTGGTGCTGTGACTGCAAACATGCTTTTAAACTTTTAGATATATTTTTCAAAATGTATGGAAATTAATTACAAGAAAACATTATCAATGCATGTATTAGTGTTGAAAAATATATAGTGGACAAAGTAAGGAAGTGAAAAATTAGGGTAAAATTTTTATGAGTCTTGGCAAATCAGTAGTGTGGGGTTTGGGGGGGTCAGCTCTAATCCCCTCATCCCCAGCATCTAGCATTGAGACACAAGGCCAATCTACAGGTCTGAAGCCAATCATTGATCTCAGTTTTTGCACAGGGCTGCAAGGCCCTTTGGAAGAAAGTTAGAACAGATGTCCACTTCACTCAGGGCTGGAAGGGCCTTGCTCAAAGAAAGCTATGATTGATCCCTTATTTGTGCATTGAATACATGACTGATCTCCAACTTTGCACAGGGCATGTAGGGTCCTGTACATGTGGGCCCTATGTGAAGAAAGATTTGACTGATTCTGTGGGCCCTTTATGGAGCAGCAGTGTTGTGGGGCATGGCCCCAGACCTGTAGCTTAAAGTAGCAGAGTCATGGGGCAAGACTCTGGATATGTAGCTTGGCCTTGGATCATGTGGCTAGGTGCTAGGAGAGGGGGTGGGCATTAGTGTTGAAAACCCCGAGGAACATCACACCACCAATTTGACAAGACTAATGATAATTTGAATCCAAACTATATTTATTTCCATAATTTGTTAGCTTTTCATTTTAAAACCCTATTAGATGCTTTTACATAGTTTTGTTTGTATAATGAAATAGATAGACAAACGGATAGATACATAGGTAGGAAGTTAGATAGACAGACAGACAGACAGATATGTAGGAAGATAGATGGATAGATAGATAGACAGACAGACAGACAGATAGATAGATACAGACAGACAGACAGACAAGAGACAGATAGATGTGATCTAGAATGGCCTGGCTCAAAATATGCAATTTATGTTCAAGTGTGATGAGGGAAGAGCATAATTTATGAGTGGTAGATCCAAGAGTGTAAATGTTCACCATCACAAGTGATAAGAAACTGTATATTTCAATTATACCCTTTGCATGTTTAATTTACACACTAGTTTGCTAGTTATAATTTTGAAATATTCCACACAGAGCTACTGTGATATCATCAGTACTGTGAAAGCTGTTGTCTGATCGGTTCAGTATTCCATTCTGCTATATCTAACCATCAGTACATCATTATAACAACACTGTAGACAAGATATATAGAATAAATGATGGCCAGCTGTGAATTACAATGAGGTAGTGTAGTCGAGGGGTTCTGGTGACTTTATAAACCAAGTGAGTGAAACCCAAGACTAAATTAATCCCTTGTAATTCAAAGTTTGTTCATCTTTTTTATATAAAGTCAATCCACCTGCATCTTTTACAGTTGTGTTGGTGCTTTATTATTTTGTGAAAGCTGCAGTCTGGCTCTTATTGTGTTCACTAAGTCTGGTCTGTGTCCACTCGTTTTCATACACTGGAAGTGCTGTTTTTCTTTTTTTTGTGAAAGTGCTGTGTGGTACTTAGTTTTAATTTTTATTATGGTACTTACTGTATATGCTTGGCTGGTGTTGCAGACCAGCACTGCTGGTTTGTAATGAAAACCATAGAGTGGCATTTGTATTGTTTTCTTGAGGTCATGTGTCAATGTTTATTATGTGAGACCTGGAGAAAGGTGGTTCGTTGTGAACTTGTGGAAAACACAGGCTGGCTTGACTAGGACCAGGGGTCATAATTCACAGTTTAGAATGTTGTGGAACTGCAACATTCTAAAGTATGACTTATGACTTTTAAAATTACTGTGCATTTAGTTTGTATTGACCAGGTATGCACGCTAGACAATTAAATGCCTATTTTCAGGTACGACCCAGGAGGTTACAATAGCATGGTACAGACAGAATAAGTTAGAATACAAGATGAAAAGAAACACAGAAACAAAAATGACAGGAGTGCACAGGAACAGTACAGTATAATAGTTATAGAATAGTATAATTCAATAGTATTTATTAATTATTAAAAGTATGTCATATCTATTATGAAATGGATGACCAAATTCTGAAATCTGATTGGATGAGACCCCCATCCCAGTGGAATGATGTCTCAGTACATCACCCAGGTTAAAAGAATGTCCAGCCTTTAAACTGTCAATTATACAAAAATCCATGTGCCCCTCTGCCCACACTTTGCTCACACAGTTCATGACTGCTTCGGTGCTTCGACATCAGTTCTCCCTCTGCTCATTGCTTACAAACATATGAACATACAAATAATGCCTGCAGAAAAAGGCCTTATGGTCTATCCAGTCTGCTTGAGTATGCAGAACCCCCAGTAACTACCGAGGGGTCTGCACGTCTCCCCACTATCCACGTCTCCCTTCCTTTCAATATCCCCTTCCCCATCTTCAACTCTCTCTCTATGCAACTTTCCCTTTTACCCTGTCCCAACCTCTCTTGAAGCTGTCTACAATCTTTAGGGAGACAACTTAATCCAGCAACTCATTCCATTTTGCCATCACTCTCTCAGTGAAAATGTGTCTCTTCATTTCCCTCTTGAAGAGACTTCTCTACCAGCTTGAGGCAGTGCCCCCTAATTGTCATATTCCTACTAAGGTTGAAGAGACCCTTAGAGTTCACTTTTTTGAAACCCTTAATGTATTTAAAGGTTTCAATCATGTTTCCCCTCTCCCTCCTATCCTCCAGGATGTACATGTTGAGGTCTCTGAGTTTCTCCTCATGTGGTCTGCCTTGTTGTCCCTGGATCATCTTGGTCACCCTTCTCTGTACCATCTCCACTAGGTTTATATCCTTCTTCAGGTAAGGGTAAGGCCAATTCTGCACACCATGCTCAAAATGTGGCTGAACCAGTGACCTGCACAGTGACAGAATGACCTTCACTTCCCTACTGGTTATATCCCCTGGCTATACATCGCAGCATTTGATTTGCTTTGACTGCTGCTCCCCTGCAGTGTGCTGTGTGTTTCAAGTCATTCATAATGATCACACCAAAGTCTTTCTCCCCTTCTGACTTTGCAACTTGCACACCTCTCAGGCAGTATGGGGTCTCTGGATTCTTCACTCCCAAGTGCATTACTTTACACTTTCTGGCAATGAATTCCAGCTGCCATGTACCTGACCACATCACTAGTTTAGCCAGGTCCTCTTTGGAACCCAGTATCTGCTTTTTATTTAAAGGATCCATGAGAAGGGGAAACTGGGAGGGGGGTGCATGGGAGGGAAAGCAGACAGACACCAACCAGTTCTCTTCTGATATACCTGAGCTTCCCACTACAGCACTCAATGGATGATTCATCTCATAGTGTTTAAATGGGGCCCATCTATCCTGTTTTTCATCTTGTAAACTAATTTTTCTAAGGTTATGTTTTCCATCATAGCCCACCTCCAATAGTTAAAGGTGGGGAGTGAGCCGATTTCTAATCAGTGAGAATACCCAATTTGGCTACTAATATGGCTGGAAATAATAACTTTCTTTGACTACATTGCAAGTTCTCCTTCCATTATATATCCTAATAATATCAGTCTAGAGGTAGCTTGAATCCCTTTATCAAATATGTAATTTAGAGCTGACTCTAGATCTTGCCAGTAATGTGCCAGTCTGGGTCACTCAGACACCATATGCACAAAGTTTGTATTGTCTTTCGTACACCTTGGACATGTGCCGTCATAATGAGAGGCAAATATTGCCAATCTTGCAGGGGTAAAAATATGTCCTTTCTGTCATTATGAAATGCATTACTTTATATTTTGCCTGTATTGGCAGGTGCCAGGTCCTTTCCAGAATGTCCTCCCAGTCCTCTTCCTCAATGACTATTCCCAGGCCCTTTTGCTACCTAGTATGGTTCTTGTCACCTATGCCCACCATTAAGCTCAGCAGGATCCCACAAAGCCGTGTGACTAACACACTCAAGCTTGGAGCATTATCTAAAATAGATGCTATGCCACAGGGTTCATGCAGCTTAAAGACTATGCCTAATGCAGTCCTTAAAAAAGTACCTTAATTATAAATATCTAAAAAAAGTGTGCTTTGTTAAGTCATGACATGCCTTCAATTTACCCTCCAAATAAAGGTGTCCCAGAAGTGTAATGCCCTGGGTTGACCAAGTTTTAAACCTGGGGACACTTAGAAAGGAAGGGAGAAGGGAATTATCTGATAGTGGTGTAAGGGTTGTATATTGGGAGGTATGCTGCTTAAATATATGCACCTTATGCCAGATTTGAAGCACATGTTCTAAAACTGGGTTCCCCCTGGCTCTACTTAGGTTATGGAAAGTGGTACTATATAAAAGATCTATCATCTGGGAGTCTGTATCCCTTCTTTTTCTAGCATTATACCAGTGTTTCAACAATGGATATCATGCCAGCATTGCAAGCTTGCTAACTGAGCAGCCCAATAATAATTTCTTAAATGTCGAGTGCTGAGATGCCCCCCCCCAGTACCCTGTGTTGGGTGGTCCATTTTCACCCAAGGGGTTTTATTATACCATAACCAAGAATAAGCACAGGCTCTAAGCTTTCTGAAAAAGGTTGTTTGAATTGGAATTGGTAGCACTTGAAATAAATATAGTAACTTTGGTAAAATAGTCGTCTCAAGGATGTTCAAACTGCCCAAGTGTGACAATGGCACATACTGCTATTTCTTATACAAGAGGTTAATTTTCTCCAATGCTTAGGGGTAGGTTGCCCCATATATGTTCCTGACCTGTTGCCTAATCCTGACCCCCTAATACTTAAATCCATCCTTAGTCCATTGTAGAGGAAATTATCTTGATTATTAGTATGGTAACAATTGCAGAGGAGTATGGACACAGTTTTATGAGGGTTCACCTTGTAACATGCCAGTGCGCCGAATGCCTGCAGCAGTTGGAGAAGCACAAGGAGAGACTTTTCTGTATCTGTGATGCATACCAGCAAGTCATCCATGTATAAGGAAACTTTAGCCACCACCTGTTCCAGGAAAACCTCTTTAGTGTCACAACAATCTCAAAGTGCTTGCACTAGTGGTTCCAGAGCCAAATTGAAGCAGATGAGAGACAAAAGGCACCCTTGAAGGATCCCCCTACTCAATTTAAAGGACTCAGAAAGCCAAGCATTTGTCTGAATAGTGGATTTGGGGTTTATATATTGGCTGTACCCAAGTAAGAAATTGCTGTGCGAAACCCATAATCCGCATCATGCACCAGAGGGGATCCCACTCAGTCCTGTCAAATGCTTTCTCTGCATCAAGTCAGACCACCTTTGGGCAGTCCACATAATGTGCCTCTCCCCAGCTGAGCAACTGTAAAAGTGCTCTGAGACTGAAGGGTGCCCCTGTTGCTTCACAAACCCTGCTTTATCTGCATTTATCTGCATGTACTATCTTAGGTAAAACCTCTCCAGTATACTTGCCAAAATCTTCATGTATATTTTAAAATCAGCAGTTAACAGGAAGATGGGTCTGTATGACACCACTAATCCTCTGGGTTTATCAAGTTTGGGCAGCACAGAAATTCTGGCTTGGGAGAAGGAGTCTGGGAGTTTCCTTTCTTTGAAGACCAACTGTAATGTGTCAAAAAGAGGACCTATGATTGCTGGTGCCAATGTTTTATAGAAATCTATCAGCAGTCCATCCGGGCATAGCTTTCCCTGCTGCTAATTACCCCAGGGCCCTCAGGACTTCCTGCTTTGTTAATATAGTTCTTTCTCAGAGAGGGATTTCAAATAGGAATAAATAGTCTGAGAGTCAATCTGTGGTACTGGATCAGGTTTACCTGGACCTGAATTGTATAGGTTGGCAAACTAGGAAACAAAATTCTTCATTAATGTCTTTAAGTTTCAATTTGGTGTGACCTCCAGGAGGACACAGATATCCTATGTGGTGCTGCTCATTTTCTTGCTTTAACTGGTAGGCTAGCAGCTTGCCACATTTGTTTCCCATCTCATAAAATCTCATCTTTTGGATGCCCAGAGCATGTTCTATCCATTTAGTGTGGTTTCATTGTATTCAGCCTTTAATTAAGTTCTTGGTGCAGGGCCAGGGTCCTTTTAGTCTTAAAGGCTGCCTCTGCCTCTTTGACCCATGCTTCTAAGTTCTCCAACTGGGTTTTATCTTCCATATTTCAGAGAAGGTGCAACATATCTGAAAACATACACAATAACAGCATCAAACTTTAATAACATAAAAGTACATGGTTCCCTCCAACCAACAGTAACTTAAGGTCCATGATTTAATGAACTAAAACTGCCTGGTGCCAGGTACATGGAGGCTTGGTGGGGTGATGCCGAAGCTCCACTCTGTGCAATCCTATTTACAAAGTAACCACTCTGAGATAACATGAGGCTATTAAATTAGAAATAAAACAGTTTCTGAGAACACGATTCAAAAACACTACCATCCCCATGGCTGGTTCCATGTCATAATGGTGATCGCGGAATAGCGATCACCGTTGCAGCGAGTGTATATCGCCAAAAATGAATTTCGGCGATGCACACTCGTGGTGAGGATGAAGAGGGCACCCGAGGCCTATGAGTGTTTTTTTTAATGCGGGGGGCTGTGCCTCCCACATCCTCATATTAATGGATTCTCAATTCCAAGGGGTGTATGCTGGTTGTGTGTGTGTGTGAAAAACTTAGAAAAATACAAGCCGCCCGCCAGAAAAAAAAACTGCATACACAGGCCAAACCTGCACCTTCAAGCAACCACCCACCCACCATGCTAAGCGGTCCAGCTTGCAGCTGCCCACACGCCCCTCCCACATATCTTCCCTCCCTCTCCCCGTCGTGTATATGCACGTACATCCATTCACCCTACCCCGGTATCTGCTCGCTACCCTGCCAGGTAGCTCTGTACACAGGTGCTGTGACTGAGTTGCCCTTTTTGTAAGCGCTCAATCACAGTCGCCCTGTACACTGTATACCCCCGTGGCTCCAACAATGGTAGCCATGGACCCCCACATATGAAAGTAAAATTTCTGGACTCATATGGAAGTCCTACACAGAATTTAAATAACCAAATATTCCAAGAGAATATGTAATTTTTTGTTCATTTGTGCCATTGCAGGCTGGGTTTACTTTGAACAGAACAAAAGTTAAACACTTTTTTTGAAATTTAAGTTTATTACATTTTGGAAAAACAAAACAACAACACCATAATACAAAACACACCAAAGAGGTACAAGAAAGCATTGGGATGAACGGTACAGCCAAGGAGCCCCACCTTCCCCCAACCCACATCCCAGACCCCCTACAAAAAAGAAACATTAAAACACCATCACACCCACCCCAGACCCCAGACCCACCCACAGTCCCACCCAACCCACCCACCCACATATAAACAAAGCATTATTCAACATTAAACATCCACCCTCCCACGACCATTCCCCCTCCCCCACCAGGTGCACCAAACAAAAACCCCCTTGGTCTGGACATAACAACATATCACTATAAAACTTCAAAGCTTGACAGCTATAAAAGAGCCATATGGTCCTGAAAACAAGAATTAAAACAAGTCTTAAAATAAAAGACAGACAGAGGGAATCGGGTCCCAGAATTATATAAATTAAAGCAAACACAAGGCTTAGAGTTTACCCCACCTCTTCTGAAACAGATCCAGATGACCTTTGAAACTAGCAATCAACCTCTCTGATTGAAGGTATGAAACCAGTTCAGTCAACCAATCGGCAAATGACAAGGCCAATTGGTCAGTCCAATGTCTTAAAACCAGTTTTTTAACAGCCATAGACACCAGAGCCATATGATATCTACGTTCAACACTGTCTATATGGGCAAATTCACCCAAAATACATATCTCAGGACAGAAAAAACTGGACAGACCCAGAAGAGGATCAAGATAATCCCGGACCAGAGACCACAAGGGGGCAACTTTGGGACAATCCCAAAACATATGGATTAAATTGCCATCTCCTTGCAAACACCTAAAACACTTTGAGTAAGAAACCTTCTTGAGTTGAAAGAGTTTAGCAGGAGTGTAGTAGAGATTATTGACAATATAGTATTGCGTTAACCGCAACCTATCCTGGGTATGGTATCTATGGAGATCTTTCCATACACCAGACCATACTGGGGAAACATCAGGTAATAGGTGTGCCCAGACACCCGAACCTACAACCGTCTCCTGCGAATTATAATTCAAAAGGAAAGAGTATATCAAAGAGATAGGATGGGATTGAGAGGCCAGATTAATGATTCCAGAAAAGAAAGGGTAAGCAACTGAGTCCCTAAAATTGGTACCAAATCTCTGGTTGATCAGATGCCTCAGTTGATAGACTTTGAAAATATCTCTCCTAGGTATATCAAATTTCCCCAGAATATCACCGGAAGAAAGAAGTGAGTCCCTGCTAAAAAAATGCTCAAGTCTGGCCTCCCTGATTTGCAGGAGCCACTCCGAGGTAACCCATGAAGTACCCAGCTTAACATTGGGATTACGAACTACCGGTTGCCCCAGGTCTGAGATAGCAGAGATACGGAAAAACTTTAAACATTGCGCGAGGGAATTAAGAGCAACCATCATTACATTATCCGGCACCCAGAGTGAGAGTACCTTTGGGGGTACATAAAATAGAGCATACCTGTCTGGTTTAATCTCAGAGAGAGAGGCACGTTCGAGCTGGAGCCAGATTGGACAGGATGAGTCTGGTTCCATAGAGAACCATCTTCCCAGCTTAGAAAGGTGAGCCGCCCAATGGTACAACAGGAGATTAGGTAATCTAAGACCACCCTTCTCTCTAGGAAGCGATAGTTTGGAATAGGAGTGCCTAACCCCCTTCCCCCGCCAAATAAAATTAGAAAAAAGCGCATGAAGCTGCTGAAAATAAGAGATGGGAAGCCAGAGGTTAACCAGATTCAACGGGTAAAAAATCCGGGGGAAGGACGTTCATTTTAAGAATGTTTATTCGACCCCAAAGTGAAATGGGGAGAGCTGACCAACGCTGTAAATCCTGACAGACCGAGTCCTTGGCTCTATCCAAATTTAACTTTTTCGAAAGAGAAGGATCAGTAGAAAAGTAAATTCCTAAATATTAAATAGATCTAGGGGTCCATCTCATCCCAAAGGAAGAAAATTGGAGTTTATTAGTATACACATTAAGAGGAAAGATTTCAGATTTGGAGATATTCAATCTATAACGAGAGAAAACACCGAACCGTTCAATAATTCCAATCACCGCCTTCAAAGATTCAGCCGGATCTGTTAAATGTAGAAGAATGTCATCTGCATAAGCAGAAAGAACCAGTTCCTTTGGTGTATCCTGGCCCTTAACCAGGGAGAAGCCTTAAGCCTTATGAGCAATGGTTCCAAATACAAATTAAATAACAGAGGGGAGAGAGGGCATCCCTGTCTGGTACCAGTAAATAGGCGAAAAAGGGAGGAAAACACCCCATTACAATAGATTCTAGCGGAAGGGCAACTATAAAACATCAGAATCTTATTTAGAAAGGCAGGCGGAAAACCCATTCTCTCCATAACTGACCAGAGAAAGGACCAGTCCACACGGTTGAAGGCCTTCTCAGCATCGAGAGAGACCAGAGCCACCCGGATATGAAACAGATTGGGCATGTTGAGAAATATGTGACAGGGTCCTCAAATGATCAGCCGCCGATCTACCAGGGACAAATCCCACCTGCTCAGGGCTCAGCAAATCAGACCAAACCATCCTGATTCTTTCAGCTAATATTTTAGCCAGAATTTTCATGTCATAATTTTGAAGAGAGATTGGTCTGTAATTTGCTGGATCTGTGAGATTCTTATCAGGCTTAGGAATTAAAACAATTATAGCCTCAAACAATGTGGGATCTACATCCGGAGATACAGCTAGGTACTCATATACCCTAAGGAGAATAGGTACCAAGTCCTTGGCAAAGACCTTATAAAAATTGGCCGGGAGACCATCAGGACCCGGTGCTCGGTCAGAGGCAAGGGAAGCAATGGTTCTCTCAATCTCCTCTGATGAGATAGGGGCCAACAAGATAGCCTGCTGGGCCTCTGATAAGCAAGGAATGTCAATCTCCCCCCAAATATTCGTTTAGTTCCGAGATAGAGTGCGACACCGGAGACTTACTATAAAGATCCAGATAGTATTCCTTGAAAATATGGGCAATTCCCCTGGGTGAAGAGACAACCGCACCGGATGAAGAGAGCAAAGAGGGAATAATCCTAGAGCTTTCCAATGCCCGTAAATGCAGAGCCAAGAGTCTGCCAGATTTCTCCCCATGATCAAAATATTTAGCTTGAGTTTTTAACAAACAGTAGTCTGTTCTCTCCTTCAAAAGATCCGTATATTCACTCTTAACTGATAAAAGCTCTTTAAGATTGGTTAGAGAAGAAGTTGAAGAATACTTTACCTCCAAATCCCTGATTTTACCCATCAAAGATAAAGAGTCTGCAAGCCTCTTTTTCTTCCTAAGGGAGGCCATTTTAATAAGCTCACCCCTGAGATAGCATTTCAGGGCAGACCAAACCATATCCAGCCTTGGAGTGGAATTAAGATTATCTGCCAGAAAGAGAGAAATCAGGGAGCTGATATCCAATACATTTTGAGGATCTTTCAACAGTTGAGTATTCAACTGCCAAACCGAATCCCGGGAGAAATCCGGGGCTAAGGAAAGCTTGATCCAGACGACGGCATGGTCCGACAGGATAATTGGGTCAATACCGGATAAACAAAGACTCGGGAGAAAGGAGATACTAACCAAAACCACGTCTAACCTAGATTTGGTACCATGTGACTGAGACAAGAAAGAGAAGGCTCTGAGAGAAGGATTAGCAAGCCTCCAGGGGTCACATAGACCCAGCAGCGACCTCAATTCCAGAAAAGTTCTATGAGCCGGGGAAGGGGGGCGCCTATCCTGAGGGTCTCTATCTAAAATAGGTGAACAGGGGATATTCCAGTCCCCTCCCAATATAAACTGGGCAGGAAGAAAGGAAGACAATTTATCAGCAAGGGACATGAAAAATTCCGGATTTCCCCCCACTGGACCATATATAGAGCCCAGAACAACATTGTCACCATTAAGAATACCATTGACCAAAATATACCTCCCCTCTGGGTCTGATACAATCGTCTCTTTCGTAAATAAAACATGTTTCTTAAAAGAACCACCACCCCTTTGCTAAAACAAGAGTTACCCGCTAGATAGGATTGAGAAAAACCAGAACAAAATAAAAGCTTGGTGTCATCATGGCTTAAATGCGTCTCTTGCAAAAAAGAATATCAACTTGCAATAGTGAGCAGTGGTTAAACATCTGCAATCGTTTGACCCGATCCCTAAGTCCGTACATTCCAAGAAGCTATTTTGAAAGTGTTCATAGCCATTTTAAATACAGTATGCAAAAACCAAATGTCCAGACAGAGTCAAAATTATAGAGAAAAAAAAGTGCACCCCAAATAAAAAGGCTGGGAATACCTTATAATATCCAAACAGACCAAGCTTTAGTCCCCACAAGGAAAACCCCACCATTCTAATCACCCAAAAACACCACACAGAACTAAGTTGGAGGACTAAATTGGCCCCCATATACATCCCCAGCCCAATATTATTAACCCCAAAATAGTCCCCATTCCAAAACAACCCCAGACAAGAATAACAAAGGGCATAATCCCCCCCATAGCAGCATGACCCGCTTAACCAGATGCCATGTAAAATACAGAGGAGAGCAATCACCATTCCCAACCCTCTAGCCCACCCATGAACACCCAACCTCCAAAAATCCCAATGCAAAATCCTAAATGAAAAACCACCCCCCATCCCAACCCCAACTCTGAAAATCCACCTGCAGATGACACTCATAAAACCCATCAATCCATCCCCCAAAATCAAAAAAACCCAAAACCCCCCCTCAACATCCAAAGTCCCACAAAAACCCCAAAATAACTATATACAATGAAAGGCTCAAGCAGAAAAAACCATGAAACAGGCTAAGACCTAAAAGCTCGAGCCTCCCGACCCCCAATGCGAACCTCCAAATCCCCAGCATTAGATACAGGAACCAGTGGATAAAGCACCTCAAAAACAATCCAGTGAAAGCAGACAGCCCACCCCCCAGCATAATGTTCTCTGTCAGCCCCGCCGCCAGGGAGAGGTTAGCCAACCCCCCATCATATGGCTCGCGATTCCACATCCAGCGAGCAAACACCCTTAGACCTGAGCTCCCCAGCCACCAGTATTCCAGGAGGTGAACAGGCAGAGAGAAAAACAATAAAAGAAAGCCAGATTAGAGAGGAGGCACAAGCAAAAAGGATCACCCCCACAATAGATAGAGCCCATCCATCACCACTCTGACACAAGAAACCAACCCCGCCTCAACCCAGGAGAAAAAATAACTGAGTGGATCACCTACCCGATAATCAGGCAGCCCAAAAAAAAAAAAAACCTGAAGCCCAGAAAGAAAAAGGGAGCGCTGTATCCAGGAAAACCTCACTCTAAGGCCGCTGTTTCCGGAGGGACCAATGAGCTGGAGGGACCAAAATGGTCCACCCGCCAGGAAGTCACCCCTAGGAAACAGCAGCAGCAGAAAAAAGGTTCCATCGCGGGCGAAACATGGGCGAAAACTGCGAGGGAGATCCCACCACCCAGCAAACCGACCCTCCGCAACACAAGCCAGCGCCAGCAACATCAGGTAAGAGAAAGAGAGAGCGAGGAAAAAAAAGGAGGCAAAGAGAGTGGTCAGAAATAAAGGAGAGCAGGAAAAAGGATGAAGCCAGCAGGCACCCCCAACCAGCTAGCATATCAGAAAGGTTAAACTGCCATAACATAAAACTAGGCTAAATATATTCCAAGCATAATTCGTGACCCCACAGGATCCCAACATATAATATTAAATAATAGATAATGAGTCCTTCAGCCTGCCGCCTTAAACAAATCAGGTAACTTGATAGCCAGTTCTTTAAGGGCTGCATCAGGAGAATTAAAGCTGGTTGTCGTGCTCTCAACCGTGACCTTCAAAATGCCGGTACATCATCCTGAAGGGAATAGAAGCAGCTATTAATTTCTGCACGACAGGATGGTAAGCTGCCCTTCTCTCCCTGGTCTCCTTAGGCAAATCTTGGGTAATCGGATTCTGGATGAACCCCAAAGGACTTCTTTTAGCTCACATGATTTAGCATAGACATGCTGTCTTTCAATATAACTAAAAACTTAATGATGATGGGTGCGGAGGGATCCAGACGGAGGCCTGGGCCTTAGAGAGCGATGGGCCCGCTCCAAGTGGTAAGAGGAGCTGATAGGGGATGGGCCTACAACCTTATTCAAAAACCTCTGCAGAAAGGCCATTAAGTCCGGGCCCTCTTCCATCTCGGGTAGGCCCAGTATCAGTAAATTGTTCCAGCGATTACACCCCTCCAGATCTTCTGTTTTAGCTTGCAATTTTCTAATCTGCTGCTTGAGCTCTGCAACCTCAATTTCAGCTTTCGACCTCCACTGCTCCGATGAGAAGATTCTGGCCTCCATATCCGAAACTCTAGTGGAGACAGAAGACAGCTCACTATGCAAGGACTTAAGCTCACCAGCCAGCTCTTTCAGAATATCTTTCAGTGGGGTGCGCTCCTGAAGAAACTTATCCTCCATCAGGAGTAGCCAGTAACACTTTATCCCACTCGTTCAGGTTTTACAGCACCCTGATTGCGTTGTTTTTTTGCTGCCTTCTCTGGGGATGCAGGAGGTGTATGCTTGACGGAGGCCTGCTTCCCATCCACATCCATCCCGTTAGAATAGGCAATCGTTTCCCCAGCAAAAGTCGTTTTATAGTAGCAGACAAGTTGGTCAAATGCCTCAGGCACAAATTTAACGTTTAAATGCCCAGATGACTCCAAAAACAGCTAGGAAAGGTGGCTAGAGTGGAGAGTTCAGAATCTCAGCTGCAGCCTAGCTGGATGCCATCACGTGACCGAAAAAAAAGTTAAACACTTGCTCAAGTATAGTAGAAGTCAAGTTCCACAATGCAGCTTTAAAAAGCATGAGAGAACACAAGAAAAACATCCTGGGAACTGATCACTAATGTGAAACAATACTGATCTGCACCTTATACCCAGCCATTACCTTGCACAGTCTTGCATGGCCAGACTGCACATTCCTCTAGCCAAGACATCTCTAATGTCCTCTCTCCTCTCTTCTGTGTCCACTCTCCCACAGAGCTTTGTGTCATTGCAGTGATATTTTGCCTTTTACCCCATCTGTAATGTCAGTGATGAAGATGAATAACACTGTCCTGGGCACCAAGCCCTGTGGGACCCTGCTAGTGACTGGTTTAGCTTCTGAGAATTCACCCCTGACCACTACCTTCTGATTTCTATCTTGCAGCCAATACTTTGTCCGCCTAGCTAGTTTCTCCCCTACCTCCAAGTCCTCCAGCTTCCTAATTAATGTTCTGTGGGGGACAGAGTCAAAGGCCTTGCTGAAATTTGGATACAGTATGTCCACTGGTTTGCCCTTGTCCACTGTCCTGGTTACCCAGTCAAAGAAACTGGTTGGTCTGGCAGAACTGCCATGACACAAACCAATGATGTCTATTGTCATGGAGCTATCAAGAAAATTTAGCAGTCTTTCTTCAGTATGGTTTCCATGAGCTTCCCCACTATTGAGGTCAGATTTACTGGCCAATAACTACCAGGGTCATCCCTTGACCCGCTCTTGTGGCACTAGATGTGCTGTCCTCCAGTCCAGGGGTACTTCTCCTGTCTCTAGAGAGGTGTTAAACATGTCTGCCATGGGAACCACCAGCATATTCACAAACTCCCTCAAGACCTTTGGGTGGATGCCATCTCCCCTTCTGTGACCCCTCCCCATTACCTCTCTCCTTCCTCTGGGGTACTGGATTGTCCTTTTCCTTTATGAAGACTAATCAGAAGTACTTGTTGAATACCTTTGCCTCCTCCACACTACCCTCTGCCCACCCCTCCTCCCTTTTCAACCTGACTATCCCATACTTGATACTCCACTTCTCCTTTGTGTACTGGAAGAAGGCCTTCTCTACCATTTTCACCCCTTCTGCCAATTGCAGTTCCTTCTTGGCCTTGGCCAGTTGTACTGCTTTGCTCATTTCCCTTGCCCTGTTGCTGTATTCCTCCTTGTCCTTGTCTCTCCAGGTGCACTTATACTTTCTGAAGGTTTTCCTCTTGTCTTTACTGCCTGAAGGTACGCCCCCCCCCCAATCAAACCAGCTGGGCTTCTTGACACTGGATTTTTTGCTCTGCATCTTGGCACACTCATTAGTGGGCTCCAGCAGCCCTTCCTTGATTACAGAGCATGTTTGGTCTATCCCCATTTCCTTCCTGATCCCAGTAAAGTGCCAGTTCAGAATTTCCTCATCCTACTGTAGTCTACCCTCCTGAAGCTTAGCACCTTTGTTTTCATTCTAGTCTTCTTCTTCTTGTCCATATCCAGGTGAAAACAGACCATGCGATGATTGCTTCCTGACAGTGGTGCTTCCACCCTCACCTCCTGTGCATGGGCACCATTAGTCAGAACCAGGTCCAGTACAGCCCTCTCCCTGGTGGATTCTAGTCCACACTGTGTCAAGAACCCCCTCTAGAATGCATCCAGCTACACCTGAATCCTGGTACAGGTGTGAGCAGGGAGCATGGAATCCACTCCAAGTAAACTGAAGTCTCCCATGATCAGTAACTCCACCTGTCAGCCACCTCCACAATTTTGGACAACAGCTCCCTGTCCAAATCCTTATCCTGGTTCGGTGACCTGTACACCACTCCTACTCCTAGCTTTTTACCTTTTGTTGGCTGCACTTGTACCAACTGCACCTCTGTTCTTCCATCTATATCCTCCTCCCTAGTACAGCTTATTCTTTCCCTCACATACAGTGCCACCCCCCTTTTCCTATCCCCCTATCCTTCTATATAGCTTGCACCCAGGGACAGAGAGATCCCAGTCATGGCTTGGCATGTCCCATGTCTTTGTGATGGCAGCCATGTCCACCACCATTTCTGCCATCAGTGAATGCAGCTCAGCCATTTTGTTCACCAAGCTCCTTGCACTCAGAGACACAACCTTCCACTGTAACTCAAGTCTCACTCCACCCCTGGACTTCCTGCTCACCCCACACCTTATTTTCCACCTCAACATCGGGAGCCTCCTCCCCAAATTGAATGGCCTCTCCACTTGGGTCACCCAGCACAACCCAGACATACTCTGCATCATGGAAACTTGGCTCTCTCCAAAAATCTCCCACCCACAATTGTCTATCCCTATCTATGGCCTCTCTCACCAAGATCATGGTAAGTGAGGTGAGTGGGTCACTCTGTACATCAGGGACTCCATCCTTTGCTCCATCATATTCAGGGAGTCCTGCCCCTCCTTCCACAAAACCATTGTTGTGCACCTCACCTTTCCATCATCAAATCTCCTCTATATAGGGGTTCTATATGCCCCACTAAAGACCTCCCCCAACTCCCTGATCAAAGCCATCTCAGAAATTTCCACTAAAACCTCAAATGGGGAACTTATATTACTAGGCAATTTCAATCTTGACTGGCTCTCCCCCTTCATGAAACCCACTGCGCTAAGGGTTGAAGCTCTAAACCTCTCCCAGCTAATCCAGGAGCCAACGCACCTTAACCACCGGTCTTCAAACCACACACTACTGGACTGGATCTGGCACCGTCTCCGATACTCTCAGTGACCACTGTGCCACTTACTGCATCAACAAAATTCAGACCCCTCACTCACACCCCAAATTTATCCTGTCCTGCCCACTTCACCTCCTAAATGAACCTGCCCTACAGCATGACCTGACACATGCAGATTGGTGTCCAGTCTTTTCCACACCAGATGTTGAAACTGTCATATCATATTTCTGCGACACCTTACAACGTACTTGGGACCTCCATGCCCCCCTCAGGAAAGTTAGAGTAAAAAGGCACCACCACCCCTGGATCACTTCTGACCTCATTGCCCTGTGCCGAGTCAGGGATAAGGCATGGCGTTTACACAAAACCACCCAGTCCATTCTCGACCTCCAATCCTACAAGTACCTCAGAAACAAGTGTACCTCAGCTATCCAGAAATCTAAATCCTCCTACTTTCAAGCACAACTCACCCAGCACCAAAACTCCCCTGTGTCCTTCTGGAAGGTAATCAACTCCTTGATCAACCCCCTTCCAAGCAGTCCTGCCCTGTTCTTAACATTGATGGCAGATGTGTTTCTGATCCTGTCTCTGTAGCTGCTACTTTCAACTCGGTTTTTTTGTCTCATGTGCCCTACCCATCTCCCCCTCAACTACACCTGACCAAACTGAACGTTCCACCCCTTCCCATGGTTTCCTCCTTCCTCCTTTCACAACCCAAGAAGTCTACAATGCAATCGTCTCTCTCAACCAGGCCAAAACCAGTCCTGACGGATTGCACCCCAGACTTCTCCGTATCTCGGCCTCAGCTATCACAGCACCTCTAACACACATATTAAACCTCTCCCTCTCCACTTCCACAGTCCCATCAGCTTGGAAATCATCCAGGATCCTACCTCTGTACAAAGGCGGCGACCCCTCCTCGCTGGGAAATTACAGGCCCATCTCGTTCCTTCCCCTCTCTCGCCAAAATCCAAGAATCCCTCACCCTGTCTAAATTGTCAGACTTTCTCTCCTTAAATGGCTCCCTCTCCCCCTATCAGTCAGGCTTTAAAAAGCACCACTCCACCATCACCACCTTGCTGAGTGTTATAGGCTCTATCCTATCGGCTATAGACAGAGGTCTGACCACCACCACCATTTTTATAGATCTGGCAAAAGCTTTCAACTCCATCTCCCACATCCTGTTGCTCCAAAACCTCAGCCTCTTTGGCCTCACCCAACCCTTCATAAACTGTTTCCACTCTTATCTTCAGAATAGACAACAATCCATTCAAATAGGGGATACCCTCTTCTCCCTCTTCCCATCCTCTCTGGCATCCCTCAAGGTTCAATCATTGGCCCCATCCTATTCTCCTTATTTAGAAATGACCTCCCCTCTGCTTGCCTCACAGTTAACGTGGATCTGTATTCTGATGATGCAATCATTTTTGCCTCTAGTCCCTCGCACGACAGTGTCCTCCTGGGTCTCCAAACCAACTTCAATAGAGTACAAGTCTGGTTCCTGAAAGATCAGCTTAAACTAAGTGACAAAAAGAAAGTCACCATGGTCTTTGGATCTAGAAAAAAGCTTGCTTCCCTTCTGGCACCCCCAGCGTTCTCCACCCTGGATGGCTCTCTCCTAGACCTTGTCCCCATGTTCAAATACCTAGGAGTCTGGCTCGACAATCACCTAAATTTCTCTACTCACATAGAGGCCACCTGTTCCAAACTCTGGCCTAAACTTGCCATCCTCTAATGACACAAAGAGAGTCTTCCCCTTCCTGCCTGCAGTGAAATCATACATAAAACTATCCTACCAATACTAGACTATGCAGACATCATATATTGCACTGCACCAACCTCATCCCTCTCCAAACTTGACATCCTACTAAATGCATTCTGTTGTTTTGCCACTGCCTCCTCTCCACTAACTCACCATTGCACCCTATCTTTTTCTCTCTCCCTGGCCCCGCTCTCCCACAGGAGAACTATCCATAGTGCCTCCCTCAAAACTAAATACTGGTTGGGCTCCCTATCCCCCACCATACCTCCCGCCTCGAGCCAGCTAACGCCCTAGGCTACTCCCGCTGCCACAGAGATGCTCGCACGTTCGACCTCCCTCGCACTCTCACTGCCTCCGGCCAAGCTGCCTTTTCTTACCATCTTCCCTACCTATGGAACAACCTCCCACCCATCACTCACCAGGCCTCTTCCCTCCCAGATTTTAGATGACTCCTCAGACCCCTCCCAGCTACACCTTGCCCTAAGTGCGTTCAGTGACCCACCCCTACATAGGTCCCTGTATAGTTCCCTCTGAATTCCCTAGCTGGACTATTGTCTCTGCCCATGTCTTTACCTCAGGTTATTTCATACTACCTCCATCACTACTGTACTACTCCTGGATCTGCATTCAACATATTGTTAAAACAAAGTTGCTCCTATTTTTGCAAGCACTGTATGTTTAGCTACTGCCTGTCACCAGCACTCTTTGTACAAGTCCGGCCTGTAGTGGACTTAAAATTATTGTTGTACTAATTTATTTTCTGTAACTTCTATGTACTTCTCAGTACCCGGGACATGCCTGGAAATGAGCCCCGGTTCAGTGCACCTTTCCTGGTCAACAAATTTAAAAATAAAAATAAAATAAAAAAAATATCTAGTTCCACCCTCCTGCCCTTCACAGTCTTCCTCTTGGCTGTCCCATCCTCCTCTTGCTCTGACTGGGGGGCTGGTGGCCACCTTCTCCATGCAACTAAGGATATTATGACCTCTGCTGTCCCACTCGTCAATCTAAATTCAGTTCCATACTGATATATTCATAGAATCTGGCCTTTAGCACTTTCTCACCCCGCTTGTTAAGGTGTAGCATGTCATGTGCATAATGGTTATTGTTCTCCCATTTGCTCCTCCATTTACAAATTTACCCATATCCCTCCTCATTACACCATCCCTTGAGCCAGACATTAAACTCCAAAATCCTAGCCTTTCTTGCAGTGCTGACCCTTGGTACTGGTAGCACCTCCGAGAAGGCAATCAACTTCCCCATAGTGTCAAAACTGTTCAGTAATGCCACCAGTTGCAGCTTCAGCTGAAATAAATGCTGCTCACTGTGACAATCAAAATGGATGCCCCATAAAAAGCTTCATTAAGATCTTCCCCCCGTATCATGACTTCAAGTTGCTGATGACTGTTACTAAAACTCCTCTCTCCTCTCCCTCCTACTAAACACTCTCTAAAAAATGGGCTTTTCACGGTACACCCTAGGCTGGTTCACTGACTACTTATCAGGCCAGTATCAACAGGTCAAAATTGGGGCCACACTATCAAACAGGCTCCCAGTCTGCTCTGGGGTCCCTCAGGGGTCTATCCTTGGTCCTGTACTCTTCAGTCTCTACCTTAACTCTCCCCCTTGTCCTGCACAGGAAACCTTCTACTATACACTGATCACGCTGTTCTATTCTCATCCAACCATGACCCCTTGCAACTCCATCAATCCCTTCAACCCTCCTTCAGTAAAGCTGAACAGTGGTTTTCCTCTCAGCACCTCACACTAAACTACAAGAAGACCAAGGTCATGCTCTTCTTCCATCCCCAGAATTCCTGGAAGGATCTCTGCCCATAAATTCTAACTGCCAAGTGGAACCCCCTCGAGCTAGTGGGATCCTGTAAATACCTGAGGATAACCCTTGACCCAGCCCTTAACTTTCATCTACATATCCACCACCTGTCCATTGCCCTTAATTTTATTTTTATTTTATTTTATTTATTTATTTATTTTATTTAGTTTATGTTGACTGGGTAAGTGCAGTAGATAAATCCTGCCTATTTTCAGGCACGACCCAGGGGAGGGGGAAACAGATGAATGCCAACTGACCTTAAACCAGAATAAGCTGTTGGTGGTATTTTTAGTGAATGAGGGAAATTTGGCCAGGACACCGGCGAAATTCCCCTACTCTGCTGGCACTCGGTGGCCAGTAGAGGGCTAGCAGCATGTCTTGCTGCATCAGTTGAGGTCTGCTCCGGGAGGGGATGGACGGTGGAGCAGTGGGAGGACTGGAGCCTGCTAGAATGGAGAAAGAGAGTGAGAGAAATGTACAGGTGCTGTCTGTACCGGTCCCGATGGGACTTTCTAATAATGAAGCTACGGGTAATTGTTCAGAAGATCTATTCATCGTGGATCATAATCGTTCATCAAGTACTGTTGTCTTTGAGTATCCTCACCTGATTCAGGGGGCTTCTGAAAAGCTGGAAGTTTTACGAAGGGAACAAGCGAGAGTGCAAGAAGAGATTTCCAAATGGGAGTCAGTTATAGCCACTACTTCTCCCGTTCACGAGGTGGGCGTAGTTGAGGTACCGAGAAAAATAAATTCTGCACCTGAGAAACAAGAAGAGCTGTCTGAACTCTGTGAAGACCGAATGGAAACATCGATGGAGGTAGTCGGTGATACTGTGCCTGCAATAGTTCCTGGTTTGCGGTCTGTCGGTGGTATGATGTGCTCAGGATGCGACGGAACGTCTAAGACCGCGGTAGTCGATTTGAACAGTGCGGAAGTTCTTTCCAGTGGCAGTAGGTCTGGAGTAAGCTCTCAAGCTTTAACAAAAGATTCTGGATTTGTTTTTCCGGGGTCAGACGCACGGTGTGTGGAAGCAAACCCTTGTATCTTCCAGACGGACCCGAATCGTCAGGAGAGGGTGTCGGAATTCACCTTTGCAAAACATTTGGTGACTGGTAAGGAGAGATCTGGGGAAGAAGGGAAAGAGAAGCGGGCGGTGGTGGTATTTGCCAAACGTAATATTGATTGCCCTATTTTCACTAAGGGACTAGTGACTGAATCTTGTCAACATATTGAGAGGGTGCCAGTATTACACGACTGTGCAAAAGCCTTAGAGCCTGAGATTTGGTCACCTGAAAGGGCCCTGCAGGACGCTGACTGGACTTTGAATAAAGGTTCATGGCATCCTACTCAGGACTGGGATCCTAAACTAAATTTCTCACAAAATGTGCCTGGCTGGCAACCTGTTTTACCTGTAGTCACAAATGTATTGGGAAGTGCTGTGGGGAGTGAGGTACAGGGAGCAGTTCCTATTACAGAAGCTAAGGGGATTCCTGGATGTGGTCCTGACCTTACTCGGGAGGTAGGGTTGGAGACACCGGGGGCTGGCACAGAAGCACTCCCCAATGTTAGACGTCCTCTTATGTCTGATTTATTTTCCTCACAGAAAAAGGAGGCGGCCCCTCGCAGAAATGCGGTCTGCATACGATATAAAGGGGGAATGGACATTAGACCTGACAGAGTGTATGTGGGCAAGCAGTTATTGAAGGATTCTTTACACTTTTCCCCTCGGGAGGTATTTGCATTCATCAATATATCGGGGGAGGATAATTTTGACGTTAGTTTTCGTTCTGCAGCTGCACTAGATTTGTTTTGGGAAAGGTATACTCAGGTCAAGTTTTCACCCATCTGGACACCTTTTTTGTTATTCCCTTAATGAAACCTTTAATTAGGTTTGTAACGGTCATGTTTTGAAATGAGGGTGTCCACGTGGATGACATTTATTACTGACTTGCCCAAAAATGTGATGTCTTGGGTGCTCCGGAGGCCATTTTGGACTCGGAGCAATTTTGGACTGGAGGTTGGAAATTTAAGGTCAAACTACGATAAACGGACCAGGGGATAATGCATATCCCAAATTCCTTCCTTCTGGGGAGGGATAGAGGGGTGTGTTTCTATGTGGGTCAGCCTAGGGCATGTTATTGATGTGGGGTGAGGACACATTTGTCCAGCTCATGTGATAAACCACGGTGTAATAATTGTGGGGAGGTGGGCCATGGGACTTTTCAATGTACGAATCCTACGAAGTGTGATTTATGTGATGGGATGGGACATACTTTTTCAGACTGTGTTTGGGCAGCAAGAAATAAAATTGTAACGGGAAGCCCGGAGTTACTAATTCAATCAGCTCAGGATAAAATTGTTCAGCCGGAAGTTTCTGAGGGTGTCACCGTGGTGGGGCATGGGGGATTAGAGAATGAGAGTTCTGAGGGTATTAAGCAAAAAGAGGTTCCTGAAGACTCTCTTCGGGATGTTTCAGAGGTAGGTTTGGAGGGTCACATCACCCCGATTAGTATAGGGGTAGAGAAAGTTGTAAAACCTGTGATTTTGATCCCTGTACAGCGTTCCTCCAGGAACACCAAAGCTAGTTCTGGGACAAGTCTGTTGGAGATGGAATCCAATAACCCCTTTGCAGTCTTGGCTACCTCTTAGGGGGAATCAGAAATGGATGGCCTAGAGTTATATTCCCAGTCAGTTCCAGATAGCCCGCCATCTCCGTCACGTCCTCAGGAAGGGTATAAGGGTAAGAAGAAAAAAAGGCGAAAAAAAGATGGCTGATTGGGGTCGGGCCTTTTCTAATGGTAATTAAATTAGGATCAGTAAATGTTCATAGTTTGTTGAACTTTAAGAGACGTAGTATAATTTATGATTATATTCATTTTCAAGCTTTTGACATTTGCCTTTTACAAGAAACATGGATGTACTCACTTGATCAAGCAAGATTTTTCCAGAAAGAATGGTGCTGGGGACCATCATACTGGTCGTTCGGTCAGAAAACGGCTGATGGAATTGGATTTCTGTTCAACTCTTTCAGCTTTTCCTTAATTAAATTGATGGATATAATACCGGGTAGATTAATGATCCTGGATGGGGTTCTGGATACTGTGGCATGTAGATTTATAAATGTTTATTGCTCACAAATTAAAGCAGAAAGGGTAGAGCTATTCCGAAAGATTAAACCTTTTTTGTGCACTACACTTTCCATTTTTCTTTGTGGGGATTTCAATTGTGAAATAAAACATAAACTTGGTGCAAGGGTTCCAGAAGGGAACAAAAAGATTTATTGTGACTCCAATGCATTGACGGAGTTGATACACTCTTCTGGCCTTATTGATGCACATAACCGACAGCAAGGAGGGTTGAGTTTTACTTATAGGAAAAATCTATATACGTCTACTATTGATTATATATTCTTATCAGATAATTTGGCCTTTACATTTTCATCATTTCAGGTTTCATTTTTGGACCATTTACTGTTACAAAGCATTATTGGGACCGACCACCTCCCTCCTAAGAAAAGACCCAGGTGGAAATTGAACGCATCTTTATTAGACTGTCCTGAGATAATGACCAAATTTAAAGTTTTACTACATGCAAGGTTATCTGTGGCTTTTTATACGATAATTTGGGAGACTGGTGGGTGGATTCTAAACATGATTTTGGTACATTTTTTAAGAATATAGGGCGCACTAAAGGGAATGAGAAGTTTCTTAGATACTTATCATTACGACAGCAGTTATACACCTTGATCTCCACAGCTAACACTTCCAATAATAAGGATTTACTTTTAATAGATCAAACTAAATCACAACTTAAGGAATGGCAATATGATAGAGCTAGTACCCTACAAGCTTTATATTTGTATGGGGATAAAAAGAGCCCAGCTGGGGATCCTTATGAAGCCTTTAAAGCATATAAGAAAAAAACGTCGATTGTTGCATTAAAAAAGGCAGATGGGACTATTATTATGGATCCAGATGGCCTACAGTCTTTAATCAAACAGCTTGTCATCTCTCTCGACCCTAAATTTCCTCCACATCTTTTTGAGATACGAGATTTCTTGAAGAACATTAAAATCTCAAATGTTGGGGTACAGGGTGGACCCTTAATTGAACCTATCACTAAATTGGAAATCATAGAAGCAATTAAGAAAGTGAAAACTGGTACATCCCCGGGGATGGATGGCCTTACGATAGAATTGTATAAAATATTTCCAGACGAATTCGCAGTGGGGTTAGAATTAATATTTAATTTCCTTTTAGACGTAGAAAAATTCCCTCACTGGTTTACTGAAGGGATACTGATTTTTTTGTTTAAAACTGGTGATAGTTTTTTGTTGGAAAATTGGAGACCTATTACCTTATTGAATTCAGATTACAAATTATTGGTAGGCATTCTTAATACAAGGTTAAAAGAAATGGCACAATTGGTTGTATCTCCCAACCAATATTGTGCAATACAAGGGAAAACTATATTTCAAGCTCATAAGGTAATTAGGGATTGGATTGAATACATTAATATACAGAAATTATCAGGTTGCATCGTGTCAGTAGATCAACGGAAAGCGTTTGATAGGGTGTACCATCCCTTTCTGTTTTTAGTGTTGCAACACTACGGAGTACCGGAAAAGTTTGTTAATTGGATCAAAGCAATATATGGGAGATCTTTGACATTTCCAGTCATTCAATTTCAGCTTGGAGACGGATTCCATGTTACTACAGGGGTACGACAAGGATGCCCGCTTAGCCCATTATTGTATGTTTATGCGATTGATGTATTAGTTCAGTATTTGTCGCAAATATCATTCTGGGAAGGAATTACGGCCCCGCCTTTGGTGCAGGAAGTCTGGGTCCAGGTGTATGCGGATGATTTGTGCTTATTCTTTACTCATAATCATGCAGTACCAGTGTTTTTGGATTGTATGGAGAAATTTGCAAGGATTTCCAATGCACAATTGAATACTGCTAAAAGCCAGGGTTTGTTTATTGGGGTTAATCTCCCAGAGTCTGTAGTAGTTCAAGGTTTGAAAATTTCTTTGGACCCTACTAAGATTTTAGGTTTATGGTATGGCTCTCAAAATTCATCTAGTCTTAATTGGGAAACAGGTTTGACGATAGTGGAACGTAAAATTAATATATGGAAACGTTGGAAGTTGTCTAAAATTAAGAGGGTTGTAATATTAAAGAAGTTTGTAGTCCCTGTTTTATTATTTATTGCACATATTTTTCCACTTCCCATAACTCTGGAGACCAAATTGTATAGTCTGTTTTTTCAGATGGTGTGGGGTAATAGACTTAATCCCATTAAACGACATTACACTTATTTGGCAAAGGCCCAGGGTGGGTTGGGGATGATTGACCCTGTTATTTTTTTTTCTACCTTGTTTATAGCATTTAATTTTAAAGACGGATGGACGGAGATGTCTACAAGTGACAGTCTTCTCTTGCAAACCGTGTTATTCAGATATCTTTTGGTTTGGACGACTGAGCCTCCGAAACCGATCCCTACCCTGTTCATACCAAGTTTATTTCTTCCTATTGTTAAGAGATTATTTGGGTGGAAATTGTCGGCACTCACGATACGGGACGGTACAGGGAGACGCCTATATGCTAAAGTTATGTCAGAGCTTTATCCTACAGAACCGGCTTTTAAAAATTGTCCATCTGGAGACACACAATTGGTCTTGCATCGGTTAAACAATTTAAGATTACCAGTTTATATGTGGGAAGTGATATGGCTGACCTGTTATGGAAGGTTGGGGGTGAGGGGCAATGCTAAATATAAAGTAAAAACTGAACGGAATTGTCCTTATCTGGGTTGTATTGATAAAGAAGAAACAATGGAACATTTTTTCTTCGATTGCACTTTTGCCAATTCTCTTTGGAAATTCTTGGCGAAGACATGGAATATGAAGTGGTTATGTCACCTTAATTATGATATCCTGGTTTTGGGTAAATTTGCTCAGTTACAGAAGAGCTATTGTATTGATACATTGAATATTTTATGTTGTGCATTGATTTATTTATGGCAGGCCCGCTGTCAATGGGTTCTATATCAAAGACAAATGCCATATGAAACTGTGAATTTGTTGATTCAAGGGGCTATGGAGAGGGTATATCTTACAGATATAAAGTTTGCATCCACCAAACGGGTTAGGTTTTGGTGGCGTGGTTTGACTTTTTTCATTAAATATAAATAGTTTAGGGTGATGATGTCATTCTTTTTGACCATTGCTTGGAAATGGAAATATGAGAACTTATGCACCCACAGTTTGTTTCTTTTAAGTAAATGAATCACTGTTAATTTATTTTAGTATATTTTTCATATGCCTGCTTGATATTTTAAGTTTCTTTTTTTTGGTTTTTCTGGTCAATGTATCGTTAGGTGTGCATTAACACTGTTGTTGTTATTTGTCTCTGATGCTGTTATAATAAAAAATTCCCCTACTCTGTAGGCAGGTGGTACAGTCCATCTGTCTGCAGGGATGGAGGCTCACAGTTTGAAGGAGGCTGTGGAGGAGGAAGGTTTGGCTTCTGGAGCTCTGGAGATTTTGGATGTTTCTGCACAAGTTGGAAAGGCCATATTATGTTCTATTGTTCAAGAAAGTTCTCCTCAGTTAGAGGACCAGGATATGTTTCTGGATATATCTGAGTCAGAGCAGGAAGGAGAAATTGTATTACAAGAGGAAAGGGAGATAAAGAAAAAGCAGCTATTGGAGTTGATACAATTGGCTGAGAGAGATTATGGTCTTTGCAAAAAAAGTCTATATGAGGAGAAGAAAAGGAAACATTCAATTGCTAATCCTTTGTCTGCAGTTAATAATGGGCTACCCATCATTTCTTAATCTGGATCACAGTCTGTCCTACCAGCAGAGCCTGAGGTAGAAGAGGCACATTTTGACAGTAAGTTTCCCCTGATTACAGGAGAAGAGGATATGTGGTCAACAAATGAGGTTCTTATTAGAGCAGGTTGGATTCGACAAGACGGAATCTGGGTTCCTGACCAGAATATTCCTGTTTCTGGGGTCCACAAGGCTCTAGCCCATGATGTATCTTTTTCAGAGAATTCTGAACACCAGTCAGAATTAACAAAGTCCCAGAATTTTGTCAGTGCACAAGTGTCGGCTGAGGGAGAGGCTACTGTGAACAAAACTACGCCAGACGCTGTGTTAGACACTTGTCAAGGAAATGGAGAGCCATACTTAACATCAGGTACAAAGTTTCCAATTACGAGTGACTGTGATAATGTTGTTGGAGATTCTAGTACATGAAGAGAGGAAGATAGTACCTCTCCGGGAAGTATAAATGAGGGAAAAAGAAATCCTTTGCCGGGTTATTTCAGCATCCTGCTCAAGAAGCGCGACGAAGATTTTTGGTTAGACTGCATTACAAAGGATTAGCCCCGATTGTCCAGGGCAGAATATGGGTGGGGAAATCCCTTTTACTTGAGAGTTTGAGTTTTGTACCCTCAGATGTTTATGCATTAATTCATTCACCAGGGAATTCCCAATATGATGTAAGTTTTTGTTCGATGCACTTATTGGACAGATTTTGGAAACGGTACTATAAGGTGAAGGACCAGGACATATGGAAAGATTTTTTGGCAATTCCTGTCACCAAACCAATGATTAAAATTGTAACTATCCTTTTCCGTAATGAAGGAGTAAATGTGGCGAACATTATGTACTGGCTTGAACAGCGTTGTAAGATAATGGATAATCCAAGACCTATAATCGACGATAATAGTTTCTGGATGGGTGGTTGGACTTTTAGAGTTCAATTATCTCATAATGACTCTGGGATACAGCATTTACCTAGTTCTTTTTTTGGGGGGAAGGAATAGGGGAATAATCTTTTATGCTGGTCAGCCCAAAAGCTGCTATAAGTGTGGTTCCTTTGAGCATTTGAATACAGATTGTGACAAGGTTAAATGTTTTTCTTGTGGAGTTCTTGGGCATGTGGCAAATGATTGTGATGCTCCCCCTGTATGTAACCTATGTGGGGATTTTGAGCATGTCTTCAAGAATTGTCTATGGGGTATGGGAGATTTGGATGAGGCTTCTGATCAGGCATATTTTTTGCATAAAGCTAAGCTCCCTCACATGACTCAGAGCATGTGAAATCAGACATTCGAGAGACATAAGGGGAAGGGTGCTGCGAGAGGAGTAAATAGGGGACCTGTTCCCTCTCAAGCTGACACTCAGTTGAGCTCAGAGAATCTAGACTCCTCAAGAGTAAGTTCTGAGCAGGCCCAGGTAATAGGGAAAGATACTCCCTTTGTTACTCCTCAGGGATCCCCAATTAGGCCTCAGACAAATCTATTTAGTGGTTCCTTTAACAATATGCAGATGGATGATCAGGATGTGGAAAACCCTCTAGTTCTTTTAGATAATTCAAGAGCTTTAAGGCCAGAGGAGCCTTTTATGTTGGTAAAAAGAAGGGGAAGCATTAAAGGTGCAAGAGTTGTTTCTAATCCATCTTTAGTACCACTTTCAAACAGATTTTATTCTCTCCCTTCTTGGAGTGAACAGATGGAACAGGCCCATCCTATCGAGTTAGAGGGAGTTGAATACATGCCTACCCAGTCACAGGAGAGGGATGGAGAGGTAGTTTCATCTGTTGAGGGGACTGGTTTACCTCCTACTTCGAAGCGGGTTACAAGATCGAGTGGGAAATAGAAAAAAAAACCCTCCTTAAATGTTAACACTCTTTATAGCTAGTTTAAATGTAAACAGCATTAAGAACAGGAAACGCCACTTTACTATGTTTAGTATTTTGCATTCTTTGAGCTATGACATTCTTCTTTTACAAGACGTAAGATTACAGTCTATAGTCGATATTCATCAGTCTACTAAAGATTGGGGATGGGGGGTTTTCTTGGTGGTCTTCTGGGATTGATCCCTGTAGTGGGGTGGGATTTTGTTTTTGAACTTTAGATGTATTAGTTCTTAAATTGATAGAAATTGAGCCGGGTTGGGCTTTTATGTTAGATATTGAATTTCAGGGTTGTTCTTTGCATTTGATAAATATTTATAACCCCCAAGTAAAATCAACTCGTATTGATTTATTGAAAAAGATACAGTCCTATTTATATACTAAACATCAATTAATGTTTGGGGGTGACTTTAACATTAATTTTAAAGAGAAAAGAGAGGGTGTTAAACAATATTATGATAAAAACTTTTTAAAGCAAGTGGTGTCTCAGGCTGATTTAAAGAATGTTTTTGCAAACACTCCATTATT
This sequence comes from Neoceratodus forsteri, assembly GCA_016271365.2. Taxonomy (NCBI): domain Eukaryota; kingdom Metazoa; phylum Chordata; order Ceratodontiformes; family Ceratodontidae; genus Neoceratodus; species Neoceratodus forsteri. The sequence continues at coordinate 511,843,123 of CM028129.1, forward strand.
TAAGAAGCCTACTGTCTATAAGAGTACTCTTTCTTCTTTTATAGATTTTTTTTGGCTAACCATTCCTTTCAAGTTCTCTCCCTGGAATTAGTTCCTATTAAAATTTCAGATAATTGTTTAATAGGTATACGGTTTGAGTTCCCCCCCCCCAAGACATATGACTGGGAGAGGAATTTGGAGATTAAATGTTTTCTCATTGTCTGATGTAAATATTCTTCAGGAATTACAAGAAGTTATTCAAGATAAAGTATCTACGATGGGTCTTTATGAAAATGTAGGCCAATGGTGGTCTGATTTTAAAGTATGTTTGTCTTGGTTTTTCAAAATGGTGGGTTCACAGAGAGTGAAAACTAATAAGGAAATATATCTGAATTATAGGTGCGAGTTAAGGTCATTATTATCTAGACAAAGTCTGGAGGGAATTGATTTATCTGACCATATATCTATAGTAAGACATAATATGGAGGATTATCAATATTCTCGAATGAAGTCCCTATACAAGGAACAATTGTTTGGTACCCAAGGTAAATCAGAACAGGTAAATCCTTTTTTAGCTAGCAAGATGAGGATGAACAAAAGGGTCTTTATGGGTTTAATGGACTCTAATGGGGTGGAACATTGCGATAATAAAGGTATTATGGGGCTAGTTGAAGATTACATTGGAGAGAAGTTTGGGACTTTGCCAAGTTTTGACCCACAAGCTAATGTGTTTTTACAGACGGCATCACTTCCGCAGACCACATGTTTTCAGAATTCTCTCCTGGTATGCCCTTTTACATCCCAAGAAATTAGCAAAGTGAGATATTCGTTACATAATAATATTGCACCAAGGTTTGATCGGTTGTCTAATGAACTTTTTAAAGTTCTATGGTCTATGATACCGGCTATTTTTCTTCACATTTACAATTATTTTTTGGAAGACAACACTTTGCCTACACAGATGTATGAGGGGTTGTTAATTTTTTTTACATAAAACTGGGGATTTTAAGGATCTAAATAATTGGAGACCTTTGACTTTGTTAAATGTCGATTTTAAGATTTTTGCAAAGTTATTAGGGAATAGATTAGCAGAGGTAATGCCTTCAGTGATAAGTCTAATGTAATTTTGTGTGGTCCCAGGGAGGAACATTTCTGATGCCTTGTTACTGCTGAGGGAGATTATTGGTTCTTCAGTAGTAGAGAATGGATTTTCAGGAGACTTAGGTTATTTGATAAGTTTGGATCGAGCCAAGGTGTTTGATACAGTCTCGCACTCCTTTTTGTGGGACTGTTTGTCAGCTTTTGGCTTACCAGCAGAATTTATTGGCTGGATAAAGTTATGTTATGCATTGGCGTTTGTAGTTCCCTATGAGAATGGATGGAAAGGTGGTTCTCAGTTAATATATACTGGTTTACGTCAGGGATGTCCTTTGAGTCCCCTTCTATATGTTTTTGTTTTAGACCCTTTATTGAGAATTTTGAATAACTACCCACTGATACAGGGACTAAATCAACCATTGGTTTGCAATTGCAAAGTGGTAGCTTATGCTGATGATGTGTGTTTGCTTTTAGGGAATGAATTTTCATTTTGTTTAGCTAGGGATTTAATTCAGGGGTGGGGAATACAACAGGGGCTACTTTAAACCTTTATAAAACTAAAATTCTAGATTTAATTGGGTTTCCTGAAACTCCCCAGTATGTGGGAGGTTTCCCGGTGGCACAGCAGCCTTGTAAAATCTTGGGAATCTATTGGGGTGGTGAGGATATGTCTCTTTTTAATTGGGAATGTGCATTAGAGATGGCTAAAGGGAAGGTGGAGATTTGGAACCGTTGGAAAGTAGCAAAGAAGAAAATAGTTTATTATGTGAAGAATTTTTTGTTACCAGTGTTTCTTTATTTAAGTGCTATCTTTCCACTAAAGAAACAGTTAGAAACTAAGGTTTTGAGGGTTTTCTTTACTTGTATTTGGGGAAGCAGATTAAATCCAGTGTGAAGGAAAATATTGTATAAGACAATTGTAGAAGGGGGTTTGGATATGATTAACCTGGTAGTATTTTATTTTACAATTTTTTTTCTCTGTAAATATATTTCCTCTCATTAAGCAGGATTCGAAATGGTGGATAGTGTGTGGATTTTCAGAAGTTAAAGGTGTTTTAGGTGAATGGAGGGATGCCAAATTTTTACACAAAAATAAGAGAAATCCCAGATTATCACCTATATGGGAATCTGTTTTTGATAAAATAAAATAATGAAATATTAGTTATGTGAATGCATTAGGTGTATCGAGGAAGGCATTGTACGTGGAAATAATGAATACATACTTTACAGATTGCCCTTTTTCGAATTTCTCTGTAGCTCAGCAAAAGCAGATTTCTATTTATATTACTAATAATAGGATTCCAGCTCAGATGTGGGACACTGCTTGGTTAGCGATCCACAATAAGGTAAATGTTAAAAGTAACCAGAAGCATAAAGTATTGCAGGAACATTATTGCCCGAGGACAGATTGTCTGGACAAGTTAGAAAATATGAATCACTTGTACTTTCAATGCCCATATGCGGTTAGAATCTGGGATGCTTTAAAAGATAGATGGTTGAATTTTATGAGTTGGTTAACAATTCCTCCTCTATATGATTCATTACACTATGGTATTTATCCAGGTTTGCATGTAGGAATTTGTCTAAGTATTTTACAAATTGTTCATGTGTTTTTTTCATATTGGCTCTGGCTTAGCAGATGCTGTTTAGTTCTGCAACAGCAGGATATACCAGAAGCAAATTTGGTGCATATGGTTGTGACTGATTTACAATTTTTAAAAATTGAGGAACGTAAGTGTGTTTCTTCACAAAAATGGAAAGAGATGTGGAATAATTTTGTTTTTTCTTAAAATCAGCTTTATTTGAGAGATTAAAGGGTTTTATGTTTTAGTTTTCAGTTTACATTTTAGATCTGTCTAGTTTCAAGACTTGGAACAATAGAAGATTTCAATTGGATATGTTTCTTGAGGTTTTTTTTTTCTGTATGTATTATATTTTTAGATATGTCATTGGATTAGATTTATTTTTTAATTAATTTTCTTTTTTAAGTTTCTTTTATTTTATGTTTTATGTATTGGGTAATCATTTTGGGGAAAAAAATCTGTGAAAGGGTGGGGATCGTACACTTTATATTATTTTTTTCCTTTTTATATAAATTGGATTGTATAATACAATTTTGTTTATGGTTCACATTTTTGTGGTATTTGGGATGGGGTAAAGATTTATTATTTGAGGTTTTACAAATTTATGGTATTCTTATGAATAAGGTTTTGGCTAGTTAAGAATTCCCCTACTCTACTGGCAGGGAGGAGGAGGGTTTTTTTTTTTTTGTTCTCGGATGTTTTTCATATGTTTGGGGCTACTGTATGGATTTCTATTTATGTTTCTTGTTTGCCTTTTTCCTTTTATAATTTTGGATGTAGAAATATTAACTTGTAGATAATTTTCAGATTTATTACGATTTAATAATCATTCCCCAACTTTTATAGTGGGGGAAGGGTGGGTACATACTGTTTCTCTCATGTTTAGGATTTTTGTATGAATTAATATTTATTATTTTTTTATTCTTTCTTTCTTATGATTATGTATGATATACTATTGATTTCTATATTTTGTTATGATTTGTTCAGGTTTCAATAAAAAATTCCCCTACTCTTTTCGATAAGTGGATTGGGATCTTTAACATCCACCTGAACTACCACCAATCCAGGCAGATGGGACCTCGGTCCATCTCGGTATTCTATATTGGTTCAGACACTGCCTTACTCCTGATGCCCTCTAGCTCACTGTCACATCCTCAGTCCTCTCCCTCCTGGATTATGGTATTCTTATATACAGTGCTGCGACCACCTCAGCCCTTGATAGACTCCATCTCTCCCTTAAACAAAGCATGTTGCCTTGTACTGGGCTGTGACCATCTCACCCACACCTGCTCACTATATAACTCTGCTAACTGGCTTAACCTAGATAATAGGATCAGGTACCACACCTGCCTTATGGCCAAAAAGATCACCCTCGGTCTCCCCCCCCCAGTCTCACCTCAATAATCTGGCTGGCACCAGTCCAAAGAGCCACCCATAGCTCCATCAAGCTGCTGCTCTTGGTTCCCCACTGTAGACCCTCCCAATTTCAAAGATCCTTTAACTACAAAGCCCCTTCTTGGATGAACGAGCTGCCTAACTCCTCGATTTGCATAAATTGACTTGGCTACTTTAAAACCTATCTTAGGGACCATCTCAAGTCATCCAATCTCTGTGACTGCAGTTAAACCCTCCCATTCTTGGTCCCCCCATGACAATAGCCTCTGGCTTGTTTACCCTTACCCCCCTTCTGGGCCCTACGTTTATGCTTTTACTTAGGGATTTTATACTAATGTAGTCTGTGCTATGTACTCTAGGAAATTACCGTTAGCCTTTAATGTATTGTCTCTGTATTCATTTTTATCTATTTTCTGCATTGTATTTTCTTGTTGTTGTAATCTCATGATGTGGTGCCTTTGTAAATGAGTTCCTGACTCAAAGGTACTTTCTGAATCCTCTAAATGAATAAATAAAATAAAAAAAATATCTGATTGAGCAAAACACTATCACCTACAGTGGCTTTGCTTGAAGTCAAGTTGTCAACTGCAGCTTTGCTTCATGATGACAATTGAAATAAAGCTCATGCAGGGGTTGGGTGTTATCTGAGTTTTCCTCCAGTACACCAGTGAAACAGTACTGTACTTCCTACGGCAGCTTTGCTTCTTGACTGCAGTTTCATCTCATGCTGACCAATGAAATGAAGCCCCTGTTGGGAAGGGGGCATCTTTTTCCAGTGACAACAACAGTGCCACCTACTAGCAGAGCATCAATGTGAGCATTTCTTATAGTATACCCCAACTCATAAAAACAATAATTGCTTATTTTATTTTATTGTTTTATAATTTTTGACCAGAAAAGACATACTAAGCTGAGGCTTGCTTCCAGTTGCTTTCTGGGAGCACAGGGAAGATAAATGACTTGCTCATGGTCACACAGTATGCAAGTGGTGGCTGTGAGATTCAGACCCAGTTCTTCAGGTTTGCAGCTCAGTGCCCTTAACCACTATACTATATTGCCTCCCCATTTATAAAAGGTATTTTTATAACTGATTTTTTTATATTTTTATGTAAAAATTGAATTCATTTCATAAGCACAATAAGATTTTATTTATTTATTTATTTTTATTTATTGAGATCTTGGATAACACCTGTGAGCAGATGCTCTTTTGTAGGTTCCACGTCAGTTGAACAGAAAATAGCAGAGAACAACAATTTATACATTTACAGAGATGGTACAGTAAGTTACAGAAAGGTTCACAGAAGTAGACACTGCTGAGGCATTGTACAATATATGCCTGTGTCCATGAGTATGAACACCCTGGAGAAGATAGATACAGAGAAGGTAACAGACAAAGGTGACATAGTGTAGGAATGGGGGAAGGAAGTGTGTGCCATGAGATGTGGGGGGGTAGGTAGGGGCAGGGATGGGATCAGTGAAGTGCTGAGGTTGGGAGGTGCCCCCTGGGTCAAGAGGTGCATCTAAGTGCAGCAGGTGATCACTATGGGAAGGGGGTAAGCAGATGCAGTCACAGGTGTCCTTGATAATGAGGTGCTGGTGAAGACTTTGCTTGTGTGCACCAAAAGTTAGATGAAGCAGTCACTGTTGTCCTTGGTAATGAGGTGCTGATGAAGCTTATGCTTGAAGGCACCAAAAGTTGCTGTTCAGGAGGTTGCAGGTGGTAGAGTGTTAATCCAATGGGGTGCATGGTAGGAGAATGCACGTTGTGCCAATGCAGTGTGGCATCTAGGTTTGCTAAAGATTTGACTGTTGGAGCTTCTGGTCAGCCTAGCACTTGCGTGTTATGTGAGCAGGTTCTGAACTCTTGGTGGCAGGAGATTTAGTGAGGCTTTTTTGTCAAGTAGGCAGGTTTGGTATTTAATTCTGTTCTTCAGTTAGAGCCAACCTACCTGAGCATAGAGTTCACAGGTGTGCATGAGTCTTGTAGCACCTGTGAGGAGGTGGTAGGCCTTATTTAGTGCCAAAGAGATGTGGCAGAGGGCAGTCTTCATTGCTGACCCATATATGGCCAGGCCATAATCAATGAGGGAGACAACTGAACTATTGATGGCCATGTTCAAGGCTTCATTAGTTAGGCTGTGTTTGTGATGGTAGAGTATCCCAATTCTGGAATTGATGACCTTTGCAATATTGTCAATGTGCTGGGTGTAGGACAGGGTGGAATCAATTGTGATACTCAGGTGCTTAAAGTGCTGTACAAGATCCAGTGTGTCATCACTGTCACTCTTGACAGACATGGGGAAGGCTTTATGCTTACTAAGGGAGCTGGAGTAGATCATGGTCTTTGTTTTTTTTTATAGTTGAGTACTAGTCTGAATTCTTTAAACCAAGCTTCAGCGGAGGAGAAATCAAGTTGGAGATCTGCTTGTAGGTGCTCAGGGCGAGGATTGCTGGTGAAAATGACCATGTTGTCAGCATTCAGGAGAATATGACTGGGGAAAGAGCCAGAGAGTTTGCTTAGGAAAATGCTGAACATTAGGGGCCCCAGGACTGAACCTTGTGGTACCCCTGAGTGGACCAGCCTGCTATCAGAGATGAAGTCCCCAATCTTGACCCACTGTGAGTGATTGCAGAGATAGTTGTTGAACCATTGAACTACATCTGGAGAGAGCCCGGTGTCAGTTAGCTGCTCATGGAGGAGCATATGATGCACCGCATCAAATGCTTTTGATAGGTCAATAAATGCAGCCCCCAACAGCTGGCCTTGGTCTAAAGGTTGGTGGATGAAGCCTGTAAATTCCAGCAAAGCAGTGATGGTGCTATGCTCTTCCCAGAACCCATGCTGCTCCAGGCAAAGGAGTTGGTGCAGACTCAGGTACTCCACAAGCTGATCTGCCACAATCTGTTTAAATGCTTTGGAAAGTGATGGGAGTATGGAGATCAGTCTGTAATTGTTGTGCAATGCCCAGTCCCCACTTTTGTGGACTGGGGTTACAGTTGCAGATTTCCATCACTGGGGGAACTGTGAGAGGCAGAGGGACAGGTTAATTACTGAAGTCAAGGTGCTCAGGACTTCTTCAAGGGTCTGGGCAACAAATTTAAGGTCCAGGGTGTCCCTGCTGTGTCTTGATTTCCACAGTACTTTCTTCAGGTATTTTCTGGCCTCTGTTTTTGGAAACTTCTTTAAAGTAAAATAACAGAAGGTTGCTGGTTGGAGTTAGTTTGCCATTAGGATCTTTTGGGTGGGGGAGGTTAAAGTAGTCTACCAGGAGCATTCCACTTAGGTCTGTAAATGCATTGCTCAGTGAGATCACAATGTGGAGAGGGTCCAAGGAAGGTACGTCTTCGACCATGAGCATAGTTGAAGCAGTTTTGGGGTCCTTACCCATTATGTCATTGAGGTTGGCCCAGAAAGGCTTGCTGCTATTCCAGGAGTTAAAAAGGACTTCTTTATAGTACAAGCTTTTGGTGAGTTGAATAGTCTTCATACACTCATTTCTAGCTTTTTTATACTGTTGGATGTTGGCAGGTGCACCATGTGCTTGCGCCTTTTGCTACAGGTAGTCTCTAGCACTAAGTTGAAGTAGGAGGTCCAGAGTAATCCAGGGGTTGCAGGGTCCATTTATTTTTCTTGTTTTCATGGGGGTGTGTTTATCACAACCAGTATTGAATTTAATAATAAAGAGGTCAAGGGCATCATCCACATCCTTGGCTCCATAGAGGTCAGTGTGAAAGGGTCTGAGGACTCTGGAGACCTTTCATTTTCCCTATCCCTTAAGTCTGTTGCAACAGCAATTATGCTTCCTATTCTAGTATCTACTGCTTTGTATATTTCTTTCTCTATAATACTATTTCCCCATCTGCAGGCAGACCTCCTGTAACATGTCCTTGCTTTCTCTACCTGTCTATCTTCTGTGGTCTCTGTGAGCTCCCGAAATAAACAAACAAACTTCCCCTGGATTTCAGACCTGCTGTACGAATGTCCGCACAATCACCTGCACGATTGTGTGCACGTTCACCTGCAGGAACGTGCGACTGTTCGCCAGTGAGTTAGCGATTTAAATCACAGTCTCCATACTGGAGAGAGTTTATCAGAGTTATTGCAGAGTTGGTATGTAATTTCATGCTTGAAAGCATCCCCCCCCCTTTCCAGCAGTGAGAGCCTGTACTGTCGCTGTGTTTGGACTGCCGAACTGAAATTATTGTAAAGCTGGAATATGCTGTTTGCATACTCTCACCCAGTGCTGTCCTTTCTTGATTTTTGATGCCTTTGTGCATCACTACCTCATTGGGTTTTTCTGTCCCAAACACTTTTCCAAACACAGAGCTGTTCAGCGCTGCAGCTCTGTACCGCACCCTCACTCTATCATCAAGCCCAAAACGATGTTGCAATAGAATATAACAGGGAAATTGTGGAAGACAGCCTAATGTACGTGGAAAAAACATTAGTAACTTGTTTGTACTGGCTGTTCTTGTTTTTTATTTCTTCAAGGCTTACCTTTTCTGAGAAGAATGAAAGACTTATTGAAGTGTTTTCAGGGGTAGGTCTGGCACACTTTTCCTCTCTCCCAGGACCATCACAAGCCTCTGTACTGTTTGCTGTAGTGCCGGCTGGCCCATTATTTCTCTTATATATAGGGCAGAGGACTTGTGGGAGGGGCCTGTTTGCTGAGGTACTGCCCAGACCAGAGATTTTCTTAAATGCTGCATTAAAAAGATATTATGCTATTATTTACTTGTTGCTTTGATCAAGAGGATTGTAAGGATGTAACTGAGAATAAAATTCAAAGCTGAATTATGATTTTATTTGTACAATCTAAAAAGGGGCGCAGCTTAGCTCCACCACCTGACCTTTCTTCAGTACTGTATATAAAGAGATCTTTCTGTATATTAGTCAGTGAGCTGTAGGGCTCAGCAAGGAGCTGACCCAAAGTGAACCCTAGTGTATTCTAGTGGTTGTACATATTGATTTTCTGATTTGCTAAATGCCCTATTTTATTTTTTTTGTCATGTACAGATCATATTTATTTTTTGTTGTGCTGAATAAAGCTACTTTATGTTCTGTTATCCTGGTGTCTGTGTCCACCTATTCCCACAGCCTCTTACAGTCAGACCAATCAAGGCATTGCAGGTCTGTTTTCTGTTGAACTGAAAGCAGACCTGCAACTCCAAGCTGTGCAGTATCATGGGCTATCACCCCTTCTAGAGGCCAGATGAATTGGGGATTTGGCAATGAAATGTTGCCCATTATTATATGAAGGATAGAAAATTAAAGACTGGGAAGAGGGAGGGAAGGAGGTTTAGGGTGGGGGGGTACCATCAGAACTTATCAGATGCATGTGGGTTCGAATGTATGTATATTATGGAACATTTCTTTGTATTATCAAATCCTAATAAACTTTGAATTGAAAAAAAAGAGAAAATTAAAGACTGATAGAATCAAATTGTTTGAGTGGCATTTATCCTATGTTCCTGCCCATGTTATGATTCTGTCATTTGGATGACCCAAGACCAAGACTTTAAAGCACTTTAGTAGAAGTGAAGGCAGCCTGGACATTATATGGATAAATAGATTATGAAATGGATACACTTTTTTTTATATATTTTGCTTTAATATACTGTTATGAGTAGCAAATATGACTTGTTATCTTGCCAGTTGTATGGTCATTGGCCATTGTATATAAACACACACACACACACACACACACACAGTTTTGTTAAATAAGTATATGTCTGCATTTGTGTATCTGTGTCCATCTGTCTAATGGGTTTTACATGAATCTGGTAACATGCGGACAATCTTGCAGTCTAAAGTGGTTAAAGAGCAGATCTTCATTATAATAAAAAGTTTAAAAACACTAGATTTACATCAACTGTATTTTAACTTTATTATTTTCTAATTATTTATTTTCTTTTCTTTCTTCTGCTGTTGGTCTACTTAATATTATAGATTATGCAGCAATTATTTCAAGGAGTCTTTCAAAATGCATCTGTCTTTCCCCTGCTCGCTACACAGTTGCTGTTTGTGACATCACAATCTGTTGTCCCGGTGAGCTGTATGATGTCATAAAACCAAGGCACTGTAAGGTTAACAGGGGACATGCAAATGCTTTCAAATGTTTTATATACAGACGTTTTAGCTGGACTACCAAGATGTGCTGTAAATCTTGAACAGGAACACTGAAAATGAAAAAAAAAAAGGATGTATTCATTATTATAAAATGGGAAACAATAATCTTTAATTCTGATTGGTTGGAAGCTCTCTCCAGCCATGTCCTTATCAGAACATAATCTTACAATGGGCACTACTTGTGCCAACCAAGATGAAGCACACTGCAGTTCCTCAGGTAACATCTGGCAGAACCACAATAGCTGCAGTGGGAAAGCAGTGGCCATGGGAGAGACACAGTTTAAACCTTCCAGACTGACTAAAAAATTCTAACCTCTACTCCAATTTTCCATGCCATGCAGGTCACCAGAGTATTGTTGCCAAAACTCCAGCCAAACAAAAGCAGTTCCCGCCAGAAAAAGAAGTCGACTGCAGTCTCACAATTCCTGGCAACATGATTATTTAAAGGATGGCAACCAAGTGTATTCCTTTACAATGCAATCAAATACTTACGGATTACAGCCAGACGTGCACTCACAATTGGGTACTCTGGTATTTTGCACAATAAAAATAAAATAACCATTTCGTGCTGCCCAGCAAAATATGAGCCACTAAGAATGGTGGCTCCTGAGGGACATGCTCGTTCCAGAAAAGACGACGACACACAGCGAGTATCTGAAAAGTAACAATCCAGACCTGCTCCACTGATGATATTTTGTATTTGTTTGGCATCTGAAAATCCTCAGAATGGCTGTTTCCCTGACAGCAACTGTCCACTGTTCTTTTTTTTTAACTTAATTTTTATTATTTTTCCATATTCCATTCCAGTATAAAATAAACTTCATTACATCCAGGTATAGAAAAGACATACAGTTGTTTAAAAATAAAAATAGAAATTAATACTGCCATAGTCAGATTTCTTGTTGAGCAAAATTCTTGTCCACTCCATACATGTTGTAATTTATTATCATATGTTTTTAAGCCTATTATATTGGTTTAATTTTGCTTTTTGTTTTGTATTGTAGATTGGATCAAATAATGGAGTCTGCTCTCATTGAACTTTTACTCTATGATCTTCTTGTTCTTTCTCCTCTGGGACATACTCTCCTACATCATTTCTCTCCTCTAGACCAACTATTCTTGGCAGTCTTACAATCGATCTGTTCTAATAAACTAATATAAGATTCAGATCATCCAACTAATTGTCGTGTGTCTTTTCTACTTCAGAGTCTACCTTCTATACTAAAAAATGAATACAGTCAGTACATAGTTGAGTTTAAACTCTTCCATAACTAAACAAAGGAGAGGAGGGGAAATGAAGGGGAAAGGGGGAGGAGGTTGGGGGAAAAAAGAGGGGTGGATGTCTCCTCTGTCTTAATTTGGGGAATTAGTATAAAGTTAATATTGTTCCCCAACTTTATTCCTAAGAACAGCTAAAACTATTAGCCAAGAAAAATCTCAGCTAGAGTAATAAACGTTGAAACAGATTGGAATTAAATGAGATAAAATAAAGTAAAGTAAAACAATACAAAATGAAATGCAGTCTTGCAGGCTGGCGATAGGCATTGTGTGGGTAATCCCCTTGCTTCCCTTGATCCAGTGGCTTATCTAGCCTATCTCAACAGGAACTGGTCTAGCACTGAGGTGCCTTTTTTAGCCTCTGCGTACTAGTAGAATGGGAGCCACCTAGAGTTAAATTGGTCTGTTCAGAGTCTGAGTATGGCCGTGAGAGCCTCCATGTTTTTAATATTATTTACATTTAACCACCACCCTGAATAAGTAGTTTTACGCAGAGATAGCCAGTTTTGCATGATAGTTTTGGAGGCTGCTGATATTAGTATATAAAATAGGTATCTTTGGGCTTTTATTCTGACTCCAAGGGGGGGGGAGTCCCAATATCACGTGGGAAAACTATGGTAGATTCTCCAGCTGCAGGATCTCTTTGATAGCCTTAGTGATTTCTGCCTAGAAATTCTTAAGCTTGGGGCAGCTCCAGAATATGTGAAACTGAGATCCTACCACTAAAAAGCCCCTCCAACACTTGTTAGTTTGGGAAGCTCCATATTTTGATGAAACATCTGGGGTGATAAAAAATCTTGTTGAGACTTTCCACCTAAACTCCCTCCATATAGGGGAGTTAGTTGTTTTGTGTATGCCCTGCCAAATAAAACATCATTCCCTGTCAGAGATTTGGCTTTCATATTCATCCTGACATTTTTGTTCCACTGCTTGAATGTGTAAAGTCCCTGACCCTTCCTGTAATGTTTGTTGTATGTATGTGATGATTTTCTTGGAGTCGTCCATACAACTTTTCTGATATATGTATCTCAGTGATGGTGCTGGATCACTTTGAATGGCATCAATTCCAGCTGTATTAGTTATGAAGTGTCTACATTGCAGATATCTAAAAAATTCCTTATGTGAAAGCCCAAATTCTTCCTGAAGAAATGCAAACGTTTTAACTCCCTCACTGTTAACCATCTGGTATAGATATTTAAGTCCCTTACCCGACCAACTATATTTCCAGCATCGGTCTTTATGTGTTGCTGGAAACTGTGGTAGGTATTTTAAAGGAATGTATTTCCATGTGGGTGAAAAAATCTCCCACCACTGTCTGACTCTGAGCCAGATCCTGAGGGTGTTTTTTGTCCAGACATTGTTTAAGATTTTCAAGTCAGAGGGATAGATTGTCCAGGGCAAAAACTGCAGGGGGATCCAAGGGTGTGCCTTCTCCTCCAACATATACCAACCTCCCCTTTGCTCAGGATATAACATTTTTAAAACTGGCACTGTTTGTGCTGCCAAGTAATACTTTAGAAGATCAGGAACACCCATTCCTCCCCTGCTTTTAGCTTCGGTTAGGATGCCCCATTTCTTATGCGGCCGGTGCCCACCCATATAAATTTGGATAGCTTCCTCCTAAGTTCTCACCATTCATCTCTTTCTATAGGTATAGGTATGGTGGAAAATAAAAATAGAAACCTATGTAAAATGTTCATCTTAACAGCCTCCACTCTATTCATGAAGCTGATAGGCAATTTTTTCCACCTCTGTAAATCCTGTCCACTGTTCTTGAGAGCGAGTGTGTCCCACAGGAGCCTCCTAGCACTAACGAAATCTCAGCTGCAAGTTCAGGTCAGTCACTGATAATGTAAATCAAACTGTATGGGCAAATAAAAAAAAAACATGGTGTTGAGTAACTGTATGGGTATCTGTGTAGTGCAAACACAGTCAATGGGTGGATAGTGGGCATAAAGACACACACCAATCTTTTCAGGTGATTTTTATTAAAGAGCTCCATTCCAACACATGGACTACTTTTTATGTTGCTTGCACGCATGCGCAAGAAACATGTTGTGGCAGCTTGCTGCAGAAGCAGGTTGTGGAGATGTGGCACTGTTGTGGCCAATGCCCCCACTGTCTTTTGAGACTTCGCCTGCTTATACACTGCTGCTGACACTAGTTCAGCCAGCATGCCACCACCTTGCAATGTTTTAGCTGCTGCAATCAGGGGCCGCCTCATCATTGCAGTGTCAGCCATTCCACTGCAATGAGAGAGTGACCCATCATTGCAGGGTTGTACCTTGCATGCCCGACCCAGTTTGCCAATGTGGAGCCCAGTCCCTGTTGGCATAATGTCCCCACACCCAAGCTTCTGCTGTATGCCGAGGGGGGTTCAATCCCCCTCGGCATTATGCCCCCCCACTTTCTTTGCCAATGGGGCACCCAATCACCATCAGCTTCAGTCCTCCCTTCCCAGTTGAATTTGCTGATGGGGGAGCCCACTCCCCATTGGCATAATACCCCCCCAATTTGTTGTCTGCTGAGGGGGGGTGCCCAATCCCCCTCGGCTCTCCCCCCCAACTGGTATGTGCTGATGGGGCTGCCCAATCTCCTGTCGGCTACAGTACCCCCAAAACACTCAGGTGGCATGCTGGGAGCGCACTCCAGCATGCCAAAGTCCCTGGAAAAAATAAACAGCCCCACAATGTTTCCCACCCAACACCTGTAAAATAAGAAAATGGTCCCTCGAAGAGTTTGGTGGCCCCTCCTCCAGTCTGCATTCACCCGCTGTGTACCCCATCGCCCCACACCCCCCACCCCATACTTACCTTCAGAGCCCAGTGTGACAACCTTCGGTGGACCGGGAACACGTCTGCACTCTTCAAAGCCAACAGCAAACTGAAGAAATGCTGGTAAGCTATATAATGGCATAAACAGTTTTTTTTTTTAACTTTGGTGCATATCTTGGGCATTTTGGGGAATTTTAGCACCAAATTTTCAACATGGGGTTCTTAGGACCCCTCCTCATGAATTCAGTCACTGTTATTGCATTATTTGGTCCCAAAAGGGGATTTCATGGTCACTGCGCAGAATAACCTTTTGGGACTGATTAACAAAATGACAGCGTCACTGTTCATGAGATGGGCTCTGAAAAGGCCTGTGTTGTAAATTTGGTGAAGAAAATCCAAAAAAATGACTGTTTTATGAGCGTGCATTGTGCAGTTTCCACGCATGATAATAACTTCACAAATGTGTATTATTTTCATGCCAGATTTTCAACATTGGCATTTTTTCACACCTTCTTATGAACAGTACAGCTGTCATTTTTCACATCCTGGCCAAAATGTGTTTTCGCACTTCCGGCGCAAAATGGTGAGGTCACTGTGGGAAATCAGTGTTTGGGACATATTAAGAAAATGACAGTGACACTGTTCATGAGAAGTGGTCCTAAAATGCCTATGCTGAAAATTTGGTGATGAAAGTCCATAAAATGACTGTGTTGCAAGTGTGCATTGCGCAGTTTCCATGTACACTTGTAACTTTGCAGATTTGTAATATTTTCACACCAGATTTTCAACACTGGCATTTTTTCATACCTCCTTATCAACAGTACAGCTGTCATTTTTCACATCCTCACCAAAATATGTTTTTGCACTTCTGGTGTAGAATAGCATGGCACCTGAGGGAAATCAATGGTTGGAACAGATTAAGATAGAGTGAGTGAGAGAGAGGGAGTGAATGAGCTCAACTGAGCTCTGTCGGGACTGCTGTGGATTTCTTTGCGGGCAGAAAAAGGCATCAATGCAGGCAGGCAGGAGCCCAGTACAAAAGGGCAGCCTGAAGAGCTGGGAGAAACAGAATGAGTGTGTGAGAGAGGGGGAGTGAGCAAGCTCAACGGAGCTCTATCTGGACTGCTGTGGATTTCTTTGTGGGCAGAAAAAGGCACCAATGCAGGCAGGAGCCCAGTACAAAAGGGCAGTCTTCAGCACTGGGAGAAAGGGAATAAGCAAGTGAGAGAGGAGGAGTGAGCGAGCTCAGCGGAGCTCAGTTGGGACTGCTGCAGATTTCTTTATGGGCATAAAAAGGTGCCAACAAGGGCAGGAGCCCTGTACAAAAGGGCAGCTGGCAGCACTGGGAAAAACAGAATGAGAGACTGAGAGAGGGGGAGTGAGCGAGCTCAACGGAGCTGTGTCAGAACTGCTGCAGATTTCTTTGTGGGCAGAAAAAGACCCCAATGCAAGCAGGAGCCTAGTACAAAAGGGCAGCCTGCAGCGCTGGGAGAAATAGAAGGAGCGAGTGAGAGAGAGGGAGTGAGTGAACTCAACGGAGCTCTGTCAGGACAGCTGTGAACTTTTTTGTGGGCAGAAAAAGGCACCAATGCAGGCAGAAGCCCAATACAAAAGGGCAGCCTGAAGCACTGGGAGAAACAGAATGAGCAAGTGAGAGTGGGGGCGTAAGAGAGCTCAATGGAGCTGGGTTGGGACTGCTGCAGATTTCTTTGTGGGCAGAAAAAGGTGCCAATGCAAGCAGAAGTCCAGTACAAAAGGGCAGCCTGCAGCATCAGGAGAAATAGAATGAGTGAGTGAGGGGGGGGAGCGAGTGAGCTCAATGGAGCTCTGCCAGGACTTTAGAGTTGCCCACCCTCCCCCCTTGATCCTCTGTGGTCCTATATTAGAGCAGGGTCTCTGGAGTAGAGACAAAGCAATGATTGGATACTTTTAAGATTGCTGTAATAATACAGATTTAGTTGTTCTGTTTATTTCTCTAACTGAGCTGAGTAATACTTGGAGTGCAATAGGATTTCTAACTGGGCTAAGTGAAACTATATGAGAGCTGAGAACAAAAAGTATGGTAGCTGAGGGGTGAAAAACAGACAAGGAGGTTTTAGGATTGCTACAGTAATATAATATCTAATGGATGAGATTTGAGACTGAATTAACCCGGTTGGCAAGGGGGCAGTAGGGGGACTAGTGTGGGGAGGGAACAGGAATTTGAGTAAATAGGTGCCTAACAGTTGTAGTAGGGTACAGAATCTGGGAGTAAGAGCCTGTAACATAAGATGGGGCCAAAATGGGGCAGGTGCCGCATGTCAATAGGGTGGACATCTTTGGAAGGGGTGAGGGCTGTATAGGGTGTGGGTCGCCATGATCCTGGACTGGGCTTGGAGGATGGTGGTGGGGGGGTGTATGTCCTGTAGATGACTGGCTAGTTTGTGCGAGGAACTGCGGAGGTTAGGGAGGAGTCTAAGTGGCAGGGCAGATAAGTATGGTAGGCATCCGGGGGGGGATAGGGGATGGAAAAGATGGATGCAGGAAGAAAAACTAGGGAGTGAAACTGACCACAGTATCAGAGGCACTAACAGAAAAGACAGGAGAAGGGAAGGGGTGCCTGAGGTGAGGGAGGGGGCTCCTGATGTGGGAGGAAGAGACCATGAGGAGTGCAAGGGGAGAGAGCAGATGGCTGTGGGTAGGGAGAGACCAGGGGTGGCACAGAGGGGAACAAGTAGGAGGGGGGAACCGATAGGAGAAGAGATGTAGGAGGGGTATCGATTAGGAATAGATTTGAACTTCTGCTGTGGGAGAGAGAGAGAGGGGGGGAGCAGGAACATACTGAAGAGGGGAGAACAAAAGGGGCATGAGAGGGATGGCAACAGGTAGGGGAAGAGATAGCGAGGATGAAAGGGTAGAAGGGGGACTAGTAAGAAAGGAGGGGGTGGTGACTGGAGGAGAGAAGGCTACAGAAAGAGGGAAGGGGAAGGATGGGAGGGGCATCACTATCGGGGTAGAAGGGAATGGGGGCTCTAAATTGACAGCAGAGGGGAGGAATAAGGCAGAGAAAAGAGGCGAGGCAGAAGTAGGGGTGCAGACACAGAAGTCACAGAGAGTGCAGCTGGCAGGGGTAAGGGGCAGGGAAGAATGAATACTGGGGTGGTGGAAGGGGCATTAGAAGGGAAAGGAGGTAAGGGATGGGGGGGGGTACTTGTCCTGGGGGATTCTATACTGAAATGGGTGAGATGGGGCAGAAAGGGACAGGCACAGCCATATTTGGGTTGAAGCTGTCCCCAGGTTGACTGCAGGAGGGGCAGGCCAGGCACTGCTCAAGCATGCAGCAAGGGGGAAGAAAAACCTCATTTACTGTTGCATGTGCATACAAACAACTTGGTGCAGGACACTGTGGAAGTAGTGAGGGGGAGGTTCAAGTAGTCGGGCAGGCAGTGTGAGGGGGTGGGGAAGTTGGTGGAATTCTTGGAGGTACTACTGGTACCATGTGCAAGCATGGGGAGGAAGGGTAGGCTTGAAGAGTTCAACGAGTGGCTGAGGGATTGGTGTCACACCAAACATTATGGGTTAGTGACTAACTGGGGTGGGGTCTGGAGGAATAGTGACTTGTACTTGGGGGACAGGGTATACTGGAGCAGGAAGGGGAGGGGAGTATTAAAGGCAGCATTACTGCCAGCCCACTAGTGCTGAGGGTTGAGGCGCTGAACGCAACACCTTGCGCCATGTTGGTGACCCGGGTTCGGATGCGAGCCCAGGCTGCCAGGGGTCGGCAGGGGAAGGATAGGATTGAGCATCCAGAGCATTCCTCTTCTATCCCGGGGTGGGATCCAGGGACCCACCACTCTTTAGAGGCCCCTGGTGACAACTGGGGGCTCTACTAGAGCGGTGTAGTAAAGGGAGCGAAGTGTGGCAGACATTGGCACACTGTGCTTAAGTATCATTGCTTGCCTGCACTCTGCAAAGGGGGAAAAAGTGTAAATTGGGCTATGGTCAGGCAGCATGAGCTTCCGACCCCCGCTGACAGTTCTTATGCATGGTACTTTCACTCCCAAATACCTAAACAGCACATATAAGCAAGCAACATTCGGCACTGACAAATGCTTGTTCTTTTTTCTACTCATATAATCATATTTTTTTTTTCATGCACACTTTTTTATGTCCATTTTTTTTAATTAACTTTTTAACTGGGGGCCCATTTTATAAGTGCAATAAGACTGTCGGAGGTGTGGGTTATGGCCTGATAGGAGCACTTCCCAGGTGCTAAAGGCACTAGGTGCAAGCGCCTCCTACCTTATAATGCACCTGGGGCATGCTCTTATCAGGCCATAACCCACACCTAGTGGTGTCTTATTGCTGTCCTAAATTGTAACAGCTGAAACATTTTATTTATGAAAGCATATGCTGAAGCACAGAGTTGCTCTTTAAACTGGAAATGTTTAGGTGGGGATATGTTATATGCAGATTTTTAGGTGGTGGAACTGTAATTTCTAGGTGGTGGAACTCTCCTATAGTAATGAATGCAGAAAAATGGCAGAGGAGGTGAAGCTCAGTTCCTGTGGGCTCCTGCCCAATTTAACTTAAACTGGGGTCAACAATAATCCATATACTTAACTCAGGGGCCCGCGCAAAATAGGATTTGTATGTGTAAAAAAAAATCACTGACTAGACAAGGTAGCCCCCCAAACACAAACACTAAAAAGGAAGACAAATATTATTGCGCTAATCAGTCGACACCAGGTCTGCTCTATGGACCATAATTTGGATCAATAAATGGGGCCCTCACGGTTGATTAGAAAGTTTGTGGTCTGGAGCCAAACAATCTTTTTCTTTGCAGAATAACATGATATACAACATCCAGAAACTCTCCCCCTCTCTCTCTAGTTTCAAAATAGAGTTTTAAAGTTCTGTTGAGACGTACATAATCGCCTTGGGAAAACACTAGAAGGGGGTTACTATTCAGTGGGAGCACAAAAGGAGGTTTTATTCAAATTTGTTTGGAGTTCGGGGGGATTTGCATGAGAAACGTGTGAGAAAAGCCGGCTCCGATGACCTCATCGCCAGCTGCCATTAGCGTTTAATTAAGTAGTGAATAGCAGCGCTGGGCGAGGAGCAGACTGGGGACGTGAAGGGAATCCAGTGTGGAGAGCAGCTCCGGCAGGGAGACAAACAAGACAGCCAGGAGCTTGCCTCCTGCCTCTCGCTGCAGCAGAGGATGCAGCCTTAATAAGAGAAACACGCACTGCCCACCGAATGTCCGGTACTTCCAAAGTCCAGTTTACATCAACGTAAATTAATATAACTTGGTGTGTACGTGCAGTATGTAATGTGGATCTCTTTCGCTCTCTCTCTCTCTGCGGGCGTGTGTTTGTGTGCTTGTTGCTGTTGGGGGCGGGGGCACTTTCATATCCCACAACAACCCCTTACACGTAGTGCGACTCAAACCTGGTCTCTCAACTTCTTCAGTACCTTATTTTAACTAACTGGGACACGGGTAAAATGGGAACCCACTGAAAACCACGTTACATCTCAGACGGGTTATCACATGTATAAATTGTATAATATATGTCAGTCTGTGCCAGTGCCAAATTCTAATGTAAAAAAATCACAACTGTTAGTTTTCTGAACACATCATATTCTAACAGCCAGTAGCAATAAATGTTTACGTAAACTGCGCTCTCGAACTGTGTCCAAAACATTGTTAGGACGCCTTATGTCACTTATAAATGGGCAATCTGCTAAAATATTGCATAGCTATTAGGGTATGCCTATTGCTCAACAAGCAGCATACTGTACGTATTGGCATTCTAGTTATACACAATACATTTTAACAGCACTGTAACCCAACCCCCTTGATTGTGCAGCACACATAATGCAGAACATCTGAAGGTTAAAATAGAACTGAGAACAAATATTAAGGTTCTATATTGTGGGAACGTCATATAGTGAAAGACGGGTAAAGTCCATCTGCTATTGCAGAAATCTGAAGTCCAAGTTCAAATCGTTCTGCTGTACTTGGGAAGCCCGGCTAGCTAGTTCCCATCCCAACCTTTTGTTCCCAGCAAACAATTGCTCTTTATCCCCCTCCTGTACTTGGCAGGGTTGACTGGCTGACTCCAAACTTAACAACCCTTGTTCTGCTTAAAGCACTCAAACTGTCTTCTACAAACATAATTCACAATCTATAGTGAACGTCTTTCTACTTTCTGTATGAATGACCCGGGAGACATATTTGCATTCAAGTATTCCATGTTAAGGTGACCACAGACTGGTAGTTTTGGGGGGTGTACTCAAAGTTGCGACTCCAAAATCTTTAAGACAACTTTCTGCTAAACTCCGTAAGATTTTCTGCACATCTTAAGAGAAGGACACACACGAGTATGTTGTCATCTGGTCTCTTTGTGGTCCAGCAAGTAAAAAACGACATGTTGTTTCCCTCAAAAATATTGACGTTATACCATCCACATCATTATAAGGTAAGAATACCTTTGTCTTACTTTTCTTTGAAGTGGACACATTTGATAAATAAGCTGTATGGGGGTTAGAAGGATTAGAACTTTTACATTGTAAGATTCGGATGCGATGGAATGTGGCGGTGGTGCTGGTAATTTGTTTTTAAACTGCGGGCATGTGTCCCCCCCCTTTTTTTTTTTTTTTGCATAAATCAAAGGTCATGCAGGCGGTTGCTATTTGGTTAGTGTCACACTTTGACCCGAGACAAACCTCTGGAGCTCTGGTCCTGCTGGTTGGGGTTACAAGCAGAACTAGCTAGCTTTGCCACACAATAGCAACTCCACAAAGCATCATAACCTCTCCAGCTCAGTCCATAACCCCACAAGTTCAAAATGTCACCACTACCACTTTGTTTTTTTGTCTTCTTCAGAGTGGTTGCATTGTTGCCGCAGATGAAAATCATGTGTTGTGTTGTATTAATCGATCATTAAGGGACAGAATAAAGGACAGGGTAGCTCTGGATGGAGGCACCCTTTAATGAACGTGTTAATGCATTTACGAGAACTAGTGATATTGTATAATACTAACACACACGCGCGTATCTTTTTGTAGTTCTACAAATATCAAATAGACTGCCAGTGGGATAACCACAATATGTCTCATATGTCATTATTTAAAGTATGCTCAGTGCGACTGTCGGATATAATATAACATCCCTGAAATGGCTTATTGCTTTTATAAAACAAGTCTTTTAAAAATAATAGTAGAAAGCTGCAATAAAAATGTTGTTTTGGGGTTTAAATGACTTCTTAAAAGCAGATTGTCCTGCCAAAATATAATTATTGTAGGGATAATTATGATGGGTAGAATGCCTATTAGTATATAAAATTGTTTGATTTGTCTCAACCATGGTTAACCCACTGAAGACCATTGCATATGCCACTTATACCATAGCATTGTACAAGGTAAATGAGCTCTTTATATGAAAATTAAAATGTTTCTGTTTGAAATGCTTAAATGCACCTGCTGTTTTTCAGTGCATCACTGTGCCACTGGGTTGTCATCAAGCACTGTGAAAGCTGCTCTCTGACTGAAGACTGTCTTTATAACATGCAAAATGTGAAGAAAAAAAACATACAGATAACATGAAAACTGAAACTTTAACAACTAGCATGTTGCATCCACAGTCTGTTGGTCATCAGCATGTTATTTCATACTTTGTATGCCAATGTTGAATAATACTTTTTAAATTATTTCTAATGGCGGTGTGTGTTTCTGTATGTGTGTATGTATATGTGACCCCTGGCTTGCCATGTTGGGTTTCACACTCCTGCCATGTGACTGTACCGGGCCCACCTGGTGGAGGGGTTGGGTTTGTTCTTACTCCTGTGGGGGGTCTTCCCAGAGCAAATAAATACTGTGGTGCCTCCACACAGAAAGCATAAGTGGGTCAGATGTTGTTTGTAGTACCATCTCCTGGGATGCACTACCTACCCTCCTCCCCACACTGGACGCTATGCTGGGAACTAGTAAGACTGCAGTTTCCTTTACCAGTAAACACTTCAATCAGGTTTCACAAACTGGTCACACATGCAGAAGTAAAATTCAATGAATTAACAATGTTTATATTGTGTAACACAGTCCTGGACGTTGAAACTGAAGAGGGGGTTAAACAGCTGCAAATCAGTTTAAGTGCTACCACCAGGCACACTATCCTCTGGGAGCCACTGTACTGTGGATCACTACTACACTCTCAGATCCCACACAATCACTGACATGCCACACAGACAATGGGACCATTAGTATGACTTACTTTACATAGGGTGGGGTATACCTTTAAGATGTTACCAGTACTAAAACTATCATCTCGAGTATGAAAACAGAAACCAATGACTCTGGGTACCGAGGAATTACAATAAGTCCCAGTGCAGGCCAGGTAGCTACTTCATCTGGATTCTTTCAGTGGTGCACTTGTTGAAACAATTAGCAAGTTTGCATTTAACCCGCACCTCCAACAACAGGCCATAATGTGTTAGCACAATTTAGAACTTGAAACTCCAAATGGAAAGTGTTAGAGAACCAATCTGTAATCCAACAAGGTAACTGTAATCCGAATGAGAAAGTACAGAGTCCCCAGTCAGCAACACCAGCACTCAGGTGACCCACAGCTACAACAACTCAGTCGAGGCAGTAACCAGCACACAGCAGCAGGTTGAGCAGCATTTGGAATTAACATAGAAACATGGAAACATAGAAGATGATGCCATATAAGGACTGCAAGGCACATCCAGACTGCCCATTTCTTTTTCTAACTTATGAATGGGCCATCGGCCTTTGCTCTGTCAATGGCCTATCTATTCATACTCATCTGTTTTGCCCCCTAATGCCTATCCCATGTCTGTTTGAAGCCCTGCACTGTATTCATATCCACCACTTCCTGAGGTAGGCCATTCTATGCATCCACCACCCTTTCTGTGAAAAATAACTTCCTCACATTACCCCTTAATTGGCCTCCCTCTAATCTCTTGCTGTGTCCTCTTGTCCTGCTATTTTTCTTATATTGAAACATGTTAGACTCTTTCACCTTGTTAATGCCCTTAAGGTGTTTGAATGTTTCGATCATATCACCTCTCTCCCTTCTTTGCTCTAGGGTATACATATTGAGCTCCGTTTATCTTTCCTCATATGTTTTCTGATGCAGTCCCTGCACCATTTTGGTTGCCCTTTTCTGGATTGCCTCAGTTTGGTTAATGTCCTTGTGAAGGTGTGGCCTCCAGTACTGCATGCAGTACTCCAGATGGGGCCTTACCAGTGTCTTGAAAAGAGGGATTATTACCTCCCTCTTCTGACTTGTGATACCCCTACTAATACACCTCAACATTCCCCTAGCCTTACCTACTGCTTTAGTGGTCTGCTTGAATGATTTCAGGTCATCGGTGATGATGATGCCCAAGTCTCTTTCTTCCCTTCTGACTGCCAGCAACTCCGCTCCCAGCCTATAGGTGGCTTCAGGATTTCTCTTCCCTATGTGCATGACCTTGCACTTCTTTGCATTAAACCCCAGTGCAATAAACCTCAGTTGCCACTCTTTCAACCATTTTGCTAGTTTATCCAGATCTCTTCTCATTCTGCCCACCCCATCTGGATCATCTACTCTGTTGCAGACCTTGGTGTCATCTGCAAACAGACAAACCTTACCCTCCAGTCCATCTGTAATGTCACTGATGAAGATATTGAAGAGGACTGGCTCCAGGACTGATCCCTGAGGTACTCCACTTGTATCTCTTCTGTCTGCATCCCATTTACCTCCACTCTCTGTTTTCTGCCCATCAACCAGTTTTCCACCCAGTTGACCAACCTCTGACCCACCCTGAGCCTACCCAGCTTCTTTAATCAATCTTCTATGTTGAACAGTATCGAAAACTTTGCTAAAGTCAAGGTAGGCAACATCAACTGCTCCCCCTTAGTCCACCACTCTGGTTACTCAGTTAAAGAAATCTATGAGATTAGTTTGACATGACCTTCCTTTTGTAAACCCATGCTGTCTTGGATCCTGTGCTTAGGCACCACTGACCTAGACATGAAGCACTTCAGACTTTCTCAGATGATTTGCAGCAGCACAGCCCTTCTGGCTCAACTCTCAAAGCACAGCCTTTCTGGCTTGATGCTCACAGCACACAGGACCACTGTGCAGCAGTTCGATGGAGGTGCAGGTCTCAGTCTCTGGTTTCTCAGCTCAGCAGCTTTCTCAGAATGTTGAACCTCCTAGCTTGCCTCACAGCAGCTTTATTCTGAAGGTGCCGTTCTGGTACAGTCATGCAGATATGTGCCCAGGATAGGGCTCACAGTATTTGGCAAGATGAGCCCAAGATAGGACTCACAATATCTAGGCCTGGTTAGGTTTCCAGCTCTCAAGCAGCAGGAGGTCTGTTAATCTGAGTCTCTCCCCAACTGCCACAAGCTCCTTGTGAACTCAGGAACTTATCCTCTTAAATTCAGTCTTAACTGGTTGAACAGGGCTTCCATTCTGTCCACTTTTCATGTTAAGCTTTCTGACTGGTCTTTTACACCTGCTAATTCATTCGAGAGGGCATCTGATGTCACCTTTCCCTACAATCCTCTGAGGCCGCTTGCTGGGCATTCCAACCCTTTGACTGGCCGGTTGGCAGGATCAGAGGTTGCCAATATGGCTGCAACCATACTTATGTAGGAGCCTTGGCTCCAAACAACTTTATTTACTATTTTGAACTCTTATATGTGCAGGTCCCACTGTATCTATTGGAGCCCTTCTGGGCTACTGTCCAGTTAGTTCTCCATGGTTCTGGGTAAGATGGGTCTGGCTGGAGTCACGGCTGCTGGCAGAGTCATTTGGTGCAGGAAGTACTGGGAAGGAGCCCCTGCAATTTCCATCCCACTCAGGCCAGCAGCTGCAGTCAGTAGAGGTGCACATGATGCACTGAGGTGTTGAATGGATAAGTGGTGTCCTGCCTCTCCTGGCCCCCACTGCCAGGATCAGGGGATAGGGGTTGAAGAAACAGCTGCAGCAAAGGATGCAGGATGGGCCAAAACTGTCAATGCTTCTGAGCTCTCTCTCTCCTGCTGCTACACATGAGCTCAGGCAGGAGTGAGCCAGCAGCATGAGAGTTTGTGAGGTGACAGGTGCAGTTCAGGTAAGGGGGTATATCTGTCTGTCTGTCTGTCTATTTATCTATCTATCTAGATATAAAATGGGATATACAATGGCCTGACTCAAAATATGCAATTTATCTTCAAGAGTGAGGGGCAGGACCAGAACTCACAAGCTGCACAGCCACAAGTGAGTTAAGAAACTTGTGCTCCCTCCCAATTGATGATAAGCTGAAGATTTTGAGTCAGATAATTTTGTTTTCAATTTATGTATCAGTTTACTAGTTTTAACTTATAATTCTGCAGTTTGTTTAAAAATTGTACTGTTTCTCTTAGATCTCACTTGCCGTCCTCAGTGCCACACTGGGTGATTGTGAAGTCACCAGTGTTGTGAAAGTTGCTTTTTGACTGGTGCAGTATTCCATTGTGATGATACTAACTTTTAAAATATCAGTTTTGCAACAGTTACAGAAATATATTTTTAATATCCTGCTGTTAGTGTTGTCATCAGCCAAAATATTACCTTTTCTTATTATTATTACTTCCTCTCCTGTTATTTTTTTCTGTTAATGTCATTGTGACTGTGAAAATAAACTTATTATTCTTCTCACAGTTGCCCTGTCATCATTATCTATTCTCACACTTGGGCTGTCATAATTTATTCTTATAGCAGACCTTTCAGCATCTGTAAAATAAATAAATAAAAATATATAAAAAATCAAATATTCCAACTGGTCATTGACTTGGAACTGGATGCCCAAACACTCATAGACATAGACATAGACATAGCTATATATATGGCAGAAAAGGGTCCATTGGCCCATCCTGTCTGCCCACCCTACCTAACTACTCTGCATTGGCACTAGTGGCCATCCCTCCTTTTTATTTCTGCTCCCATTTCCTAACTAATCCCATATGCCTGTCACATCCCTGCTTGAATCAGTCATTTGCCTTGTACCACTTCCTCAAGCAGCTTGTTCCACTTGTCCACCACTCTTTCTGTGAAAAAAAAATGCTTACAGATTTCCCCTTTGAATCTCCCCTCTGCAAGTTTAAGTGAGTTTCCTCTCATCCCTGAATTTAATCTCAAGGATCTCAAGGACAGAGGTTTCTTGGTATCCACCTTATTTATCCTTTGCAAGCACTTGTATATCTTGTTCATGCCTCCCCTTTTCCCTCCTTCTCTGAAGGGTGCACATGCTCAGTTCCCACAGCCTCTCCTTATATGTCTTGCCCCCTTGTCCATGGACCACCTTGGTTGCACTGTGCTGCACTGTTTCCAACTTGTTGCAGTCTCTCTCCTCAGGTATGGACTACAGCACCTCATGCAGTGTGCTAAGCATGATTGCACCAGTGACCTGTTAAATGGGAGGATCACCTCCTGACTTCTACTGCTTTTCCCCCTTCTTATGCAGCTAAGCATCCATTTTGATTTGCCCACAGCTCTGTTACAATGTGCTGTTTTTTTTTGGCTCTCTGTCATCATAAGCACTAGGTCCTTTTTTTCATGGTACTTTCCAGCACTTCTCCCCACATTTCATATTTCACTTGCCAGTGTGCATCACTTTACAGTTTTTAGCATTGAATCTCAGCTGCCAGATCATTGACCAGCTCTCCAACCTGTCTAGATCCTCCTTGAGTTCTCTTATCCCTTTCTGCATGTCCACTCATACACAGATCTTTATGTCATTTGCATAATAGTGGATCTTTCCTGTGATGCCTTCCCCTATGTCATAAAAGGATACATTGAACACTCAGGATCTCATTCATTTTGAAAATTATATGTCAGCTTCCTTTTTTAACATGAATTGTTTTATTAAAAGATTTCATAGTTATATCAGAACACAATATAACAAGAATACATAGGACTACTTCAGCAATAATCATATCTAGGTGGTACAGGTAATCTTGATACTTTTTTAGGTTGCAATAGTTCAACATCACTAAACAAGTAAACTTGAGGGTTTCTGTAAATATCTGTCTGTCTTTCTCTCTTTCTCTCTCTCTCTCTCTCTCTCTCTCTCTCTCAAGACAAGGAACCTCAGTACAAAAGCACTGAGGCAAAGGTTACTCAAAAATGGCATTGGCAACAAAGCCAGATTTCAAAGAACTACAAAATCGCATGTGCTCCCATAATGCAAAGCATCATTGGATATACTGTATACACAAATCACCATATGTCTGTATCTTCTGTTGTCTGCTTTTGCAGATTGTGTTAGAGGCCCTTTGGCACCATGCTTTCCTGTTTGGGGCTATGCGAGTCCTCCTCACATCTTTTTGTCAATAAATGGTTTCTTTGGCATAATAGCTATGTTCTCTAATATTAATTAATGTTCTTCTTGAGTGCAGCTGTTTGCTGTGTCTGCTTGGAGCAGAACCAGCCTAAATGTTGATGGTGAATTGCATATACATCCCATGATGCTTTGAATTATGAGGGTATGTATGATTTTGTAATATATATATATATATATATATATACATGTGTGTGTGTACAGTATATATATATATATATATATATATATATACATATACTTATACATATATATATTCCTTGCAAAAATTTTGTTAATGCATCAGTTAGGGTTGCAGCAACAAAGTTGGAAAATGTGGTATTAGGGTTTCAACCCTAACACCCCACCCATCCTTCCATGAACAAATAAGCTATGATAGGTACAGTATAGGAGAACAAGAGCGTTACGCTGACAACTCCTCAAGGCACCCCCACACCTGTTGCTGTGTGCAGGTGGGGTGGCGTGTTAGGGTTGGAAATCCTAACACCACATTTTTTCAGCCTTTGTCACTGCAAACCTAACTGATTAATTACACCCAACTAAGGATCTAGGTTCGAGCAGACTTGATAGACCATAAGGCCTAATCTGCTGGCAAATAGTATGTTAGTATGTTAGTATGTAATTAACAATGTTTTTTTGCAAAGAATTTCATTACTTTTTGAGAAACTATACTCATAGCCTTTTTTGCTTGTGGGAGCATAGCACCCTCCAGGCCCAGCACTCCCATCCCTCCATAGAGGCATATGTGTTTGTTGCTGTGGAAGCATTTCAGCCAAAACAACAACCAAATTGTCAACATAGCCTTGTTATTACCTCACCTCATGAACACTGGACTGAGAATTTTCAGCTCTCCGCTGAAACATGATTCCATGCCACCTCAATGTCATTCCACTCCACAGGTAAGAAAACACATCTTCGCAAGGAATTGAAAACTGGCAGCTGCTATGTTCATGAGGTGATGTAAAGAAATGGCTATGTTGAAAATCTGGGGTTAAAATTTTTTACAATTATGAAAGTTTGGAGCAACACTGAGGATCTCCACTGGGAGAACCAAAGGGACACCAGCAAAAGGGTGAAACAACCGCAAGTGGTCCATGGAGTAGGTATGCCTAATAAATAAGCCTCTGCACATCTTAACAGGACCTGATAGCTAAAATAATAAACACAACTCAAAAACAAATGCCCTATAAAATGGAAAAAAATACTATGCCCTGGAAACAAAACCACTTATATACAACACACACACACACACACACACACACACACACACACACACCTACACACACAGCTTACTTAAATGCATTCCAGATACAAACACCACCAACACAGCAGGCACACCAAACAGCTTAAACCACCAACTTCCCATCACCCCAAAACCATGAAATACAATAAAAAAATATAAAATAATAAAATTAATAAAACTGACTGAACACACAAGGGGAGTGATTATATAAATTAAACAGACATCGGGGAAATCCTGTGGGCTAACAGCATAACAATAAAATGAGTCCCAAATTTGATAAAATACATGAACCAATGTCTTTTGCTATTCTCCTCTCTCACAGGAGAAATAGTATGAGTATCCAGACAATGGAAATAAGCAGAGATAAATAATACTGTTCCAGTGAGTAACAAGTGAAAAGTGTATCTGTTTAGCAAACAAAGGCAAGGTTCTCAGACACAGTTCACACCAGGGGCACTCTTACTACCTACCTCAGGTGATCAATTGATCATAATGTGAAAACAGAGCCAGACCCTGAAGACTCTCTCACCGTCTGTGGGTCAGGCTGACACAACTCACATCAGGGGCACTCTCATTACCCCAGGGGATCAGTAGTCACTATAGCCACTGTTATGAAGATGCAAAAGACCATAACTGAATCAGTTCCCAAAGACTCTCTCACCATCCATGGGTCAAAATAATGTTTGTCTTTGGTAAGGCATTGCTCATGTACTGATTTTTCAGATTTTTACCCCAAAGTTTCAACATAATGTTTTTATGAGCATGCCTTCTGAATATGACAGGTGTCATTTATAAAACAATGGCTGAAACTTCATTGTGTACCACATGTGTTAAAACACATTTTACGTAGGAGAAATGACAGCTGTCACATTCATGAGGTGGTGTCAAGGAATGGCTATGTTGAAAAGTTGGGGTCAAAATATTGAAAATTACCACAGTTATGGGTGTGCATTGAAATATTGCAGTGTAGACTCATATTTTACCCCAAATTTTCAACCTAGCCTTCTTATGACCCCACATAGCCTTCTTATGAGCCCATCTCATGAACAAGGATGGAGAATATTTTCAAATGCTGCCCAAAAGGTGATTTTGTGCCACAAGTGCAAAAACACAGTTTTGGCCTGGATTTGAAAAATGACAGCTGTCACATTCATGAGGTGATGTTAAGAAATGGCTATGTTGAAAATTTTGGGTCAAACTATTGAAAATTACCAAAATTAGGAGCCAGCGTTTGCAAATTTTAATGCAGGCTCATAACTTTTTCATTTGCCGCAGATTTTCAAAATAGGTTCTTATGACCCCACCTCATGAATGTGTGCAGAGAAAAATTTTAGTTCCTGCCCCAAAGGTGACTTGCAGTGACTGCAAAATCACCTTTGGGAATGCAAAATCAATTTTGTCCAGGATTTGAAAAATGACAGTTATCACATTCATGAGGTGCTGTAGGGAAATGGCTATGTTGAAAATTTGGGATCAAAATCTTGAAATTACCAAAGTTATGAGCCTGCATTCATAAATTTCAGTGTAGGCTCATACCTTTGTTGGTGTTTAATATCTTTGTGCCACATTTTCAACATAGCCTTCTTATGACCCCACTTCATGAGCAAGGGTGGAGAAAATGTTCAACTCCTGCCCGGAAAGAGATTTAGTACAGTGACTGCAAAATCACCTCTCAGGACAAATTTGCCTAATGTCTCTTCCATTGTTCATGAGGTGGGGTCCCAAAAAAGGCAAGTTGAAAATGTACTGCAAAAATATCCAAAAATGGCCAAGTTATGCCACTAAGTCCAAACACCCCATTGAAATGCATTGAACCTCATACCTTATTTCCTCAGTTCGTGGTCCAGCTTTGAAGAGTGAAGATGTGTCTGTGGTCCAGTGAAGATTACAGTGTCAGACATCTGGTGGCTATGTAAGGCTTGGGGGTGGTGGAGTGCTGGGTGCAGGGTGGGAGGATTGGATGTGGGGTACTAACAGAAATCAATGGACGTTTTTCTTTTTTTACAGGGTTTATTAAAACAAAACAAAACAAAAAACTGCCAAGAGATGGTTTACTTTGTTTCAGGTTTTGACACTGGGGGATTAGGTACCCCCAGTGTCAGCATTATGTTTGGGGGGTGGGTGCTGAGTGGGAGGGTTCGGTGCGGATGAAGGTTGCAGGGGTGCCAGCAGCAGACATTGATGGACCATTTTCCTTTTTGCAGGCTATTAAAAAAATACAAGGGAATTTTTCTTTATTTCAGTGAACACTGAGGGATTGGACACCCCCAGTGTCAGTGTTATGAATCACGAGGGGAGAAGGGAGGGTTGCATTATGGTGGCGCCTGCAACACACATTGATGGACCATTTTCCGATTTACAGGATATTTAAAAAAAAATAAAATACAAAGTACGTTTTCTTTATTTCAGTGGACACTGGGAGATTGGGTACTCCCAGTGTCAGTGTTACATTTGGTAGCACTGGGGGTGGGCTCCCTAATGCTGCATAAATAAAATGGTAGGGGAAGGGGATTGCAGTTGCAGCAGTGGCTGCCACAGACACCGATAGACAGTTTTCTTTTTTTACAGTCTAAAAGGCAGTCTGTGAAACAATAAAAGGCTACACAAATGATATAAAATAGCCTGCAGTAAACTATAAAACCAACTTAACTGAAAAATAAAAAAGTTGATTCCTACCCCTTACTCACTGAAACCCTCTAACTAGTGTGCCCTGCCTGAAAGTAAAACGCTACCTAAAAACGCAACTAGCAAATATGATCTAAAAGATAAATGATCTAAAAAAATGAAAAATACAAGAATAAAGTTTAAAACAAAATTTAAAATGAAGAAAGCACCATGCTCTCTGACAATGCTCCTCCTGCACAGATGGTCGCCCCAGCTGGGCTTTGTTTCCCGCACTAAGAAAAAACAGGATGTCGGCAGCATATAGAAAACATTCCCCATTTGTGACAAAGGATTACCCATTTGTGACACAGGATTGCCCATTTGCGGCACAGAATCCTTTTTTGAGGTGAACATCTAACGTTTTCCATTGAAAATAATAAGAATTTTTAAAATTTAATAACTTTTGAACAGATTAGAATTTTTTCACCAAATCTTCAAAAGGCACATCTGTGTCCCAAGGCCTTTGCACCCTGAAAATTTCAGACCAAAATTCCACAGTTTTAGCACACCAGAATGTTATTAAAAAACAGTAATTTACAAGTTTTTTGACACACTGTATCT
This sequence comes from Neoceratodus forsteri, assembly GCA_016271365.2. Classification (NCBI taxonomy): domain Eukaryota; kingdom Metazoa; phylum Chordata; order Ceratodontiformes; family Ceratodontidae; genus Neoceratodus; species Neoceratodus forsteri. The sequence goes on from CM028129.1 coordinate 511,875,186, forward strand.
CCGTACCCACACTTCTGGAACAAAACTTGCCTCATTAAGAGATCTTCAGTTCCTGATAGCACATGCAAAATTGCATGCAAATTGTTTGAATGGTTACGAAGTTATTAAAGTGTAAATTTTTGAGTTTAACATAGAAGTGAAGAATGAACCCTAACTACAGGGTTGCGACCACACCCCTATAACAGATATATATACACATACTTATACATACATGGGGGGATGAGAGAGGGAGAGAGAGAGAGAGAGAGTGAGAGAGTGTGTGTGTGTGTGTGTGTGTGTGTGTGTGTGTGTGTGTGTGTGTGTATGAGAGGAAATGCAGTGTCCTACCTTTGAATATACTATTTATCTTCGTGACAGAGGGAGCCACCAATGAGTTATGATATTCCTTATTCCTCACAAATGACCAGACATACTGTATATAAAACAATTTATTTATTAATTCACTTTTATTGACCAGGTGAGTACACTAGACACAGTTGCGCCTATTTTCAGATATGACCCAGGAGGTTAAAGGACAATCAGTGCAACAGTGACAAGCAGGATACAATATAACAAAGACCAATGCAGCAAATGAACAAATACAACAAAGCATGTTGTGGAACAGAAAGATACAAATACAAGTATAACATGCAAAAATTCATGAACATTCAAGAGCTTGCCAGAAGCTGGCTGGGGCTGGCACTATAGCTTACAGGTTAGAGTAACAAGCTGTGAATGAGCTTGGTACATCCAGCAGACATGGGTTTGAGTCCTACCACCTCCACTTGCATAATGTATGACTCTAAGCAGGTCACTCAACCTCCCCAGCAGTGCTCCTGGGTTGCACCTGAAAACAGGCACTTGTGCCTAGTGAGTCTTACCTGGTTGCCAAAGAATAAAAAAAAAAAAGGAGAGCTTACAGGCCAGCTCGGTTGTATAAACAACGAGAACCAAGAAAACAAGTGAACTGTGCAATCGACTAGCATATTTTACCTGGAAATGAGAAATTACATACACAAGCTCATTTTACATTTTATACCCAGCTGATGGCAAGGCCAAACAGCCTGAGGCAGGTGATGCCTGGAAAAATCATGTGGAGGTACAACTAGAGTTAGCATTAAGGTGAACCCACAGAGATTTTTTCAGCTGAAGGTAGGAGCCAGAGCTATGGACTGCAAATGACAGAGAGTTCCAAAGTTTGGCTGCAGTAACACTAAAGACCTGATCCCCCATGCTGGTGGATGTTTTGGGGACAATGGGAAGGATTTTAATTTGCTCTCAAGGGATGAGAGAGGTGGGAAGAATTGATCAGGCCTGCAATGGAGGCAGAGGTGCCAGTCCTAATTATTTTGTCTGTGAAACAGCCTAGAACAAAGTGACGACTATTTACCGGGGATAACCATCTTAGACAGCTTTAGAGGTCACAGTGATGGGTTGTTCAGTTTCACAAGAGGGTAAAATGTTATTGTTGTTGATCTCCCACTTGAAAAGCAACAACTTGGAGGCATTAGTGAAGGTTATAAGTCCATAAATGAGGGAGGAGAGTAGGACTCCCCTGGCAAGGGCTAAGCGGGCACCGGGAGTTCTTAACCCGATATGCCAGACCAAGCTTGGCATTGATAGTCTTACAAACATGTTGATGTGGGGGAAGAAATCAAGGTGCAGACTGAGTGTAACCCCAAGGTATTTAAAGGATGGCACCACCTTCAGGGGCTTCCATCTGTACACCTGATGGACAGGTAGATGGGGCAGCCTCTTAGTATGGCAGAAGATCTAAGAAGCATGATTTGAGTCTTTTAGCATTCATTTCTAACTTGTTTTTAATGAACCAGGCTTGCAGTTTGTGGAAGTCCTCTGTAAGATGAGAGTTGATAAGATATACATTCTTTGAACTGTGGAGGAGTGCCAGGTCATCAGCACACAACGTGGCACTACATGTAGTGATAATGGTAGGGATGTTGTTTATAAACAGTGAAAAGAGAATAAGCCCAAGAATTGAGCCCTCAGGGACTTCAGTTTAAGAGGGATTGACTCAGAGATGGAGCCATTGAACCTGACCATTTGCAATCAGTTTGACAGGAACTGCTTGAACCAAGTGACAGTATGCATGGACAAGCCAATGCCATGCAATTTGGAACACATGAGATTGTGGTCACCCAAAACAAAGGCCTTAGATAGAGCAGCAAATATGCCCTCAGTGAGCTGACCCTGATCGGTGGTAGATTTAATGCTGGTGACCACAGTGGTGAGAGCAGTGGTGGTGCTATGGTCATTGAGGAAACCATGTTGCTCAGACTTTAAGATATCATGGGTGTAGAGATGTTCAGCAGGTTGGTCACAGCATGCTCAAATAGTTTGCTAAGGGCAGGGAGTATCGCAATGGGGCAGTCATTTTCAAGACATCGCGCTTGAGACAAGGACAACTCTGGCAAGTTTCCAGCTATGGGAACACTGCGAGATACTGTATACACCAGAGAGAGGTTAAAGATATTTTTTTATTTAACATAGAAACATAAAAGGTGACGGTGGAAGGAAACCACTAGGTCCATCTTGTCTTCCCAGTGTATTTGTCTTCCTACCCCCCCAGCTGCCCTTTGGTGTGAGAACACCTTGTGTCTGTCCCATGCATTCTTGAATACCACAACTGTGTTTTCCCCCACCACCTCCAGGGGCAGGCTATTCCAGGCATTCACCACCCTCTCTGTAAAGAAAAACTTCCTCACGTTAGTAGCTAACCTCCCTCCTTTCAGCTTTAGATCATTTTCCCTGGTTCTTTGGTACTTTGGCACTTTGGTATTTTTGGACAAAAGAAGGCAAATTGCCCATCACGATTGTCCTCCGTACACAAGGATCATTTACTGAGTCCCTACCCAGACATCCACTTATCTAGTTTGTTCTTGAATGTTAAGATGTTAGGCAAATCAACCAAATCCTGTGGTAGTTTATTCCAAATTCTTGGTTTTCAAATGGTAAAATAGTTGATTCTTTTATTGCTCTTTGCTCTCATGATTTCTAACTGTCTATTATGTAGTCTGGCTGCAGTTTTTCTGGTGGAAAATTTAATGCCGTAAATCTGCATCTGTTCCTGGCTACCTAGTATTTTAAATAATTGTAACAAGTCACCTCTGAGTCTTCTTCGGGACAGAGTGTAAAGTCCTGTTTTGGCTAATCTAGTGCTGTAATCCAAGTTTGTTAAGTGTGAGATGAGTTTAGTGGCTTTATGCTGAATATTTTTAATCCTGTTAATATCTGAGGTCAAATAAGGGCTCCAAAATGGAAAACCATAGTCCAAGAGCAGCCTAACATGGGATCTATAGAGGGGCAGAAGACATTGTTCTGATCTAAATACAAATGTTTTGCTAATTCTACGAAGTATGGCGTTTGTTTGATTTGCTGTCTTGGTGCAATGGGTAGTTGAAGATAATTTGTTGTTAACTAATATTCCTAGGTCTTTTTCTGTTTTGGAAGTTCTGATGATAGTATTATTCAGATAATATGTACGAGCTGGATTATTTTTTCCCAGGTGTAATACTGCACATTTAGATATGTTAAAATACGTATTGTTAGTACATGCCCATTGTTCTACTAGTGCTAAATCAGCTTGTAGTCCAGATTTGTTATTGCATTTTATGGCCTTTCCCCCAAGTTTTGTGTCATCCGCAAATCTGAGCATTATGTTACTGGTAGATATGTACATGTCACTTATAAATAGATTGAATAAAGTTGGCCCGAGCACCGAGCCCTGGGGGACTCCACTAGTCACCCTTCTCACACCAGACATTGCATCGCTTACCCTGACTCTTTGAGTTTTATCATCCAGCCACTGGTTTATCCATGAGACCAGTATGGATGAGAACCCATTTTACTAAGTTTATTAATCAGTATCGAGTGGGAAACTATCAAATGCCTTACTGTAGTCCAACAGGATAATGTCCATAGGTATATTGCAATCCAAGTTGTAATTAATGTATTCGTAGAAAGAAATCTAATTTGTGATACATGAAAAACCTTGTTTGAACCCATGTTGGTACATATCATTAATATTTAATATTGACATTTCATTTTAGAGTTTTTGTTTGATTATTTTTTCCATTAGTTTGCAGGGTATAGATGTTAAACTGATAGGTCGATAATTTTCGGTTTTTGAATGAGAACCTTTTTTAAAGATAGGTGTGACTATGGCAGAGTGCCAATTCTTTTGTACCACTGATTTAGATAGAGATTTATTGTATATTATTTTTAGAGGTTGGATAATAGTATTTCTTGTTTCCATTAAAAACCTTGAAGTAACCCCATCTGGACCTGGGCTGGTGTGTTTTTTTTAAGGTGTTTAGTGCAGTTAGGGTATTTTGTTCTGCTGCCTCCTTGCAGTTAAAAAGTTCTTGAGTCTGCACCTTGTTTATGCCTTTTATGTATTTGAATGTTTTAATCATGTCACCCTTTTCCCTTCTCTGTTCCTGGGAATACATGTTCAGTTCTCAGTCTTTCTCCGTAGGGCATCTCATGCAATCCCTGAATCATTTTTGTCACCTTTCTCTTCACTGCTCAATGTCCTTTTTAAGGTGAGGTCTCCAAAACTGAACACTGTACTCCATGAGTATCCTGACCAGTGATCTGTACAGTGGTTCTCGCACTGTTTTCTCACTTTCAAGTTGTCTGAAATCATGATTCCCAGATCATGCTGCTGGTTGGAGGCAACTAGTCTTTCCCTCCCAAATAATACACCTTATTTGGATTCTTTTTGCCTATGTAGCTTTTATTTGCTGGGTAAGCACACTAGGCAAAACATGCCTATTTTCTGGTATGACCCGGGAGGTCACAAAAGTAAAAATACAGAACAACATGAAGGTGCTTGACCACAGGGGCAATGATGGTGGCAACAATTCTCAGTCATTTAGGTTCAAGGCCATCACAACCAGCACTCATATATGGAAAGAGATTATGTAGGAACCTGAAGATAGCATTGGCCATCACAATCTTGAGGTAAAAAGGAGGATGGTGTGAAGAGGGATTGGGGAGCATGAGCTGCTAGTGGAGTCCTCTGCACCACAGGATGGGATCTGGGAGATAAAAGCTATAAAGTCAATGAGTTGCCAGTTGAAAGCATCAGTAATCATCTTTGCATTTCTGCAGTGTACTCCACCTACCAGTGTGTCACTGAGATTCTGTTTAGAGGAGCATCCTACCAAGCCCCTGATATTTCTCCAGAAACACACAGAATCTTTTGCAGAAGCAAGCAGGGTTTCACAACAGAAAACATTTTTGGCAGTGCAGATTTCATGTTTTCAAATGACCCCCTTACTTCCATCATTTCTATAGGATTCTGTCTGACATGTTTTCACATATTTTATTAACCTTTTCGCTGGATTCCAATTCTTTCCATTTCATAGATACTTCAGTTACTAATACATTGAGTCTAAAAGTTGTTATTGGTCAAAACACATCACATGACTATGCATTATTCTGTTATGACCACACACCTCAATTGCATTCCTCTTTTTTAACTTTATTTTCTTTGTATTGTGAAAACTTTATGTCATCCATTTTGCAATCATGATAAGAGACTTTAAGATGTAAGGTCATAAGAAATATTCTCACTTCTCACTGGTTTGTAGGCACTTGACTGCACCTAGTGCTTAACCCCCAAAGTGTGAGTTTATTTCATTATGGAAGCTTGCCCAGTCTTGTGTTATCACTCATATATAACCAGAAGACACCCCAAATGTTTTCATTTTGATGTCACCCCCTCTAATTCAGAAAGGGCTGGCTTAGTTACAATTGAAGTAAAAAAGGGACAAGAAATTGAGGTAAAACTGTGGTAAGCTAAGAAAAAAGTTGCAAACTAGCCAGCTCCCCTTCCACCACATTAGGAACCAATGTTTCTGATGCACCTCTATTTGCCTTTATTTCACAGTGGAACAGCGTTTTTAACCCATACTTGAAGATTTATTTTAATTTTGTTTCTACAAGGCATCAAGTGCTAATTCTAGATGGAAACACTCCACGCTGTCAAAATGATCCTTCTGCGCATGACATATCTCAGAGAGAGTAGTTACAGTATGCTTTAAAGCTACAATCAAACAATTGCAGCTCTTTTGGCTGTATTGTATTGCTGACTACAAATGTCTAATTGCATACATAACACATTTTACTGCTTTACTGCTGCAAGCATGAGCATGTGAATGAAATTTTTCATGGAAGCATTTACTACAAATACATATATATAAAACAAACTAAGAAACAAGTAAACACAAAAAAAAATCACATCTTAGTTGACTTTTGGAATTCTAAAATAAATTCTAGGCTCTAATTCAGGTTCCTAAAATGAATGATGCATTTACATTTTTAAATCTTCACACACATCAGTATTGTTTTCAATGACAGAGAATTTCATCTAGTCATAGTTTGTCAACGTCTTTTTAGACATTGGTGTCAGTCTTGGTAGGATAATAAGAGAGGAAAACATTTATTACAGAAGACCCATATTAAATTGAATGTTTTGATAAATGTGTATGCATGCACGCGCACATGCATGTTTTGACGGAGGGGTGAATTTATACAGAAGATTTAGACCTAAAGTCAATGCTTAGTGTACAAGGCAGGACATTTACAAGATGAATAAGAAAATGGTCTAGAGTTCAGATGATTGGATTTAGGTATCAAGTGCAGCTAGATACATGAACAGGTTGGCTAGATGTGATACCATGTTCCCATATATTCAATAAATATTGCATATGCCAGTCTAATATTCCGCACAATAGGCACTCCTGCCCCATGCAACTTTACTATATAACCAGTGCAGAATCATGAGTTTTCATTTTGAGAAAAATGTTCACATACACAGTAACTTCATCACAACATCTGCCCCACACTTGTAGAATTTTGTATACCACTCCTCCCAATCAATCTATCTGTTTCTCTGTCTATTAGCCTGCCTGCCTGCCTGTCTAGTCATATATAACATAAATGGAAAGTATGGGTGTCACATGAAGAAATATAAAGAAATAAACCCATCAAGGGAGCTAACCAGATCAAAAAGTCACAGCCCCAAAACTCTGCCCATAGAAAATGGTTGTATGATGCCATTTCGACAACATTTTTGTCAACTGGCATTTCAGTGATGGGATTTATGTCTACTGCAAGTTGCAGTAGACATAAATCCTGTATGTCTCCCAGTCCTGTTTTTCTATCAGGGGGCTTTTCCCCCTGACCCCCCCATGCAGGGGGCTCTGCCATCTGCACCCCCTGTACTTTGGATTATCAACTCCAGTTGGAGTTGATTCAGGGAGGGGGTGCAGGACCAGAAGACAGTGTGCCCCTGTCTCAGGCACACCAACATAGTGACCTGTTGGCAAAGTGTTGATTTTGCCAACAGCGAGGTATGTCACTGGGTTGGTGTCACTGCTGGGTTGGCATACCATAGAAAACTACCCTAATCTACACTAGAAAGTCACCCAACATGCTCTATCCACTTTCACTCACCAAGCAAGCAGGTCTGTCATGTTGGCCTTCCGTGCTGCTCTTGCCACTGCTATTCCTCCAACCCCTTGACACACCCAACCTCCATTTACTCTAAGTGTGTGCCCCAGCCTGAAATGCTACTCCTTCCACAGACTGCATAATTGCCCTGACTGCACACCATGCCACCCCCCCAGCAGATCATTTGCTGCATCTAGCTGCATGCCATGCCACTTCTGACCACATGTCCCCATGCTGCTCTCCATCCTGAAACTAAAGGGAAAACTGCTGTAGTTATGCTTCCTTTTATACCAGGCTCTTGCACTACAAAAAAACTACAGGGACAAAATACAAGGAATCCATGCAAGTGTATTACAATAAGCAAAAACATTACCAGAACTCTCTCTGCACTATGAAAATTCCTACACTACGGAAAAAAGCTACCACACATACCACAACACTGTGGAAAATCCTTACACTATGGAAAAACACTGGACACAAAAAACAGTGTCCAACCTAATGCATTACCACAACACTATGGAAAATCCCTACACTATGGAAAAACACTGGACACAAAAAACAGTGTCCAACCTAATGCATTACCACAACACTATGAAAATCACTACACTATGGAAAAACACTGGACAGAAAAATCAGTGTCCTGACTAATGAATTCTGTCAAATAGAAGATAGAAAGTCCAGCATACCAATGAAATAATACCATCTTGGGGTTGAACAAGCATGTAAATACCATTTGCCCTTCATACCCATGGCTTTATGGCTTGTTTGACCCCTCAATGGTATTATTTTCTTGTATACCACTCTTTGCCTTCATTTATTCCATCTCTCAACATACACATATACTATCTGTCTGTCTGTCTGTCTGTCTGTCTGTCTATCTATCTATCTATCTATCTATCTATCTATCTATCTATCTATTTAGCTATCTATATTTATGTAATGCCTGTAAGGATAACAAAGGGAAAACATCAGCAATATTTTTAGTGTGGTCAGACCTACCTGAGAATATTGCATTTACCCTCACTGTAGGTCATTTATCCACACAGTAGGTCCAGCACAAGAAGATACAACACTTAACTGCAACTGCTCACATTAGATAGTGATTGGCTGGAGCCAGCAGCACGAGCTCCCAACTCCAGCCAATCACTTTCACACAGAAATAACTTTTACTTTCATTGTACCACACAGTGCAACCCAGCACACAACCAAAACCTGCTTCAAACTCCACTCACTTGTGCACCAAACCCACAAGGTCCAGACCCCAAACAACATTTCCATTAATAATAAAAATTAAAAATCCTTTTGCAGTTCTATTTTTAATGTCTGCTTTTAACATCCTTCTTGATCTGCCTCTTACTGGTCACACTGTCTGATGCATATGGACTTTGACACTCCACTCACATTCTTGTGTGTCAACTCTGTATATTTCATGTAGACTGGACACAGTGTTGGGTATTATTGGTCACATTTACATAGAAACATAGATGATTCCTGGTCTCCCCATGTGATTATTTTCCACTGCAGTATTGGTTAAAGATGGACCTCCCTGCTTGTCTTACTTTTAGTGCGTGTCTAGAACCTTTCTGCTGTTCAGGGGTGTGGGTGGGAGGAAGGGCTTGTTTATGAGCTGGTGGGGATTCGGTGGTGTTTGTTGTTTGTGCTTGTTTGTTGTTTATTATTAAGGTTCTGGAAACTTAATAAAGTATATTCAGTTAAAAAACCAAAAGAAACATAGATGATGGTGGCAGAAAAAGATCAATGATCCATCCAGTTTGCCCATATTACCCTATCATGCACCAGGATCTATTGGTTCTATGGGATCTTTGCTTACACCTTCCCCCTTTTGTCATCCATGATTCTGCCTCCCACTTCCCGCTGAGTAGCTAATATCCCCTTGACTCTATTTCCTATGTTTAAAGCCATTTATAGATCTGTCATCCACCACCTCTGCTGGTAGACAGTTCCATGCCTTAACCACTCTTTCTGTAAAATAATACTTTGTCACATCATTTTTAAATCTTAACCCATGTTAACCTTCACTTATGACCCCTTATTCTATTTTCTTCATGGTGAATAGCTCTTGGTAGTTCACCCTTTTTAGTTCCTCGCAGGAACTTGCAAGTCTTCATCACATCCCATTTCCTGTTCTAGTTTTGAGTAAATACGTGTTCAATGCCTTTAGTCAATCCCCATAGTAGCTGTCCTCCTCATCTTGAATCATCTTGGTCATCCCATGTTAGAAAAGGAGCTTAAGATTTAATCCATTCTGACTGGCTGAGTCACTTACTAGGGTGACATTTATGAGACAACAATGGCCACCAAAAACAAGTCAAGGTGCCAACTGCTTATTTACCTGGCCATATTTATGTGCTAACATTAGAATTTTAAAAAGCTGACTGGACCCCATTTTCTTCTTGCTTACTGAGTGAGCTACCCTGCTGGTGGCCAGCCTCCCTCCTGCCAAAGTCTGTGTCATTTCCTCTCTAAAGAAAGAAAAAGAAAAAGGAAAAAACAGCTGATTAATCCTAACTTGTTCTTTGTAAAATAAAATGAAAAGTGCAGATTATTTGGCAGCTAGATCGTTGGTGCCATTTCTGATTTCCTGCTTACTCACACACATCCCTGCTGCCAACTGACCAGTAAACAAAAGGAAGCATTAACTTGCTGCCCTGTATTACTGCTCATGATCAGTCATTTTCACCAGCAGCTGGTGGTTGGGCAGGGGAACCACATTCACTCCTGACTGAGCGCACACTCTTTAAAATGCTTGGTTTTGTTTGATATTCATCGTCACCATCAGTGACGGGGGGGGGGGCACAAAAGCAATTACAAAAAGAATTAAAGAAAGTGAATGTGAAAAAAAGAATTCCCCTGTTTCATGGGGTGCAGGAGGGTTGTAAATGAAAGTAAGTATAAAAAAGAATGCTCTCTGCTTCCCACAAAAAGAAAACACACATTTGTCAATGCTAAATGTTTGCTTGAAATGTAACGTGACTTTAAAGAGCCCCTGATGTTGCTGGGACAACTCTGAAAAACATAAAATCTAGACACAATTTAGCTTATATTTGATCATTTGTTGTAATTGTAGCCCTTGTTTGTTTATTACGAAAGACATTTGCATGGACACAGGATCTCTATTCTATTTGCTCTTTGTGCTTGTCTACTTCTGCAGTCATGGTTCTGTTTATGGCTTCCCACTCTGTTGCTGCGGAGATAATTATGATGATGTCATAAACAGGGCATTATGATGCCATGTATAGACAACCAGCCAAAACTACTAAAGTCCAAAGGACAGCAATTTTGTTTTTATGTTGTGTCCCTCAGTAATAAAGAAGAAGGGGAAAATTGCAAAAATATAGTTCTGGTTGAATGGTACAGAGGACAAAAATGCAGAACTGTAAAACAGTGGGCTGCAGGTGCAGCCCTCCCATGGGCCACAAATAGTACTGTCTAAGGAAATATGACTTACAGTACACTTGTAGCCAGACCAGTGGCATGGAGAACTAAGGTGTTGGATGCCTCACCTCCTGCAACACCAGCAACCTGGGTTCGGGAATGGAACAAGGTGGCTCAGGGGCTGGCGGGAGGAAGGAGGATTTAGCATACTCTGACAGATCTTCTCCTTCATGATGGGGGGCAGTGCGTGCTACTGCTTGGCTGCCACCTAGAGGAGAGTAAGTGGCACAGCAGCAGCCACCAGATTTTGTAAATTGGAGGTGGGCATTGAAATTATTTACTGTCTTCACAGTCTAAATGTGCACCATTGCATAACACTGGTTCTGATTCAAGGGGAGTAACAAGTAGAAAAGACCCCTTGTCTGTATGATGCTCGACTCTGAAGGCACCACACCACCAGCATCCATTGCAGCCACTCACACACCAAGGTATGAAATAAATGGGGTAGGTTCTGAAGGTTGGGTAAAAGGACTGGGGTTCAACAGCAGAAGGTGGCCAATGTGGAGGTACAGGTGGAAAAAGTCTGTATGAAAAAATAACAGCATTGCAAAAATACATGAACTATAAACTGAATTGTTTACAACTCTCACACTGTTCAAAGTTATTCAACTGTTATCAAGGGCTCTTTAACATAAACAATATGTAATTTAAATCAACTATTGCTGGTGTTTTCTGTTCATTAATAACATGTTGTTAACATATTTGAAGCTAATATATTTGCATTTGGCATATTGCTTTTCCCCAACTCTGTTTAGTGCTTTCAAACAGGCATTTCCTGTCTGCATCTAAGGAGAAAACACACACACACACACACATATGCACACACACACTGGAGGCTTGATGTTTATCTTCAAAACCTGATGATGTCTGCTAGCTGGCTAATGGGCAGAAAACCAATGTGATTGGTGTGGCTTTATCCTTTGAACTACAAGAATGTTATGTCCATTGGTCAGCTGAATGCTGTCACTGTCAGCCTTCTCAGCATTGGGTTTTGAGAGGCAGGCTTCCTGCATTTCTTCATCCAGTGACTTATACAATACATGCCTACACAGGCCCCTACACTATACTACCAATATGTTCACTTTGCGAATGCCTGCAAGCAAACATGAAAAGTAGTCCACAGGGATTCTACCTTTCCTTTCCCCCAATAGTGGCATCGTCTACTGCCTTCATTCCTTCTCTGATGTAAATGGCCACCTCTCCACCCCTACCCATCCCTCTATCATGTCCATGTAAAGTGTAGCCTCAGATTGCTATGTCCTAACAGTTTTTCACACACGTACACTCATGGGTATATACAGTCTGAACAAAAACTGACATCCAAGTGTTACTATGTAGATGATCCTGAAATGTGGAACTAACATTACTGCCACACTGCTAGCATCACCACAATATTACTTGTATACATCCAGCATGAAAAAGGATAGCATCATTTATGATGCATAACGATATCACAATGACCCTGTGCTACGTTGAAAAGCAGCTGAATTAAAAGAGACACAGTAGACATTCTAAGATGTTGTTGTAAAATAACATATACAATGGTCTACAGTGGCTTATCAACTACCCCACTGCTGAAAATAAGACTCACTCACTCTATCTGTCTGTCTGTCTATCTGTCTGTCTATCTAATCTGTCTATCTCTCTCTCTCGCTCTGTCACACAGACACACGTGTGCACACACACACATTCACACATACACTTCATTTACTTGTCATTTTTAACTAGGATAGGCACACTGATCTGTGATATCTTGTTTACATGTGCCACTTGAGGGGTGGTTTACATGAACCTTTTTTTTATTGACAGGGAATAATGGCCATGATGACACCAGGGAACTCCTCCACTGTTTTTAAAATAATTGCCGTGGGACCTTTTACTTCCACCTGGACAGTGACAAGAAATAGCAGAAGAAACCTAGGTTTAATGTCTCATCAGAAGGACAGCACCTCAGCAGTGCTGCCCCCTGCCCACAGCATTACACTGCTAGTTTTGTGTATCCTCCCAAGTACCTGGCATTGGGCTAGAAGCCACAACCTTCAGATTGCCCATCCCAAGAAGTCAGCATGCTACCTGCTGATACTTACAAACACATGGGGTAGTTTTTTCCCCAAATGATGGTTACTGATATAGCTATCATGAACCTATTGATAATAACCTTGTCTATAAGTGTCTGATTCTGTAATTGGCATGAATTCATGCCTGGAGTTAACATTTTTCAATGCCTCGTCTCTTGATGGTGAATGTGTATTTTACTATTTAAGTGGTTGTTCTGGCAAAGGAATGCACTGTATTTCTAAAGTGTGTGTATGTGTATATGTGTACATGTACATATACATGTATGTGTATGTCTTTGAATGGTTGCCACTTGCTTTTTTTTTATTATTGTTGAGATAGTTTTGTTATTAAGCATACTTGCACATATAACATCACTTATTATAGACATAAAGCATAACTTGATCGTTGCTGTTTCTGTTTGCTATAGAAAACACAGACTACATCTGTCCATCAGTCTGTGTACTTGTCTGTCTGCCTATCTTGTCTGTCTGTCTGCTTGCCTGTCTACCTATAAATCTATCTGTCTGTCTGTCTATATATCTATCTGTCTGTCTGTCTGTCATCTAACCATCCAGCTCAGCAAATTTCTGTTTCAGAATGCTAATATCAAAAAGCACCCATATTAATCAAATGAAAATCTAGGGGTCATTTGCATGTAACTGATTTGTATATTTTAATTGTGTTTTCCCCAGTGGTATATGACTCTAATTGTTGTGTTATACATGGCAATAACTCCTTATGGATCCTTTTGGAGAAAAGTCCCATCCATGTATTGTATCCCTATATCTCCAACTATTGTAATACTTGATTCATTAGTACAGCAAAAGGGTGTGCTGTGTCCTCCAGTAAGCTGGAGGTATCATACCCTCAGTTGGCAGGGGTGTCATCTACCCCCTTGCACAGGGGTGCCATATATCCCAGTAGGCATTGGGTGTCACATCCCTAGTGGACAGGTGTGCCATATCCCTCAGTGGACAGTGGATGTCACATCTCCCAGTAGACAGGAATATCTTATCCCATAGTGAGCAGGAGGGCCACATCCTCTACCTCATATGGAAGGAGCTGTCATATCCCTAGTGGGCAGAGGGTACTGTATACCTAGTGGGTGGAGGTGCCATTTCCCCTCAGTGGGCAGGGGTTCTATATACCTAACAGAAGAGGATATCATATATCCCAGTGGTCTCTTTCTGGTGTGCATTCATGTATACCACCAACACACAATTCTGTGTCTTATGTGGCAGGGCCAAGGAAAGTATACTTATCTACAAGTGGATCTGTCAGTACAATCACTGGTAGGCCAATGTCAATGCACCCCAAAAATGTATCAAATACTATATATATATATATATATATATTGCAAATGTAAACAGCAAATCCATGTCAGAAGCTTAGAAGCATTCACAGTAACAAACATTTTGGGAGTGGGATACAGACAGCCCCCACTCCCATCTCTGATGGACTGAAATGTTGGATCTCATACACAATTTGAAAGGGATGTAGTATCTCCAGCAAACATACAGCATATGGCCCCTTTCCCTGAAATATCAGAAGCCAGAGACAGAGAATGAGAGAAAATGGATATGTAGCTCAAAAGGGGACTGCATTAGCTCTCATGTAACATTTTAAATCTCTGTGTGTATTTAATATGTGTGTGTGTATGTCATGCATGCCATACTAGTTTTCTCTCTCTCTCTCTGTCCATAGATATATATTTATATTACTAAAACTAAAGCAACAAAAATAAGAAAATGCAGGGTTAGTTTTTTTAACCCTAATATTTATTTCAATAAAACTAAATGGCAGTTTCCGAGATGTCTTTTTTCTAATCAAGAGTGTCATATTGTGAAATCTGAGTCTATGAGAACTGCAAAGTAATGCTGAATGGTTCTGGAACCCTGAAATGTTCCAAGATGATTCTCTTTATTAGTCAAGAGATATCTAAAATATCCCATTCCCTGTTTAATAAACAGTTTTGTTTTCTTTAGGTTAAAAACATCTGCTTCAGTCAGGCCACGGAAAATAAATTTCTGTTTCAGAGTAGACAGGCATGTTTGAAAATTACTCAGGCATCTGTAATCAGCAACCACAAATAAAAATAATCACTGCATGCTTGTTCTCACTACAAGAATGTGAGACCCCCCAAAAAACTGTGGAGACAGCTAATGAGCATGTCCAATAAACAAGTGTACTTACTACTTTGTTTTAACTACTGCCTGCCTCCTCCATTTTTGGGTTTTGCATTGTTGTAATGAGAACAGGCAGCAGTGACATTTTTACTTTTGGGCACTGATAAAGGATGCCAGTGGTCATTTCAATGTTTTTTTTTTTTTATAAGGGCATTTTATTGAATGTTCAACAATACAAATAAAAAAAACATTTACATCATAACATACACCACATTATAATTCCTGGATTACAATAAGAGATAGCTAAAATTGTGACTAGAAATAGTTCAGTCTAGTAGAGATATTGCAGAAATTAATTAGATCCAGATGTTAAAGTGCAGTGTGCAGACCTCTGGCACTTCCAGTGGTCATTTCAAATGTGTTGGTTACCATATTTATTTCCAAACTCAAACAAAAATATATTTACTGTGGTCTGAATGAAATGGATGTTTTTCATGCAGAGAAAAAGATAACGCCTACTTTTAAGGTTTTTTTTTGCTGTTTAAACTGTAGAAGTCTGTGCTGTGAGAAAACAATACATGTTGAACTTGCTGCTGCCTGATCACAGAGCAGATGTTCACCCACACCATTACTCTTCCAACACAAACTGGCTGTGATGTGAGGGGAAAAAAAGGAAATAGGTTGATGGCAGTAGTGGGGTACACACACACACACACACATATATATATATACATATATATATATATATATATATATATATATATAAGGGGCACAATTGCTACATGGACATTACTTTTATTGCATTCATTGACACGTTTGCAAAAGGGGAGTAAGGTGAGGGATGGAATATGAGCGAAGTCAGTTTTTGAAATACTGATGGATTGTGCTGAGATATGATTTAATTTCATACTTAAAAAAATAGAATGAAGAGCTGTGAGACACACAGCTTTCAGCACATGAAGGCCTCTTGGCTGTAGAACAGGTCTTGATGTGTTGTGGCCAATTCCATTTACTTATACAAAAAGGAAAAAATAAATGCTTTACAAAATCATGAATGGAGATTATAATATGAGGATTACATTTACACCACATGATGAACACTGCATTGGAATATTGTGAGACACAAGGCCACAGGATGTCATGATGACTTAATGCGAGTGTATGTGTCAATCATAATGCACCTGCGTTGTCATTCAAACCGCACCAGACCTGTAGGGGACTTTGTGAGTGGCCCGTATGAAGCAGCTGCATGATTACACCAATTGCACCAGACCTGCCGTGCACTTTGTGAGTGCTTTTTTGAGCCACTCACGAAGCAATTGCGTGATCACTCAAAGGGCACCAGATCTGTAGAAGACTTCACCAGTGACCCTGTGGGCCATTCATGAAGCCACTGCAAAGTAAAACAAACTGCATCAGTGATCATACCTCTCAACTGTACCACATTACGAGGAACGTTCCTCATTTTACTTCAGAAAAGGTCCCTGTCCCACATTTTGAGGAGTTGTTCCACATTCAGAGTCAACATTTCAAAGCAAATATCCATAGTAAATGATGGAAAAAATAACTTATTCAATTAATAACAGACATTCTCAACATAAATGCAACATTTTAATAGTGTTTTGAGCTTCTTAGGTAAAGATTTGATTAAGTGTTCCACATTTTGCCCATTTGTTCCACATTGTGACAGGCAATGTTCCACATTTGGGGGAAAAAAGGTTGAGAGGTATGTCGGTGATCCAAGAAGCACCTGCATCATCACATACATTGTGCTGGACCTGTAGCAGAATTTGTGAGTGGCCTAAGCAGCTGCATTATTGCACACATTGCTCCTATGTGCAGGTTGTGCTGGTCATACTCTACTGGATAATGGTTTCAAAAAGTGAATGCCAGGGTAGGAGGGTGGATTTGAATTCTAAGCGGACTGGGGGTAGTTTTAACTTATATTGGGAGAGGAAGGTACCCCAAATGGGGGGAGCTGCTTCAGACCACTTCTGAAGCCTGCTACAGGTGTGGTACAATGTGTGTGATGATGATGAAGCTGTTTCCCAGGTCATTTGCCGAGTCTGCTACATGTCTAGCACAATGTGCGTGCTGATGCAGCTCTTGCAGGCCACTCATAAAGTCCACTATAGGTCTATGGCAGTGTGTACAATGATGCAGCTGCTTCGGGTCACTCATGAAGTTCACTGCAGACCCTGCACACTGCCTGTGATGGTGCAGCTGCTTCTTGAGTAGTAAAGTTCACTACAGGTAGGCTGCAATATGTGTGATACTCCAACTGCAGCTGCATTGTGTGTGACCAATAAGACAAGTGAACTATATATTCTGGGATGTGCTGTAGGCCACTAGCAAAGTCAGCTATAGGTCTAGTGCCATTTGTGTGACCAAGAAGTTACTTCATAGTGGTCTGCAGAACCACTAGAAAAATTGGCTGCAGGTCTGGAACAATTTCTTTGATTGTGCTGCTGCTTTGTGGGTGGCCTAAAGGGTCATTCACAAAGTCCCCTACAGATCTAGTGCACTTTGTGTGGCCATTTACTTCATGAGAAGCCCACAGGGGCACTCACAAAGTCCACTACTGGCACTGGCCTTGTGTAGATTGTGTGGTTATGCAGCCGCTTGTAATGGCCACTTGTGAAGTCCACTGCAAGTCAGGCACAGTCTGTGTGATGATGCAGGTGCATTACAACTGACACACAGGCATGTGCGTGCACACACACACACACACACACACACATATGCACATTGACCAAGCATGATGTCCTGTGGCCATCTGTCTCACAACATATGAGTAAATTGTTTGTCATTGGGTGTGAGTATTCCTCTTACTGAGTTGTGTATTTATGATGCTAAAACATGTGTGACATCTGGATTGCGCTTAAACATTCAGTTAGACAGGGTTCATGGGGTTGTTTATGGGTGCCACCAGTTAGGGTTAAAAAAAAAGTAACATCCCACTTTCTTAAGTTTACTTCCTTAATATTAAACTGTAACTTGTGTATTAATGTAGTCTTTTTGCAACACACACACACACACACACACACACACAGTATTAAATTGATACAATATATATATATCTACACACACACTGCATTAAATTGATACAATGCACACACACACACACACACACACACAGCTAAAACTGAGCTTGTGCTCTATAGTGCTGACTTAGGCAGCCATTTTGTGAGCAGGTGTATCCTTCTTGTGCCACCAAGAGGCGATGATGCTCAGAGTGCAATGCCAGGCTCTACAACTCACAAGTCATCATGTAGCTGCCAGATATGGCATTCATGCAGGGACCAGGTCCTTCAGCCTATCCAGCCTTGGATGTGATCTACACGCTGATCAGTTTTCTCTGTCCCAAACCATAGATCTTTATAAAATGCATATTCGGCGACTTGCTAGTTGTCACAACTAGATTAGTTATATAATTGTTTGCACGTATACCTGTGGGGGCTTCAACCACTGACGCCTCCTACAAAGATATGCATACAGCTATTTAGTTAAAAAAAAGATACAAAAAATAAATACTGAAAGTTGAAGAAACGTTAAATGAACCTTACTGGATTTGTATTTTTTCTTTGGCGTGGCTGTTTTTCGGGAGGGGTTATTAATTATTGCTAGTGATGCTGACGTGAGTGGAATAGTTAATTTGCACAAAAAATCATTAGTCAGCAGGCTGGGCATGCAAATCCTGACGGTAAAATGGGGGGACTTACTGGCAAAGGTCAGATGAAACTAACTGGTTGAAATAGCAGTCCAAATTCTGCTTTGAAAATGACCAGGGTGTTAGTGTCACTTTTTCATGGAAAAAGCTTTGTCTTTATATATAGATATACATATATATACGCGCGCGCACCACACACACACACACACACACGCACACAGATAACTCCGCCTCCCCCACCCTTAGAGCAAATGTAAAATTGCAATTTCTAAGGGGCGATGTCGATTTTATGGAGAAGGATGGACCCTTTCGCACCCATTTGCTCTTAGAAAGATTTTTAAAAGAGAAAGCTGTGACTACATCAAATGGATGTATCGACGAATTATTATTAGTAACTTAACCATTTACTGGGGTTGCTGCTTTTTATAAGTATACCGAATCCAGCATACACTCCGAAAACCTTATCAAGTATTGTTTATGATACAATTCACCTTGATCGTTCATTTTGGTCGCTGGAGGCATACCTCGCTCGAAATAGCAGGAGTGTGAATGTTAAGCTCCTTTTAGATCTCACATCCCCAAGATTTACGAATCCTTTTCCCACTGTATCTCCTTTCTTGGCGTCAGAGCTGACCAGCTCAAATCAATAGCGTACACTGTATACATTGAAACCCTTTATTTTTCAATACAGATTATCTTGGCTTTTGGTTGTACAACATTCAGAAATGAATCCATAATCGGAAGCAGGACTGCTTATCATATTACAGCAACAAGATTACGATATTCTCGATATGACTCGTTTGGTGCTATAAAGTGGGACACCATAGATAAGTAATAAGAATATTTCAAATGTTCAGTGAAGGGAGAAAGACCTTTTAAACTTCCGGAAAACGATTTTGAATAGTGTTATGATCGGTGCATACATTAATTAACCCTTTCGAATTTCACAATTAAAACGCCAGCAAATCCGCTTCCATATGAGGACTTAATTGAAACCCCATGCTCTGTGAGGTACACCCATCATGGGTTCTTTGAATCCACCCCTTCCTAGCCACTTCTTAGACATAGTTGGCTACAGGTTTCAGTACACACACAGTTTTGCTACCCCCCATTAATTCAGCCTATTTGGGGATGTTTTCTGGTCACTGTGTTGTACACTTTAAGCATGTCCCTCATAGGGAGGTAAATATATTGGTGTAGTTAAACTGACTGCACACCATGTTTTCCAACATTTATCAGACGGCATTACCGTTTCCACTGTCGATGAAAGTCTGTGTTATGTATTGCTGTTTTAATGTTTGTTTACAATAATAATTAACTGAAGAAAAAAACAGCAAACTGTATGCTCTTAACTTTTCGTATTTTTATTGTATCTTATCAGTCGGAGTGCAAGTCCTCGGCTGATTCCACCTTTCACTCCCACTGACTGGCTATACGTACACACACACACACACACAATCAAGGACCGGGCCAAAATCAGGACATATCTTAACTAACAGCTCAGTAAAAGAGAAGTGTAGAAAAAAAACATATTCTAGAGGTAGAACTACTAGAGTATGACATTAATGGCTGACATAACTGACTGGCATTATTTGAAAGCGTCATACTTCTTGGAAGAACGCGTTGAGGGAAAATACAAATCAGAGACAGTGGAGAGTTATGATTCATAAGAAACTTAAAACGATCTATCTGCCGTTACATTAGTATTCCTGCTGCATCGCTAGACCAGAAGAAATAGGATATTTTGGGGGGTAAATATAGCCCATTAGGTGAGAACAGCTTTTTGTGTTGATGTCTTCAGCTTGCTGCCAGCTCACAATGCCCACCCTATATATCCTGCGGTTCTCTTTGCAACTCATGTTGACATAACAAGTTCCTTCTGTTGGCAGTAAGGGTCAAAAGATTTGAGGTACTGCTTCAGACAAAAAAAAAAAAAAAAAAGACTCATCACAAGGGCCGAATATACAGAATTGTTTACCCATTATCAAGTGTGGTCTCTTCCATTTAAAAGCAGTTTGATTCTCCATGGTTACGAGTGCTGATAACTGATTCAATAGCTCAATTTAAAGGTAAATGCATCTGATTAACATGTTTTATTTTGGCCCGTAAAACGCAGTAGTGCAGTATTCTTCCGTACAGCGTTTTGAGAATACAGCATATCTCATGGGTTATGGTGATGGAGTGGCGGTGATCTTCTTTGTCTCGAAAGGTGTCCAAGGGAGGGTAGATAGATAATAGTGTCATATTTTAGATACATAATTTACCTATGAGATCAGGTAAGGCGAGCAAAAAATTCAGTTCAGGACTGGAGAATACCCTGCGCTTAAAACTAAACATATGCCCGGGATTGCTTGGCTTAAATTCTATGGTATGTCTATACATAATAGAGCATGTAACCCAGTGATATACAGTAGTCTTTATTCTGTTAGCTGAAATGTTTAGTTTATATAGTTTACTCTTAAAGTATTCTTGGTTGCCTTCATATGACAGCTAGACCAGTATAGCATCCCAGCACTTGTGGGCAGGGTTAGTTGTATTTTGTACTTTATAACTGATCACTGTATTTTGTAATGTGACCTTATGTTTTGTTTTATGTTCTGAAATATCAATAAAAAATTATTACAAAACTAAACATATGCGGGACTATCAGTGCTATGTCTGCAAGAATAGTATAGAAACAGAATTTGCCGGTAGAAAAATGCCTATTGGTCGATCGTGTCGGGCCAGTCCTATGTTGAACTTAATAGCCATAGTGGCTCTTTACTCCTCTTCCTAATAATAATAATACTAAAAGTAATAATCCTTGAATCTGGGAAGGTCAGGTGGTGTCCTTCATTAAAATATTTATTCGTAAAATTTATGTGGCAAACATATTTTGAAAATATAGTATTTTAAATACGCTATGTGTTAGGTTCAAATATTTTTAAGACGCGCTAGAAATCTGAACAAGAAGTATAAATTAATTAATTTATTATTTTCTTTTAAATTAAGATATCCCCAAAGAACATTTGCAAAGCAATCCCAGAACAAGGAGCGACTGATATCTATAGAATTTCACATTACTTATATTGTCTGGGGGAGAAATGGAATTAAAAGGTCCTCTCTCTTTTTATAGTTTAGAAAAAGCCAATTCACTTGCCGTGACAAGGTTCAAGAGAATAGATGTAGATTGGGAATTACGTTTTTGAATTTCTTTCCAATTAACCGAATTTTCTTTTTTGTTTTGTTATATGGTATCAAACCCTTTTCTTAAGTGGGATTGGCCTATAATGAAGACTCTGATGTGCTTTCTCACTGCTATGCAGCCTTCCATTAACACTCTCACAGCTACCCACGTCTGCATGCTTTGTGCCTCCTCCTCTAGCAGCACCTGCTAGTCTAAGTACCTTAGGAGTGTGTGTGTGTGTGTGTGTGTGTGTGTGTGTGTGCGTGTGTGTGTGTGCGTTTGCGCAGTGTATGTTCAAAACCAATCTGCCCAGTTGCTTCTGATGAACAAACACCAGTTCACTACTTATAGGTACTTAGGCCTCATTGTGTTCGGGAAATCGCTCCCCCTTTTTCTTGCAGTATACCTCGCTAGTCTCAAAACCCCTGCCTTTTTTTCGTAGAAAGCTCTTATGTACACAAACTCTGTCAGGTATTGTGAGATTTAAGTAGTTTTCTTTTTCTCCCTCTCTCTTTCACCCAAGTGCTTTATTTAAGGTTTGCTGTAATAAGTGTGGTAAAGATCATCAGCTTAATAGCTTTTCATAATGCTGTGCCAAGAATACATTCGTCAATTTTGGTTAAAGTTAGAAAAATAATTACCCTACATTGTATGGTCAATAGAATTTTTGTTCTAGGTGATGTTTGTACAGCTGGGAGAAATTAGCGTGTAGTATTCAGGCTCTGCTGTAATCTTCCAAAACACAGTATTGGTCGTCTTTCACAGTTCCTCCTCCAACACACAGACATTTCTATTAAAATAGTCAAACAGCAAGCTATGCATCTAATGTTTTATCATGCAGTAAAGCAGTTGAAACCGCTATGATAACTTTTGATAAAGAATTAAATTTTACCTAATGGTTAAAGCAGATAAGACACTGGGTATCGTTTTTAGATCACTTCAGATCATTTTTTTTGTGTATTAATCGGAAGGACACTTAGTTTTAATTGCAGTTTTGTACACAGGAAAATGGTGTACAAGGAAATAACTGCTAACAACTTATATGGGGAAAAGTCTCCTGTGTGGGTACCTGTGTGTGTATTTATATATAAATGTATCACCAACAGTCTATCTGTCCACCCATGTAATATACTCATTTTACATTCAACTTTTTGTTATTCTGCAGTCTTCTAAAGCTTTTAAACGACTTAAAACAATCAGACCGAAGAAGGATAGAACAAAAAAACAAACAACAACAACAACAAAAAAAAAAACACTCTCAATGTTAATATTAGTGCATGGATTTCTATATATGCATACATAAAACAAGAATGCACCTAGTATATATAATGCCTGCATGTATCACATACTGTCCTCTGTGTGTGTGTGTGTGTGTGTGTGTGTGTAAACAGATGGACAGGTAGACCAGGCAGACAGACAGTGGTTAGAACACCAGATTGGAAACCAGAACATCGCTGGTTCAAGCCCCACTAGACTAAATACACAGTGTGTGATCATGGGCAGGTAATTTAACCTTGCAATCCTCCTCTCTGCCCAGCTGCAGAAATGGGTAGAAGCATGACCCCACTGTAAACTAGATGTTTCATCTCAGCTGGGCTTTCTTTCTCAAATAAGTAACATGATTTATGTATATAGAAATACATATATAAATATATAATGCATGGTTGAACCCTTATCCTCATAGAAAAAACCATCATGTATCTCTCCATATATAGCAATAGTAAAGTAGCACAGTAGGATGCCAATTAGCTAATTACAGTTTATTAATTTGTTATTAACACCTTAATGACATATTAATACCTAGCAAGCACTAATATATATATTACCTATTGATATACTACCGCTATATTAATGTGTTACTAATACTTTAATAACACATTAATACCTAACAGGCACTGTGTGTGTGTGTGTGTGTGTGTGTGTGTGTGTGTGTGTGTGTGTGTGTGTGACTACTATATATACTACCACTATATTAATGTGTTATTAACATGTTAATAATACATTACTACCCACTACCCTACAAACCACCTCAATAACATATTTAAGAAGAGCCTTAATAACACAAGCAACAATTCCCTTAATAACACATATAACAAGTCCCTTAATGACACAAGCAACAGCCACCCTAACCTCCTCCCAAAACAAAAACAAAAATAATAGCAATAACAACAAACAACACTATGGTAAAACATAGTTCACAGCAACAAGTTTCCAACCTAATGCATTACTGTACATAAACTAAAAGAAGGCAAAGCCCAGCATACTAGTGCAATATCATCATCTTGGGGACAAACAAGCTCTTAAAGGTCACTTACCCTTCAGGTTCCTGGCTTTATGGCTTGTTCAACCCTCAGTGGTATTATTTCTTTGTATACCACACATTGCCATAATTAATTTTCACACACATATACACACACACACCATTAAACAAACATAAGATATGTGGCAATGGGAATGAGCACTACCAACACATTAGTTGTACTAGGGTTGCCACCTTTTAAGCAGCCCAAAGTGGGACAATTCTTACTGAAACATGATTTTTCGCAGGACAGTCCCTAACCTCGACCAATGCAACAGACTTGTTTTCTCTACAAAATCAGAATTAAGTCTGAGTATTGTAGTTTCTTAGTTGATTCTATTGTTTCTTCTCATTTTAAGATATTTTAATTAAGGTATTGTAGTTTTCTGCAACATTTAGTGGAAAGTCAGAAAATATTTTCTCTCCTATAAAATCAGGACATGTAGTGTTTTTTCATGTTTTTTTGCAGGACACAGCTGCCCAAATCAGGACTGTCCTGCGAAAATCAGGACAGGTGATAATCCTAGTTGTAGCACTGCATATTTTCAGTTAAATCCATATCAATAACTGTATATAATCCACACACGCTCGGTATTAACTTTACTTAATAATTCATTCACCTATATAAGAAAGACAACTTGATTTTGATTCTTGCAAAGAGAACCGTGAATAATATTTAACAAAATTCCATAACAAATTCTTAGACATTCTTTTCCTGAAAAGATAGCACATTTTGTGGAACGTAACAATCTCTGTCCAGAGTTTAAGAATTGGCTGGTTCAATAATTCCGATTTATTTAGGAAAAACATATGTGTTACATTAGGACTAAAGCTTATGTCATGGGGGCATAACCACCAGTGACAAAAACAAATAAAAACATATGCAATACCCCCCTCCCCAACACACACACGCACACGCACACACACACACACACAGCAGTGCACATCAAATCAAAATAAAACAAAAACTGTACCTAGAGGAAAAAAACACAACAATCAACCTGTGGTTGAGAAATTGCACGGTCTCACTTGGGTAAGTGAATAAGTAAACTTAAAGTATACTTATACCCAATGTAAGATCTATACTTTGAAAATACAATGACCCTTTGATCAGCTAAGTTAAGTTTAGGTCAACAAAGCGGTGTTCGCGGAATAGTTCACAAGCTGTGCTTTGTGAAGAAAAAAGTTGTTGGTGACCAGGTCCCTATGCATGTACGCACGCACGCACACATACACACAGACTTTTCCCACACGTAGGTGGATAGCAGTTATTTTTCATGCATCTGCAGTATCTAGGTAAGATTTACCCTCAGAGGGGAGCCATCAGATAACTGCTGTCACTTGTCCTTCCAGTTTCTGGCTAATTACCTCATGAGCTCCCTCCTTATTTTTCTGCACATATCTATCTATCCATCTGTTTGTCTGTCTGTCTGATCTGTCTATCTACCTGTCTGGTGAGGGTGTCCGACACCGACAACATTTTACATTTATAGTCCATAACTGAGTGACATTTTATGCATTTGGGGCATACCTCACACAACTTTAGTCTTTTTCTATCTTTTTCTTTTGCTCAGTCAGAGTTTACTATAATTGAATTCTATGCGTTCACCCTCTTTTGATTGCAGTTATCTGGCACTTTGACTGGTCATCCTTTTCCCCCCAGCAAGGGCACCATACATTGTATCCAGGTGATTGCGTCAATAGGGAGTGGATTAATTGATCTGCCCTCTGTCGAACTACCGACACTCATGAACTAAAGCCTTGTCAGGTGCACTATCACACACACACACACACACACACTTTACTATATGCAGTTGAAGCTGTTTAAATGGAAGGCCTAACGAATTTCATCTTGTTATAAAATATAAACGTGCCTGCACTATTTGTCATATGTCCCACGCTGTTGTCATTGTACATTTGTGTTGCAAGTCTGTTTTCTAATGCCTAGTTGTGCACATCATGGTCTTATTTTTGTAATCTTGTTTTGTTTAAACTGATTTTAATATGCGCATCAAAAGGCCGAATTAGCTTTATCGCTCAACTATTTTAAAGGGGGGGGGGGGGTTCTGATACACCTGGTTCTAGGAAAGAACAATAATACTGTAAAATATTATTTGGTCATTAGGTAAGAACCCTACAAGACTGCTAGCAACCCCGAATTTTTTATTTTGGTAAACACGTTCTCTACAGCAATTTCTGAAGAGTTAAATAGTTCCTGCTGC
Organism: Neoceratodus forsteri; assembly: GCA_016271365.2. Classification (NCBI taxonomy): domain Eukaryota; kingdom Metazoa; phylum Chordata; order Ceratodontiformes; family Ceratodontidae; genus Neoceratodus; species Neoceratodus forsteri. Next base: position 511,901,641 of record CM028129.1, read on the forward strand.
GTCTTTTGTTAAGTCATTTTCTCAAAAGAAGTAACAAAAGGCATTTTCAGTATAAACGTACCTAATTGCTTTACTACTAGAGTTTTGCTTTAAAAACATATTTTTTGAGATAATATATTGGCCCTATTCAATAGTAAAAATTGAAATGAATTCCGAATTATCTCACTAACACAATTGGGGGGAAGGGCACTCCTCGCCGGGAAACCAATCGCCAAAACTGTTATGCTTCGCACTGGCGTGTTGTTATTACTGTATGAAATTATTCAATATTCTTACAAGAAAGGCCAAAAAACTAACTAACTTACTTTCTTTCTCTCTCTCTCTCTCAACACCAACTTTACTATAGCTTTTTATTGGAAATTTTCATAATTTTCGGAAAGTATTGACTTCCTCATTTAATTTGGCACGCATATACAGAAACCAAGAAATGTATCCTTGTCAAACCAAGACTGAAGTTGGAAAGTCCTTTATTCCCATTAACCTTCATTGAGCAATAGCTGATTGCGGTAATACGCCCCTAGGTATATAACGCATACCGATATGGAATCACCTTTCTTCAACTGACATGCTTTATATGCCGCCTTTTGTAAAGGGATCCTAATTACAGTACAAATCATGCAGCCCACTAAGGGTCTGGTTTCTTTCCCCACCCAAAATGAACATAAAAACAAAAAAGTTTACCTTTCAGCCTTTCATCTCTTATGTGGGACACTGTCCTCCAAATTAAAGTGAAAACGGAGGCAAAGTGTGATATACGTTCCCATATGTTAGAGACTGAACCTTAGAACCCAGCGGGCATAATTTCTGCTTTCACGTTTAAGAGGTCTGTCTGTCTATCTATCATGTCTGTCTATCTATCAACTCTGTTTTGTCTGTCTGTTTATCTATCTTGTTGTATCTTCGGGAATGTCCACTGAGTCGAAACAACTGGTTTAAATTACAAGTTTGTCCTGGAAGTGGGGTAGGGGTGATTGAGGTATAGAATACAGTACATAACAAAAGAGTAATAATAAATGCAACAATCTTACAAAACATATTTATGTATTTATTTAGCTTTTGTTGATCGGGTAGGTGCGTTAGGCAAAAACCCTGCCTATTTTCAAGCACGACCCGAGAGGGTACAATACACAGTTGACAATTAGGTACAGTGATAAATTAAAAAATAAAATGCAGTACAGTATGTGGAACAGATGATGGATATCCACGCAGGGATGGTCAGAAGGAAAAAATACAATAGAGCTTACATATAGTATTATCTATCTATCCTTGCAGGCAGTATCAAGAGCAGGTGATGACATTAGACTACATACATTCAACATTTCAGAGAATCAACAAAACTGGATATACAGTACAGAGCTTATGAAAACTCCTATTTATTGATTTAATTAATTAATTCATTCTTTCATTCTTGGTGACCCACAGAAAATTCCGCGAAGGTGTGTGTGTGTGTGCGTGTTTGTGTGTTTTGGGGAAGGGGGCCTTGCTGGCAAAAAGAGGACATGTAGAAAGGAAGAGCTGGGACAATTAAGTACATACACAGATCTGCAAGGTGGTCTCGGAGGAGGAGTTCCAGTGCACAGGGGAAAGAGGCGGAGTAGAGGTGGGGGGAGGGTGGGACCAGAGACTAAAAAGTACAGTATGTAGGCGAAAGCAGCCTTCTCAGCAAAAGACCCGAAGAACGGGAATAAAAGCCAGAGTCAGAACTTCTAAAGGAGTGCAGGGAGGGGAGGGGTCAGGTAAGGGGAGAGCAGAGGTAGCCAAGTGAGTGAGCCAAATAAGAATTTGATAATGACGGATACCTAGTAGGGGAGGCGTCCAGATGAGGTTGTGATGGTGGAAGGCTTACTAAGAAGTCGAAATAGGGAGGGACATTTCATACTGAAACATGATTTTTCGGAAAACAATATGTAACCTCGATGAACAGGCTTCTTTTCTTTAAATAATCAGAACTAAAACTGTGTCGTAGTTAGTTTTTTGTTTGTTGTTTTTTACTTCATATTAATTGTTGCTATCGTTTCATGTCGTTTTAAGGTATTTAAGTTAAGGTACCATAGTTTTCTGCAACTTCTAGAGGAATGTACATTTTTTACTATCAAATTAGGATTTTTTTGCAGTTAAGTTTTATTGAATAGTTTCATCAAAATACAAAGGACATCGCAGTGCCATTTATAAGCACATAGTCACAATGCATATAGTGTGAAACAACATAGCATTCATGAAAAAAGTAACAAAATACAGCAGTCTTATTATTATCACTGTATGTGAAAGAAAAAAACAAGGGAGATTGTTAGGTCATAACAGAAAAACTTTTGTAGGGACTGAAAAGCTAAATTCCTAGTACCTCCTATGCAAGGTACAGGGTCTTGCTATTAGCATTTTTATGTTTTATTTTTGATAGGGCTCAGCCACGCAGACCAGAACTGTCATGAAGAAATCAGGAGAGCCCACTTAGAGTCTCCCAGCAGCAGTATTTGTTAGTAAAAATGTAATCGTATATTGTTTTCAGCAAAAATGTTTTTCTCACATCCTTGGATTCCTCCTCAATATATTTCTAATTTTCTGAGATTTTTTAAAATAGCATCACTAGCTAATTTTGTACTTAAAGATGGTCACCACTTGCACTTTTTTAAAAATCTCTTCTGCTAAGATTACATGTTGAATGTATATATTATTACTATATTTGTATTGAGATGGTGTTACCCAAGGCTTCTTATTGTAAGCAGCACAACGCCTTCGGAAATATATTTTTCATGGTGGGCATAGCACAAGAGCTGGGACTTTTAACAACTTCAAAATCACCTTTCTTAGTTCAAGAATAAAAAATAACAAAAACATGGATATATACTGTTGATTTATGACAACAACCGTATTGCTGGGGGGGGGGGGGCTTCATAGTGACTAGCAAAAACTGTTGCTTTACCAGATTGTACCCTCCAGATTACCTGGTTTTGCAAAAAAAAAAAAGATCTGTATGACATCAGTGGCTTGTAACTTGGACATGCAGTGGAATCCATGAATTATATGACAGAACTTTGTTTTAAGAGTATGGGCCCTCTCAAACTGACTCAGAACTAGACTATCACTGAGCAAACCTGGCCAACTGTATAAGAATCCTGAAAACCAGATGCCTCTTTAATGACTTTCATGTTTTAAACAGATTTGTTTGTAAACTAAAATTGAGAGAGGTTATGATGAGACTAATTGTCTTTGTACAGTATATAAATCTCTTGCTGCATTCTAATTTTAGATATCTTAATGTCTATACTTGTGTAGGAATTTTATAAAGTTAAATGACCTGGTACTGTTACATAACAAACCAAAACTTGCATGTTTTAATATATGATGTATTGTAATTTTGACTGGGTTATCTTTGAAAGGGAAAGGGGAACTTGTTTAACTAGGAAAGGCACATTAAGCCAGAACTTGTTTCCAGATGTGATCTGGGAGCACAAGGAAGTTAAATGACTTGCTCAGAGTCACACATTAGGCAAGTGAGGGCTAATGAGAGTCAAACCCAGGTCTCCAGGTTTGCAGCTCAGTGCCCTTAACCACTAAGCTATACTGCCTCCTAAGAAGGCACTTGTTGCCTAAAGATAGTACCCTACCAATCAAATTAAAATCGAATTAGATCTTTCAAAATCAGCAATATGACCAGGATTGGACTGGGATGCAGAGGGGCCCACCTGGAAATTTGGGCTAGGGCCCACCTGGAAAATAAATAAAGGGGCCCTGGGGTTGTATTCTTATCAGCTTTATGCTTCAACCTGGTACACAGTCTCTAGTTTTGCACCTTATATTTTCCTGCTGTGTTCAGAACATCCCATTTAAATATAAAATAGTTCATAACTGTAAGCATTTTCAGAGTTTGGAAGGTGGGTAAGAGCCTAAGTGTGTGTGTGTGTGTGGGGGGGGCTACCTGGAAATTTCCAGGAATCCAGGTGGGGCAGTCTACCACCAGAAGTGGCAACCATACCTGGAGTTAAATCAAATAATTTTATTCCACTCCAGGAGCATCACCAGAATCCAGAAAACTTGTCAGAATAATTAAATTATGTTAAGTCACAATAAGGACTTATTTGGAATCCTTGAAATGCTTTATTTATTTGAATGGACTCACTGCGTTCTTTTAAGTGTGCACATCAACAGCAGATTGTTCCATAGGGAGAGAGAAAAGGTCACAAATCAAACCTTTAAACATTGTTTTGTCATCAAATATTAGCATGTAAGCACCAGAACCTTATTAGAGAGGTGTTGTCATGTCATAAATGGCATACATCATGGACTGCTAAAAATATTAAATTTTTTTATCTGCAGTTTGACCCATAGGCCTCACTTGTGGCTCCACACTTATGAGATCATTAGAGGTTAAAACCTGCAGATAAAAATAAATGTGATATTTTTAACCTGTTCATGGTATAACTCATATTTATGGAATGGGTGAGGGTATATCATGATCAAAATATCAATGCTATTTTTGTCAAGGAACCTACAACAAGAATATTGTGTTATCATTCTATGTCACATGCCAATCAAACACCAGGGGTGCTGGATTTTTCTTTTTTATTATTCTTTGGTAACTGGGTAAGGCACACTAAGCACAAGTGTTTGTTTCAGGGGTGACATGGGAGCACTGGGGAGGTTAAGTGATGTCCAGAGTCACACAGTATGCAGGTGGAGGTTGGGAGAATCAAATCCAGGTTTGCTGGATATATCAAGCATATTATTCTAACCTCTAGGCTATACTGTAAGCTGTTACTGATTGATGTTGGACAATGTTAAGATGGTTCTTCTTGCCCAGTACTTCTCTAAAGTGGCCCTAGAGATGTAAAGGGCTCTTTAAGTGAACACAGTACAAGTATAAGTGACACTGCAGTGGACATAGGGACTGTATGTAGTCAAACAAGTATCAGGGGGAAAATCCATTATTCACAGACCGTACATGACACAAAAACATGCTAAGTAAGGTAAATACAATTTTCATGAAACCAGGATGTTTTGTTTCCTGGCCTTCATCTGCTTTGGCTACTTATCTACAGGTGTCATCATAATCCTCGAATTTAATATCACTGTTAAATGATTTAGAAAGGATTATAATACAGTAACACAAACAGCTGATTGTGATGTCACTCGCAGATAAGTGACCAGGGCATTTGAAGATAAAATGACAGAGTGTGGTTTTCATACAAAATTCCTTTGTAATAACTGGAATAAGGGAAACACAACTAAAGGGAATGTCAGGATCATAATGAATTCTGTGTAAATGCAACAAATGTTTGCATGTGATGTCAGTGGATCTTTAAGGCGTTGTACTTCTCTATGACATTGCCTTGACTGTTTTAGTTTTTTTTTCTTTTGCTTAGGAAGCAAAATAAACCTTCAGGAAATCCTTTAGAAACATAATAGTTCGTATTGTTCTCTCTTTCACTTTACGCTGTCCTTTATTTATGCATCAATGTATGTGAACACGACCCTTGTCTCATAGACTTTACCTTCTGCTGTCCATGCCCCCATTCAAAGTCACAGTCCCCTCTACCTGAGGCATAATAGCAGTTTCCTTGGTAAGCGATATCACAGAAACAGAGTTATGATTTCAGATGGGAAATAAGCAGCAATAGCAGGTGAAGCTAAACGGACACAACACTTTTTTTTTACTTTTGTTACAAATGTTCTCAGTGATACGGAGTGAATGATAACTGATGAATATATCTACCATCCACAAAAAAAGCCCAGTGTCTTCTATTTAGTTGTTTCTACACTAGAGACACCTCACTGATGTATAATTGTTTCCGGACTGGGGTAGGGGAGAGCGCCGTTAAGGAACGGACGTAATATAAACACCATATAACTGTGCACCTACGTTTGTTCAGCTTGGGCAACATAATTTACCTAGGGATTAATGTCAGCACTGGCTTTTGTTGTGTTTATTCTGCAACATTATGGGTTGCACTGTTGCTATGAGAAAAACTTTGGACATACATGTGCTTGTTTTTAACTATAAAAGACACAAGCATACATACAGGGTTATTAGATTTATATGTTAAAACTAAATGTTTGGGACTGGTAATATACAGCTATAACACCAGTAAAAATTATTACAAGTGAATATGTTTTGATACACCTGTTTTTTTAAATAATTTATTTTTGCACCTGTCTGTCTGTCTGTCTGTCTATCTATCTATCTATCTATCTATCTATCTATGATATGATTCCGGAACTCTTCAAAGAGCAGATACTATAGCATGTTAAAAGCAAATTCTTTGAAATAAGCATTATAAACATTGATTTCTAAACAGTACCCAATTTATAGTTATGCATTTTTCTTTGTGCTGTAACATACATCAGCCTTAAAAGCAGAACCTCTGCAAATTCTAAAAAAAGAATATTACATTATCCTACCTTTTTAAATATGCACATAATATGGTGTCAAATGTAACAGCTAATAGAAGGTGTTAGTAGCTAATTATTGCATCTGCATATATTTTATTCCCAGATCAAGATTTGCAGTCAGGTGTTGAGTAACTGGTGTGTTAGGGGCTCTGTCAACTCGTTATTTTAATTTTATAGGAACAAAATGGCTATTGTTACCATCTTCAATCAAATGCCTGCCATGTATTCTTCTAAGGCTTTTAATATTTTAACATCTGCAAATAAGAAAATGCATGACTTTAAAAGCTCTCTATATACCGGAAGATGGAAGCACAAGGTGGAACTTGTTTTGCCACAGGGACTAGAATCAGTCAAGAATAGCTGGTTATGGGAGGCTGAACAGAATGGTAGCTTTTGTTGATCATATTTTAATTCACATGCCCTTGCTTAAAGTCTCGGAAGGTACTATCTGTGTGAATTCTGAATGCTTTTATAACTTTGGAATACAGAGGACAAATACACAGACTCTGTTCTTGGGACCTCGCAATAAAGTTCTCCATGGAATTATGATGGATTTAGTATGCTAAGCATTGTGGTTATGGCCCGGCCAAGAGGTGTTTGTGCCCTTGGCTCAGCACCTATATTTGTTCTGATGTCTCTGTTATGTGTAAAATTGCATGAAATTATTTCATTTATGTTGCTATACCACTGAAAAGATTGAAGATGAAATAACTACTTTTTAATATCTTTAACTTGCAGGGTATTTTTCAGTAACTGGACATACTTTACTTGCAGCGATTTTCTAATGGTAACAACCTCAGTGCTCTGGAAGTAGCTTTAGCTCTTGGGCTGTTCCACTGGCACAGGTGTGTGTGTGTGTGTGTTTGTGTATATATATATATATATATATATATATATATGTGTTTGCTTTAGAAAGTAGAGAAGAAATTGATGCTTAAAGTTATACTGTGGTCAAAAGGCGTTTAACTTCAGTGGCAACATGGACACAAAGTTTAAGAAGACTGGAAAAAAGTAATAAATGTAAACAACAAAACTTTTATATTGAATTTAACTGTATGGTATCCTTATACTTTGTCCAGGGTCCTGAAATGGGGTCACTGGATAACACCTTCAGTATCTAGTGCAGTCATTTTTTCTATTTACTTTTATTTACTGCAGTGCACTGATGCATCCAGGTAACTCCTTCCAACATAAAACACATTAGAAGTGATTCATGATACAGAGATTATATTCCTTTCACATACATGCCATGCAAGCTTCCCTAGATGGGCATTACAAGACATTATGTTTGTCTGTAAGAAATAACACAGGCAAACACCTCACATAAGTGGGCCTTGTAATCTTATGCAATTGTTTCCTGAAGCATGTGTTCTTATAGATATGGCTTTGCTTCACACCTTTCTAAAACAAATAGGGTTTCCTATAAACAGCCAGAATGAATACATCTGGAGTGTGCAGTTACACTTTAATTCCATTTGAATGAAGTGTGTGGGGATCTTTAAAGACTTTGGCCAGGATATTCAAAGTTTAGCGCCGTGTGCAAACTAATTGCACCAGGATTGCACACAGGAAACCAACATGGCTGTATTTGTACATACAGTAGTGTTTTATCTGATGGAGGAAGTAGTGCAGGAGTAGGAGATTGAGCAGGCCCATCATGGCCCACAACGCAGGCCAAGGAGGAGATATGCTGCACACAGGTTGTATTGGCCCATAGTCTCCCTTGAGACCCTGCCTGATGAGCACATCGCTGGCTGGTACAGGATGAACAGGGCCATGTTGAGGCACATATGTGAACTCCTGCATGAGCAGCTGCAGCCTAACACCAGACGCAGCTATGTCATGTCAGTGGAGGAACAGGTGACAGCAGCGATGTGCTTTCTAGCCACTGGGATGTTTCAAACCCCAGTGGGAGACGTCATTGGGGTATCGCAGTTTGCCACCTCATACCTCCTGACCCAGTTCCTAGATGCCTTCCTGCAGCATGCTGTTAAGTTCATAGTATTCCCCAGCACTGCAGCTGAGCACAGAGTAACCATGCAGCAGTTCTATTGAGTTGTGCACATACCAGAAGTACTTGGTTCCATTGACTACACCCATGTTGCCATCCGTGCACCACCCAGTGATGGCAATGACACATATGTGAACAGGAAGGGGTACCACTCCATCAACTGCCAGGTGGTGTGCATTGTGACAGGGTGCATCAGCAATGTCTTTGCACGGTACCTTGGCAGTGCCCACGACACCTTCATATGGCACCAATCTAGGCTGTGCCAAGCCTTTGTGGAGGACAGGATTCCCAGTGGACATCTAGTCAGTGAGTAGCACACTATGGGCAACAATGCAAGGGAGGCATAGATGGAGGGGGGCAGTCAGGACAGCAATGCATGTGTAGTACTGTGGCAATGTCCATACAGCAGGAATGCACAGCTAACTGAGTCCCATATGTTCACAGGGGACATTGCCTATCCCCTGAGACCCTTGTTGTTCACACTGGTACCACGGCCAGCAACAGTGGTTGAGAAATGGTACAACGAGGTGCATGCCACCACAAGGAACATCATAGAGAGAGTCTTTGGCATGCAGAAGATGTGGTTCTGCTGCCTTGACCGTTCAGATGGTGCCCTACAGTACAACCCTCAGAAGGTATGCAGTAGATTTCTAGCATGTTGTATGTTACATAACATGGTGCTAAACAGAGGTATACATGCACCTGAACCTGAGGAACAGTCAGGCAGTGAGCCAGGGCCAGAGGCCCAGGGGATAGTAGGGCAACTCGAGAGGAGAGATACCCAAATTTATTTATTTATTTATTTAATTCTAGGATTACAAGTACCTTTGAGCCAAGGCTCTTTTACAAAGGTTCCACGTCAGATTGAGTACAGCACAACAAAGTTTCAACAGTACAAGGTACAACAGAAATGTAAGCAGTACAGCAGTAGGTTTGGCAGTGATAACATGTTAATCAGGTTAAGAGCAGTTTCGAGTGGTGGGTGTAGACAATTGTGGCAAGAACATGAACTGTAAATAACTTGCATGTTTAACAGCTACTCAATCAGATACAGGAGAGATGCATACCTATTTGGTATGGCATTAACATTCAAGGTCATAGGAGAGCAACAGACACAGGACATGGTTAGGACATCGGGGGGGGTAAGCTGCCGAGAGGCTTTGTCAACATATACAGAAGCGCAGGCAAGGAGTTGTAGGGGGGAGAAAGGGTGGAGGGGGGGAGAGGTGGAAGTGCTTGTTGTGATGCTGGGGTAAGGACAGGGGCGCAGCTAGGCTGGCAGGGCGTGGCAGTCACAGGTACTGGAGGTAGACAGAGAGAGATGGAGCCTAGATTTGAAAGGACCAATCTTGGGGGGTGGAGGAGATATCCATGCTGAGGTTATTTAACCAGTATGGTGCCCTGTAGGCAAATGATCATTGGCCCAATGAGGTACGGCACCTAGGAATCAGCAGCATTTGAGAGTCAGATCGCCTGATATGGCGGAGGTTTCGACTAGAGCTGAGGAGGGCTTGGACACCAGGGGGAGCCAGACCCAGGGTTATCTTCTTTGCCATGATGCAGGTTTGATATTTAATCTGGTTTGATAGGTTCAGCCAACCAGTTTGGGAGTAGAGTCTCAGGTGTGTGTAAGGCGATGGGCACCAGTTATGAGTCAACATGCGTTGTTTAGAGTGGTTGTGATGCATCTTAGGGCTGTAGGGGTGGCAGAGTCCTAGATTAAGAGGCCATAGTCGATGACAGAGACTACTGAGCTTAGGACAGTGAACCTGAGGGCCTCAGGAGTTAGGTTTGCCCTATGTCTGTAGAGGAGACCAAGTCGTATGTTAGCCTCCTTGGCTATGCTGTCTACATGGGCTCCATAGGAAAGGTTATTGTCAAGAGAGATTCCAAGGTATTTAAATGAGGGTATCTCTTCAATAGGTACTCCTAGGTAATTTGTAATGGTCAGTGGATGCTGCCTGCTCTTGTTATGTGCGTTAATGAATATCATGGTTTTTAATTTTTTATAGTTTAGGATGAGTTTTTGTTTGCAGAACCAGTTCTCTATGGCTGTGAACCTGAGTTGGAGCTTATGCTGTAGGGATAGTGGGTCCTTATGGGTGGTGTGGATGACGGCATCATTGGTGTACAGGATGAGTTTTCTGGGCATGATTTGGGGAGGTTATTTAGAAATAGACTGAAGAGAAGGGACCCCAGTATGGATCCCTGGGGGACTCCAGATCGGACTGGTAATGCATTGGAGAGGACACCTCCAATTTTCACTCTTTGTGATCTGTTCTCCAAGTAAGTTTTGAACCAGACTGTGGAGTCAGGAGAGAGCCTGGCAGTTTGTAGCTGGTTCAGGAGCAGGTGATAGTGAACAGTATCGAAGGCTTTAGTTAGATCTATGAAGACGGAACCGGCTAGGTGGCCATTATCCAGGGAGCTGTGCATGGCTCCAGTGAATGCCAGGAGGGCTGTTGTGGTGCTGTGCCCTTTCCTGAAACCATGCTGCTGGGGGCACAGGATATTGTCATTGTCCAGATAATCTGTGAGCTGGTCAGTAACTATGCGTTCTATGGCCTTGGATAGAGGGGGCAGTATGGAGATTAATCGGTAGTTTCCAGAGTTGGTCCGATCTCCTGATTCATGTATCGGTGTAACAGTGGCTGGTTTCCATCCATCCAGAAACTGGCTCAGGCTGAGGGAGAGGTTGAAAATCTTAGTTAGCGGGTTAATCACCTCATCAAGAGTGAGGGACAGGAGTTTCAGGTCAAGGGTGTCACCGCTGTGTCGTGTTTTTGCAATAGCATTAGCAATGTACTTCTGGGCTTCTTTCATCTTGACAGATTTGAAATAGAAGGGAGGAAGTGTTGGGGGGGGTGTAGTAGTAGCAAGTTTAGCAGGGGAGCTGGTTTCATTGAAGAAATCATTGGGGAGCACACTGCTGAGGTCCGTGAAGGCTGAGTTGAAGGTGTTGGCTATAGTGGTTGGGTCGAAGGTAATTTTCCCATCAGTGACTAGCATAGTGGGGGAGGATTTTGATTGTTTCCCAGTTACTTCTTTGATGTTATTCCAGAAGGCTTTACCATTACCCCAGGTGTTGGTGAGTGCTTCCTTGTAATAGGCACTTTTTTGCAGTCGTATAGACCGTGTGCAGGTATTTCAGGCATGTTTGTAGTTCTGGATGTTAGCTTGAGTGCCGGATTCCTGGGCTAGGAACCAGAGGTGGTCCCTTACTTTTAGTTGTACTATTAGGTTGGCAGTGAGCCAAGGACTGAAGTGGGCTTTGACTTTGCGTGTTTTAGAGGGGGCGTAGGTGTTGCAGGCAGCATTAAAAAGTGAAAATGAAGAAATCCAGGGCCGAGTTGACATCAGATGCTCTAAAAATAGGAGACCAATCTTGTTGCTTGAGGAGCGATTTGAGTAGATGTAGCTTGCCATGGGGTAGGATTCTGCTGGAAGTGACTGCTGGGGGGGGGGGTTTGCAGAATTTGTTAGTCCATTCACAGATGACAGGGGAATGGTCACTAAGCGAGTCAGGCAGGACGGAGATATTGGTTATCCAGGTGGGGTGGCTGGTAAGAACCCAGTCCAGGAGGGAGATGGTACCTGTTCTATAGTTGCATTGGGTTGGGGAGGTGACCAGTTGTGTGAGGTTTAAGGAGGCATGGGCATCCTTGAGGCTCCCGGTGTCAGGGGAGAACCAGCTAATGTTAAAGTCACCAAGCATGATTAACTCAGATCCAGAGGGTTGTGTATGAGTGAAATCCAGTAAGGAACTGACTCCTTTTGCTTGCTCTTTTGGTGGGATGTATACTGCTGCTACTGTGAGGACTTTACTGTGTGCTCCTAGGTAGATACAAATGGGAAGGATCTGTGTAGTCGAGTCTGGGGGGGAAGTCTAGGGGATGGCCCGTGAGGCCCTCCTTCAGGTAGATGGCACATCCCCCTCCTTTTTTGGCCTTACGATCTATCAATCAATCAATCTATCAAATCTTTATTTATCCAGGTGAACATCGTTGAGCATAGCTCATTTGCAAGATGGACCTGGTAAGGTCAAGGTTCAATTTACATAAGGATATAGTACAATTCAATGTACACACACTTTGAGGAACATCATACTCAGAATATACAATAGCTTCAAGGGTAATAGTACATAGGTAAAATACAATACAAAAAAAAAGATGGGCCAAGAAGCAATTAACATCAATTTACATATTTACATACATTATGGACTAGACAGCTTGTTTAACTGGTAGAAGAGAGAATGTATGGGTATTAAGATTTAAAGTGTAAGATCTCAGGGGATTTGCCAGAAGTTTGGGAAAGAGGAAGATGTGAGGTCTGGTCAGCTGCTAAGGTGTTTTTATGAGGAGGGGTATGTAGGGGTATTTACAAGAAGGGACAGGTGACAGAGGAGATAGACGAATTATGGCCTTAATGGCGTCTATCGGCAGGGGTGAGGAGAAGGAGAGAGGGGTGGGGTGTAAGTTGGTAGTGAGGGAGGAGGAAGGAGGAAGAAGGCCGGTACTGGGGTAAGGATTAACAGGGGGCTTAGGGTGATGATGTATAATAAAGGATTAAAGAGAAGTGGATGGAAGGAGAAATGTGAGGATTGTGAAGGTGACAGCTCTTGGGAATAGCGGATCGCTTCCACAGATGAGTCGGCTAGTTGGAGAGGGAGAGGGATAGGATTAGGATTACTCTACTGTTGGTGGAAACAATTACATTTTTCTTTGATAAGCCTAGAGTACAGTTATTTGAAGGACGCAATTGATATGGGTTTGTTCACTTTCAGTATCTTCTGCATCGTGTTCCATAAGGAAGATAACACATAGCTAATGGCAGATCTACCATAGCGAGAGTTGAATTTGGGCACTTTAAGCATGATGAAATTGTGACTTCTTAGGGCATATTTACTTGATGAGGCTTGTATGAAGCAATCTGAGACATATTTTGGTAGCATCTGGGTTATGGCTCTGTAAATCCATAATGTGGCATTTCTGTCTCTTCCAAATTGGAGCGAGGTCCATCCAACTGCAGCACAGAGCGAACAGTGGTAATTGCTGAGAGGTAGTTCTGTGATAAACCTCAGGGCTCTATGGTAGAGTGTATCCAGATAATTCAGATATGATATGGGACAACGACCATATAAGAAGTCAGCATAGTCAATTACTGAGAGAAATGTGGCCTGGACCATCTTCTTTTTAGGTTCGCTTGTGAGAAAATGCTTTATTCTGTAATAGAGTCCAAGTCTCTGTCGAAGTTTTTTTAGCAATTCTTCCAAATGTTCTATGTAGTCGAGTCTGCTGTCTAGCCAGACACCCAGGTATTTGAATTTTGTGACATATTCAAGATTTTCACCAAGAACAGTGGATATGTGAGGGAGATTGGTTGGGATGGAGTATCCTGCTTGTGTTTGGGGAGAGAAAAACATTGCCTTCATTTTTTTTGCATTTAGCAGAAGTTTTTTTTCCAGTAGTTGATGTTGGAGTAGGTTGAATTCCGCTTGTAGTTCTATGCATGGTGTTACAGGAGAAGAGTGGTTGACATACAGTACTGTATCATCGGCAAACAGGTGTACAGTGGCTTTGGAAAGGTTATTGTCGATGCTATTGATATAGATGGCAAAGAGGATTGGACCGAGGATAGATCCTTGGGGTACTCCTCTTTGTAGTAGTTTGAGTGGGGATAGATCTCCTTCGGCCTTCACCTGCTGGGTTCTTCCCATGAGATAGTTGTTAAACCATCCAAGGGAGTTTGAGTCGAGTCCTATGGATTTCAGGGAGGAGAGGAGCAGTTCGTGGTCAACCGTATCGAAGGCTTTACTCAGGTCTAAAAATACAGAGCAGACACAATTTTTTTTATCTAGTTCGAGTTGCCAATCATTGGTTACTTTTGCAAGGGCTGTGATGCTACTGTGTTTGGCTCTAAATCCAGATTATGCTGGATTTAAAAGATTAGCTGCTTCAAGGTATCCTCTTAGTTGGGTGCTCATGATTTTTTCCAGCAGTTTGGACAGCACAGGGAGAATGGAGATTGGTTTGTAGTTGTTGAGGTCCGAGGGGTCCCCTGTTTTCAATAGTGGAATAACTTGAGTGGTTTTCCAGATCAATGGGATAGTTCCTAGTTGTAATGAGAGGTTAAATAGGTGTGTTATTGGCACTGCTAATACTTGTATGGCAATTTTTAAAAAGTAGGGGTCAAGGGAGTCTGCACCTGCACTTTTTTGATGTCCGGTTGTGATAGTAGTTCTTCCACTTGCTTCAGAGTGGCTGGTATGAAGGAGAAGGTAGAGCCGGTTACCCGTGCTTCAGTGTTCTGTATACCTAACTGGGAGCGCATTTGGTTAGCTGGAGAGGTGTCGAATGCTAGCCCTGCAGTTTTAAAGTGATTGTTAAAGGACTCCAAGACTTCCAGTCTTTCATTGATGATTTTCATTCCAATGTGTATCTTGGCTGGGAGTGAATTACTTTGGTCATGTCCTGCTATGTCTTTTATAGTGTATAGAATTTGGTGGGGTTGTGGCAAGAGGAGTCTAGTTCAGCTATATAGTAAGCAGCCTTAGCATCTCTTACTTTCCTGGTACAGATATTTCTGGCTTTTTTGAACTGCTCCCTGTCTGCTGATATCTTAGTTTTGCATGCCTTTTTCCATAGCTTGTCTCTGTCTAGGAGGGTGGTTTTAAGGCCTGATGTGAACCAACGACAGGTTTTGTTTTTGAAACATACTTTAGATACTGGTGCATGGACGTTAAGGGCTCCTCTGATAATGCCATTTAGAACACCATATGCTATCTCCACTGTATTTGCTAAGTAGAACTCTTGCCATCGTGTGGAGTGCTTTATCTCTTCCAGATATGCATTAATGTTAAATTTTTATTTTGATCTCCTCACTGTGAGCTTAGTTGGGGATATAGGCTTAAAGGATGCTCTTACTCCCGCAATAAGGCAGTGGTCACTGATATCATTGAACAGGACTCCAACGTGAGAGAAAAGGTGAGGTTTGCTCACTAGGATAACATCTAATAGTGTGCTGTTACGTGTAATCTTTTTGTTGATTCTCGTAGGTTCATTTATGAGCTGTGTGAGCCTAAATGTGTCACAGAATGATATTAATGGGGTAGCTGCCTTAGAGAGCCAGTTTAGGTTTACATCTCCTATAACTATAGTTTCTTCAGTTCCCTTTTTGATTAAGTCACCCAGATGGGGTAGTAGCTTGAGACCAGCAGAAGGAGGCCTATAGCAGCCGATTAACTGCAACGATGCAGTGTGGGAGAGGGCCACTCTGAGGGATAGGCATTCGAATTATTTTGCCATAGAAGATGAGGTGAAGCAGGTTGCAGTTAGGCTGTCCTTTACATATATCGCTACACCCCTTCCCGGATTGACGGTCAGCTCTGAATAGTTGATAGTTGATAGTTGGGTAAGTTTATATCTTTGTCGGCTGTGGCAGGCCTGAGCCATGTCTCGGACACTACCAGTATATCTGGTAGGGTATAGTTAACCCAGGCTTGGATCATCGTGATCTTTTTTAGCAGGCTGCACACATTAATGTGGAGGAAGCTTAATCCTTTAATCTTGGCTAGGTCTGATGGTGCAGTAATAGCCTCTGGGGGCCCTGGATTAAGTTCCACATTTCCTGAGCATATTAATAATAAAATCAATATTTTCATGATTGCCACAAGAGATAGGTTATATATTCTTGCTTTTGCCTGCTTTTTTTTATTCTGATGCAGCCTTCTATGCCATCCGGATGTGAAGCTTTGGCCTCCCGGAGGAGCAATGATTATTACTCTGGCAGATAAGAGCATAGAAGATTTTACTGTACAGAGATGATGATGAGTGCCATACAATAGCAAGACCGACTGTGTTCCTCCATTGCAGCTATTCCATGGGTAATGTTGTAAAGGTGGGAGGTTATATACACATACCCAGTCTCTTGGGACTGTTGCAGTGTTGCAGAATGTCGAGGGCAGCATCCTGTCTCCCTGTGTAAAATCCTGCAAATTATAGCATTTTTCACTGTGATTGGGATACAGTAATAGTCAATCAATCAATCAATCAAATCTTTATTTATCCAGGTGAACATCGTTGAGCAAGGCTCATTTGCAAGATGGACCTGGTAAGGTCAAGGTTCAATTTACATGAAATATAGCATTCAGAACATTTACAAATATAAGAATACAAAAATGTGAATTATACAACAAATCCCAATAATATGACAATCAGATTATACACCAATTTGTGAAGACAGAAATAAAAACAATAAATCAGATATAGAACACATAATTTGACATGTTAGAAAAAACAAGGATATAATACATATGAACACGATTCATAAGGTAGCCAGCTCACTAAGATGGGTAATAGGGGGACAAAGGAGGGTATTGTGGCTGACGGAGTGGCAGGATTGGTACCCTGCAGTAATGGTCAGGGGTAGGGAACCGGGTGGGGAGGGGAGGAATCATAAGAGTTGGTGCAATAAGAGGATCCAGAGTAGGTATAGGAGGAAGAGGAGAGGGTTAGGCGAGAGGTATGAGCTATGAGTGTTAGGGAGATTAAGTATTAAGGGTATAGGGAGCTGAAAAGGCACTGGTTAGTGAACTACAGTGTAGTTTCACAGTGGGTGCTGGTAAGCTTGTCCTGTCTATCTAAAAATGGAGGGTTAAACTAGTGTTGATGGAAACAGTTAAATTTTTTTTTGAAAATCCTATTGTATAGATATTTGAAGGCTGAAATAGATATAAGCTTCTTCACTTTCAATGTCTTCTGCATTGTGTTCCATAGAGTGGATAACACATAGCTAACTGCATATCTACCATGTCGAGAGTGGAATTTAGGCACCTTGAGGGTAATAAGGTTCAGACTTCTTAATGCATAACTATTTGATGTGGCTTGTAGAAAACAGTCAGAGATATGTTTTGGAAGCTGCTGCGATATTGCTCTGTAGGTCCATAATATTGCATTTCTATCTCTTCTGGCTTGAAGCGACGTCCATCCCACTGTAGAGTAGAGCAGACAGTGGTGAGTGCTGTAGGGTAGGTCTGTGATGAACCTCAAGGCTCTGTGATATAGTGTATCTATCTTGTTCAGACATACAGTAGGGCAGCGACTGTATAAGAAGTCAGCATAATCTAGTACTGAGAGGAAAGTGGCCTGGACCATCTTCTTTTGAATCACTTGTAAGGAAGTGCCTTATTCTGTAGTAAAGTCCAAGTCTTTGTCTGAGTTTTTTAACAGTTCTTCCAAATGTTCTAGGTAGTCTAACCTATTATCTAGCCATACCCCAGGTATTTGAATTTTGTGACATAGTCTAGGTTTTCACCAAGGGCAGTGGATAATTTCGGAAGGTTGAAAGGATAGTGTATCCTGACTGCACCTGAGGGAGAAAAACATTGCCTTGTTTTTTGCATTCAATAATAGTTTCTTTCCCAGCAGTTGATATTGCAGCAGGTCGAATTCTGCTTGTAGTTCTTTGCAGGCTGTAATAGGTGAAGAGTGACTGACATATAGTACTGTATCATCAGCAAACAGGTGTACAGTGGCTTTGGAAAGATTTAAGTCGATGTTGTTGATATATATTGCAAATAGGATAGGGCCAAAGCTAGATCCTTGTGGTACTCCTTTTGAAGTGGTCTGAGTGGGGATATATCTCCTTCGGCCTTCACCTGCTGAGTTCTTCCTGAAAGATAATTATGAAACCATCTAATGGAATTGGTGTCAAGCCCAACTGACCTCAGTGATGAGAGGAGCAGGTCGTGGTCAACCATATCAAAGGCCTTACTTAGGTCTAAGAAAACAGCACAAACACAATTTGTTTTGTCCAATTCAAGTTGCCGGTCATTGGTGACTTTTGCAAGAGCTGTGATGGTACTGTGATTTGTTCTGAAACCAGATTGTGCTGGGTTTACAAGATTGTTAGCTTCTAGGTACTCTCTTAACTGGGTGCTCACAATTTTTTCAAGTAGTTTGGACAGAACCGGGAGAATGGAGATTGGTCTGCAGTTATTGAGGTCTGTGGGATCCCCGGTTTTCAATAGTGGAATAACTTGAGCGGTTTTCCAGATTGACGGGATACCTCCTGACTGTAATGAGAGGTTGAACAGATGTGTCACCGGTACTGCTAAAACATGTATGGCAATTTTTATGAAGTAGGGGTCAAGGGAGTCAGCACCTGCACTCTTTTTTGTATCCAACTGTAATATTAGTTCTTCAACTTGTTTCAGCGTGGTTGGTGTGAAGGAGAAAGTGGAATCAGTCACTTTTACATAAGAGTTCTTAATCCCTAGTTGCAAACTCAGAAGGTTGGCAGGAGAGGAGTCAAATGCTAGCCCAGGAGTAGTAAAGTGATTATTAAAAGCTTCCAGTACTTCTATTCTGTCAATGATGGTTCTATTTCCACTATGTACTTTTTCTGGGAGTAGGTTGCTTGTGACATTGCCAGTTATATCTTTTATGGTATTCCAAAATTTGGCAGGGTTGTGGTATGATGAATCTAGTTCAGCCATATAGTATGCAGCCTTTGTGTCTCGCACTTTCTTGGTGCAGAGATTCCTAGTTTTTCTGAACTGCTCCCAGTCAGTGGCTAACTTGGTTTTTCGAGCCTTCTTCCAAAGCTTATCCCTGTTGAGCAGGTTGGATTTAAGATCTGAATTGAACCAACGACAAGTTTTATTTTTGATACGAAGTTTAGAGACTGGTGCATGGGTGTTTAGAGCACTTGTAATGATATAATTTAGAATACCATGTGCAATCTCTGTAGTGGTCACTAAATAGAACTCTTGCCATCTTGTGGAGTGTTTGATATCATCCAGGTATGCATTGATGTTAAATTTCTTTTTCGATCTCCTCAGTATGAATTTTGTAGGGGATGAAGGCTTACATGCTGTTCTAATTGCTGCAATAGTACGATGGTCACTGATGTCATTGAACAGTACTCCAATATGTGAGAAGAGGTGAGGTTTACTCACTAATAGTATGTCCAGTACAATAGTGCAAGAAGGATCCAGAGAAGCCCCCCCCATTATAAGAGGTATGAGGATGGTACTATAGCAAGTGTGTTTGGCAGTGACCACAATAAATGGCTACTGTAAATGACCTATCCAGCTAGCGTCAGGGAGAGTAGAACTTAAATAGTGTGGGACTGTTTTTTGAGGGAGAAAGGATAGAGTAGCACAGTAGGGGGATGCCTAGTGTAGGTATTGCTCACTCAGATGCTTAAGTGCTTACAGTGGCCAGGTTTAAATTCAACAGTTTGGGCAGAGTAATAGAGTGGTATATGTATCTGCTGATTGGTAGCTAGCAAAGGGATATAGCGCAGGCCATAGGGCAGCCTGAAGACATTGTAACCAGGTAGGGCGATTGCCTGGTTCAGGATTTTCGGTGATAGCCAGCTTTCCACAATAGCAATGACATCCGGTTTGTACTGGCAGGAGAAGATTTGAAGGACATCAAGCTTCAGGAGAAGGCTGCAGATATTTATGGAAACAAGGGAGCGTGACCCATGGTGTTTAACTTGGTTGTTTGGGCCATGAGAATGGCCAGAAGATCCCATGAGCACAGGAATAATATCATTGACACACTAGTGCAGATGGGAAGGTGAGTAAACAGACCACAGACAAACAACTGTTGAAGTGCAATGAGTTTATTAGATGTGCAATGTATGTACAGTGATGAAATGTGCAACATGTGCATAAAACCTGGGTAAAGACAGTGTCACAGTGTGCACATGAAGTATGTGTGTGTGGATCTGTACAGTGACAGTCAGGAATGTGTGGGTGACTCATGAGTGCTAAGTGTGCAAGGTGTGGGGCAGAGGTGTTGATGTGCAGGTGGGTACCTGTGTGGGTGAGGGACCATGTCTGCGGGGAATGGATGTGGGGTGCTCTGTGTTAGGACACAGTTGGTGAGGACTGTGGGGATTTTGTCAGTGCAGCAAGCCGATGTGCCTGGCTGGAACCTGCACCAGTCCTGGAGGGTGGGTGACTACATCATCGTGCCTAGACCATGGAGGACTGGGAGGCTGGGGTGGATGACCCAGTGGCCACACCACATGCACGTGCCGCATGCCGAGGTGTTGCGCCGGCCCTCCTGCAGGTGGTGGAGACTGTGCCATGCTGACTGGCAAGTAGTGCAACATGCATGGTCTCGGCATGAACATGCACTGCTGCAGTGAGGTCCCCAAAGCTCTGCTTCATTGCACCAAGGACCTGGGACATGAGGTCCTCAGCATGCTGTTCTGCTTGGAGCATAGAAGCAGCAACTGTCTTCTGCAGTTGGGAGAGCTCATTCCGCATCTCACACCTTAGGTTGTGGAGGTCCTGCTGTGCTGCAATCTGTGACTCAAGCGCAGCACATAGCATGAGTCTCACACCCTGGCTGTCCTGTGCTGTGGGTGATGACCCATCCCCGGCAGCGGGTGGAGGGGTTGGTGGCTGTTGTGGGTGCTGGGGCTGCTCAGCAACCTGTACAGGCTGCTGCACTTGGGCCACATGCTGCCGCTGCTGTTGTTGGCCAGCAGAGGACCGTGTCTGCTCCATGGCCTGCTCAGCGGGCTGTGGCAGGCAGTGCAGGTCCATTGGTGCAGACATGTTGGCATCATGGCCAACAGCTGTCAACTGCATGGTGACACCCTGATCCAGTGCAGCCCCCCCTTGCTGGTCAGATGTATGTGCAGACCCTGTACACTGTGCTCCCATGTCCCTGACCACAGGATCCTCAGTTGTTGGTTCCACATCAGTGTCCGATACCCCCCAACCCTGGTCACTGGTGACTGTTAGGATGATGACAGGGCCACATCTGAAGTCCTCCACCTGTGCATCCTCCATAGGTATGGCAGTGTCCAGGGTCTCAGCAGCCTCGCCGTTGCTGGAATCCTCTGCAACATACACTGTCCTGGGGTATGGTGCTGGACGAGTGCCACGGCCACATGCACCCCTGTGATGGCCATCCACACAAGGTCCATATGCCACCCCCAAACCAGATGTAGTTGGCACTGCCCAGTCTGCCTCCAGCTCATCCACAATGTCTGCCATCCCACGCTCTGACTGCACACTTGCACTTTGTAGATCCGATGCTGTGAAGTAAGGAGGACACTTTTAGTGGGACTGTACAGCACTGTTCACACCATCTCCCCCACCAGTATCAACTTGCCACCACAGTGCACAGCACCCTTAATGTCCAATGCCCCTATTGTGCAGTGTGAGTGCCCAATGAGAACAGTGCAACCAAATAGCAGTGAACAACATGTGTAGCAAACACATGCATAGTGTTGTGTAGCCAGGAACCGCAAATGCACAGCAAACACCCATATGTGTGACTTCATAGTGTAGGCCACCCCCCAACAGTGACAATCACACAACCAGCAAACCATGTCAAGCCACCACTGTCTGGTGCAAACAATGTACATACCTGGACGTGGTGGTGTCAGCTGCATCTCACATCCTCCTCCCTCTACACCCTCCATGGCCACAGGCCTCAGGGCGGATGCAACAAAGGACAGGAGAGGGTCCCATTCTCTCTGATCCAAGGGTTGTAGCCCTCCCCCTGTCCCGAGGTGTTACCACAGTCTCTGGGCCTCCTCCTTGGCTTGATGCAGCAGATTGTGCCATCTCTTGTGCACTGCGTCAGGGCTGCGGCCACGTCCCCCAACAGCATTGATCTCTACTGCAACCTCCTCCCACAACTGCCGAACCAGGGGATCCATGGGCTTTCTGGTCTTCAGAATCCTCTCCTGTTCTTTACATGCATGTACAAGGGCCGCAGCTCATCCCTACTAAATTTTTGGGCATGAAGCCCCCTCCTGGGCAGTGGTGAAACCTGTATGAGACAGATGGCAAGAATTGGTTATGCATGGTTGTGTGGAGTGCTACCATGTTCACCAATACACATGTGGAGCATGTCACACCACCCTACCGGTGTTACTGCATATATCCATTGTACCTGCACAATGGACAGAGGTGGCAGACACTGTAGTACCTTTATTGCAAGTGCCCCCAGTGTGCAGCACTGTGCTGCACTATGCAGTTGCCTGTGCTACAGGCCACAGAGGTGCTACACCTATGCCAATGTTGCAGTGTGGCCATGTGTAACATTCACTCTTGTTCCACCCATACATTTATAGTCTGGCCAGGGGACATGCAGGACACCGTGCTACCAACAATACCAGTGTAGCCCTGCACAGTTGCCTGTTGTCAGTACACAGCTGCTGCCTCCTGTGGAGTTGCCTATGCCATCCTGCAGTGTGAATGCATGCACAGGTTAAATACTGTGTGGTGCAGTTCCCGTGAATACCACAGGTGGTGCACTGTTAGCCCTTAAATAGCACTGCTGGCAATCCACCATTTGGTATGCAAATGACAACATAATGAGGTACAAATCAGCATGTTTGGCCTGTGCATAGATAATCAGCTGCATTAGCATACTGCCTTTAAATATTGCCACTGTTCGTGCTGGGCTAATGCATTGTGCGGTGCAATTCAGTAGTGTGGGGCTATTCTGGCATTGCACTGTGCAGCACTACTAACATAGCCCAGTGCTACCATGTGTTGTGTGACACATCTGTGCATGCACTGTTCATGCGCATGTGCTGTGTACTGACGATACCATAATGCTGCGCGAGTGCAGTAGTGCAGCGCTACGCTGTTATTGCGCAGGCTACTGCGCATGCACTAGTATCAGCACTGGGGTTATTGGTGGGTCACGCATGTGCAGTGTATTCACTTCCAGCTTGCACAGTGCTATAATGATAGTGTGATTACGTACACAATAGCGTGGCACATGTTTTGTGGAATTGCACAGCTCCATTGCCTGGTGACAGGATAGTCTGTAGGCATTCCTTCCACTGTGCCACTACAAAGTGCAGTATGTCAGGCAGAAGGCACCAGAGGGCTGTTGTCCACAGGGACAGGAGGTGGGGGAGGTGGAGACTGCTAACCTGATGGAACTGGTTATGTGGAGGCACAGGCACCTGTTTGTGGAGGTGAGGGAGGGTGACTTCCCACGCAGACAGGTGTGGGCCTCCATTGCATGACAATTGATGTTCCAAACTGGGATACCCCTTGATGGGGAGAAATGCAGGCATTGGTACGAGGACCTGCAGAGGCATCAAAGTAGACAGCTGGAGCGATTTAAGCACATGGTCCGGGATTGGACTGTGCCAGTGCCAGGTGGGTTACCACTTTCCACACGGTGATGGCCATGTGTCTCTGTGTGTTTGTGCATGGTGTGTATGGGATCTCCCGTTGCTTGTGTCTGTGTGTTGAATTGTGTGCCTGTGCATGTGCATGTGCTGTGATATAACACAATGTGCCACCCCCACTGTGTGTGTGTGTGTGCCCTGCCACTGGTTCCCCACATGTGGGTACCCTGTCCTGTGCAGTGGCTGCTCGGTGTCTTTGAGGTCACACCTGTCCAGCCATGTGCTTGTCATGGGTGATGCTATCATCTGGTTGGGGGGAGCTTGCATGCTGGTTGGCATGCCGGTGGTGTCATGTGTGTACTGAATTGTTTGGTTTACATATGCCATTAATGTGTATGAATCTGCTGTGCTATGTTATCATGTACTGATGGACCTATGCCCTTTCTACCCAACAGAGTGCAGACCTCTGGCCAAAGAAGGTGGCGCATCGGGGGACAGTTGATGCTCCAGGAGCCTACAGGATCACAGGAGGTTGCCCCACATGCCCCAACATGTAGAGGAGAGCAGTAATGGACACCATGATGTATTGCATGAGTACTCTGTTTGGTTCTGTAATGCTTATGTGTTGTACCATCTGGGGGGTGTTCTATGCCCTGCCACCGTTGATGTTTCTCTGGACATGGCAGTATGCATGGTACACTGTGCTGTGCTACTCTATCCTGTACTGGATGTTTCAGCAGCCATATGTGCCATGTGTCTGGCAGGGGTGCATCACAGTGTGCCTGCCAGTGTCTGTGGATCTGTGCAGGTCCTCTGCTGTGCCAACATGTGTTGCAGTGTCCATTGTTTGCCTTTCTTTTCAGGCCTGGGTGTGTACAGTGGTGCTGTTGTTGCCTGTACATTTTTGGACCCAGGTGGGTTGTGGGTCACAGTTCCTGTTGCTGCAGTGCAACTACTGCTTGGTCTTCTGTTGACACATTTGGGCCCACCCATAGCAGCACATCTGTGTGGTGGGCCTTGTTTCCTGTCCTGCCATGTGTTGCCTGTTCCAAAGTGAGCCAGGTGCATATATGCCTATCATGTCTGTGCCATGATATGTGTGTTGCTGTTCTACCTGTGTGCTGTTCAGGGTGTTTGCACTTGTGGTGGTGTTTTGTCACTGGGTGGGGGGCTTCATGCCCTACATTCATGTGCATCACTGTATCTGTCCTGTGTGTGTCTTATGGTGATCCTGGTACTGTGAGTGCGTGGTGGTAATCATATCATGCCTGGTAGTATCCCTGCACTCCAGTGTTGTGTTTGCTACAGTGCCGGTGGTGGGCCTTGCCTCATGCCTTGCCGGGCCACTGTAGTGGCTGACTACCATTATGGTTTGTAGTCACTGTTCCCATTCCTCTGGTGCTTGCTGACTGTGGTTTGTTACATATTTTTTTTTTGTGGCCAGCATGTCCCATTCTGTGTCATCCCTTGTGTTTGTCATGCAATGCCCCATTGTTGTCCATGTCTCAGGGTTTGGTTATCTGATTGCACTGTTTCACTGTGCATGCTACAGAGCTGTGTGGTGTCCACTGTTCTGTGGTGCTGTCTGCATACTCCTCACATTTCCATGTAGCATAGGGTGGTGCTGTCTGCCTTTGGCATCCTGCCTTGTCCTGCAAGCCCATGTCAGGTGTGCCTTCTGTATTGTTCTGAAGTGCCACATGGGCATGGTTGTTGGGACATGCTGTCCACCATTTGTTTGCTTTCTGCAATTGCATTGTGCCTCTGTTTCAATCTCATAGACTGACATGGTCCCCCTTTCCCCTATAGGTCCATGCCGTCGTCCCTATGGGCCACCCGACCTGAGGAGACTGAGGGGAGGGATGATCTCCTACGCTGCATTGTTCGGCAACAGAGAACTGCTATAGAGCACCAGGCAGTGCCTATATTGGAGACGAGGAGGGTTGCCGCACTGTTGGAGGAGAGACTGCCAGCATCCACGGGACCTTGATTCCAATGTCACTTATGTTTTAAGCTGTTCTTCCCACACACCCTTTGCCATTTACATTACCTTGTTTATTCCCATTAAGTAGTCCCCTTTGCTTTCTTTACCCACTTCCCTTTCCCCTTCCCCTACATTTCTACTTTCTCATTGTTTTTATCTTCTGAATTTTGTTTCTGATTCAGCTTCCCTATCCCATTTTGCACTACTGCTTTGGCCCTTTCATTTACACACCCATATAGCTCTGTTGTCCCCCTTTTGCTTATTTCCTGTTGTTGTTTACTGTTTTTTGCCTTTTTATTTCTATGCTGTTATCCTACTGTTCGTGTTTGATGTTTTGAATATAATTGCTGTTTCTGTATATCTCCATGTCCTGTGGTTTTATTGGGTGCTTGGGTTTTTTGGGTGTTTTGCACTGTTCAGTGATTGCCACCTGTGGGTCCTGGCTGTTCCTTGGCATTCATAGGTACTGCACTGCTGTCTGCACCTGTGTACACATTCCATTTTTTTTTCTCTGCCTGTATTCCTGGTGGGCCATATGTCACCTCTGCACTGTGTTTCTGTCAGTGTTTGCACTGGCTGCCGTGGAGCTATCGTCAGTGCAGTCTTGTTTGTTATATTCAGTGCCGTCTTATTCCTGGGCTATTTTTGCCCTGCACTCCAGGTCCATCTTGCCCGGCTCCCTTTGCATGCTATATTCAGTTGATTTAGCGCTGGGCTATTCCTTTTGAATATAGTAGGCAATTTGATCTGGGCTATTTTGCCTGCTGGACAGGGCTAATTTAGCCCTGGAGCAAATTTTTGAATATCTGGCCCTTTGAGTAATGTAAAAACATAGAAAACAAAGAGAATGAAGGCAGAAAAAGACATGGGGTCCATTCAGTCTGTACAAGGACCTATTGTCCATAGGGGATTCTATCTTTCCCTGCCCACCCCCATTCTCCCCTGCCTACTGCTTCAGACTTGAGTAACCACCAAACATCTCATTGTGTCCCAACCATGCTTGAGGCCATTTATGGCACTGGTGCCCACCACACCCCCGGCAGACTGTCCCAGGGCTGCACCACCCTTTCTCTAAAATAGAACATCCTCACACCCCTCTTAAACTTAAAGCACACTTAGGTTGCAGTGACCAATTTAAATGGAGTCTCATTTGCCCTTACTTGTCAAGTTGCTTTGCTATTGCACAGAAAGATCACAAGCAACATTGTAGACTGATAATGCATATTGTTGCAACATTGTGAGGCAATGCATTCCACCCTTTGAAATACAGTTAATTTTTTACTGGAACTGGTTACAGAGACCTGTTGACCAATGACCATGGTTATGGAGTTTGGGATGACATATTTGAAAAGACAGCACACTTGCAATTTCTTTTTTTTTATACAGGTTTTTCTTACTCCTTCATCCAGTGGGCAGCTGCATCAGCTAGGTCCCAAGCCCCTCTGGGCCGGCTCTCCACCTCCCTGGGCTATGTCCTCAATCAGGTTCTTCCCACGAGTTTCCCTCTCATGGCAGGGCCAGATGGTAAGGGCCATCCTCCACCCAGTACAACAAATCTGTAGTGGACTGTGTCGCACACCGAGTGGCAGTGTGAGCATGGAGATGTCTGGGCCAGGCTTCATGAAATCCCCTGATGTACCATTTTTGGCATTTTCTGGTTCTAGATCTACTGCAGAACATTGGACTTATGTGTGGAAGTGCACCCGCCCAAGGTTCCTTCCGTCCCCTCCCATATTTTGCTTCCTTGACCTGCTCTACCCCCAGGTCTCCACCTGGGGTAGCCTAGGCTGGTATAACATACTTTCCCACCCCGGGAGAAGACAGCAGTCCTCTCACTCTCTGGCCAACCCCCAATGACCTGAGTCCATTCCCAAACCCAAGTCACTGGCATGAGAAAATGTAGGCCACTGGGCCGGTTACTCACCACTTGGCTGGCTACTACTCTTGCAGTTTCCCATCTTTTCCACCTTAAAGCACCATGCACAACCAGATCCATTACACTTCTTTAAGCAGCAGCATTTTTTTCAGCGTGATGAATAATCATGTAGTTTTTTTTGGTAATTAGGCATTACCGCTAAAACTCTTCTCTTCATATGTCCCTCATGAACCGATATATGGGTTTCAAACTTTTCAAACATTTCTGTTCTCTAACCAGGATCACTATGAATAATTAATAATTTTGGTGTGGGGCTGTGCTGTTTACCATCAGAAACATGTGCCAATGGGCCACTCTGATGGCCCAGTGGTAGTTTGTGGCATTGCCTCACTGGTGACCTGGGTTCCAGAATGGAGTTGGTTGCTGTGTCAGGACAGGCTTGACTGAGGTAGCTGCTGCCCAGCAGTGCACCCCCCTTGGGGAGGGGCGACAGTGAGTTTCAGTGCCACACTGACCCCTGACTGCACCACTTACTGTGGAGATTCTGAGCTCAAGGCCAATGAAGGCACTTAGGTTGCAGGGATGGAGAGAGGAAGTGGGGAGAAAATGGGTGAAAAGTAATTCCTGCTATCTCAGTGATGGCTCAAAGAGCCTGAATGCCTGAACAGGGTATATAACTAATTATGGGGCATACCCCTGATAGGATGTCAGGGAAGGAAAATAATACAATGAATAAAAACAAGGAATGTGTGCTAGCACCCTACTAATACATCCAGGCCCAGAAATTCAAAGGGGTTGTACCTGGTGCAACAGAGTTGCACCAGGTGCAAGCCCACATTGCACACCAGTGGGATATTGAAAGGGCTTCCAGGTGCAGTGCAAATCCCGATGTGCTGTGGCACAATGTAATTGTATGTGCAAGCAGATGCAGGACGCATGGCGGCGCGGCACATCCCATATTCAGCTCCTGGATGTGCAGCGCATATGCTGCACAAATCTACAGTGCGCCACATAGGGGGGCTCAAAGTTGAGCTCCAGAAAAGAGGGAACAAATCCCGGCCAACCACAGGCGGGCTGCTGTATTGCATGGCACAACACAGCAGCTGCCAGATGTGAGTGGCCACCCGCCCACCCAGTACACTGTCCATAAGCACCCACAGCTCCCTGGTGGTCAAGTGGCACCCCCCCTCGATCACTGGTAAATGGTGAATGAAGCAACCCCTGGTGGTCTAGTGGATCCCCTCCCTTCCCGATCACCAGTAATTGTAGAAAGACCCAGTCCCTGGTGGTCTAGTGGAACCCCCCCACAATCCTGTGTCCCTGATTGCCGGTGATCCACGGTATTACATGTCCCTGGTAGTCCGGTGGTACCCCTCCACCTGGTGCCACAATTGTGGTAACACCCCGTAATACAAATACTAAGTGATCCAGTGGCACCCCTTACCCCTTCCCCCAAACAGACACCCTTGCCCACCCCACTCCCCCCCATCATTGGTGGGTGGCTGCAACCAGCCTGCATAGTGCCGGGCCTTCCACCAAATGACAGGTACAGTATGGGCTGTAAGCCCATTGGGCCCATTGAGGACCAATGGGCTTGCAGGGCATATTGTATTAGATAGTCCCAAATATGTGAATGAAGTCATTCACATATTTTGACTGTTTAGTACAGTATGCCCCTGCAGCCCATTGGTCCACACTAGACCAATGGGCTTACAAGCCCATACTGTACCTGTCATTTACGGGTGGCTGGGTGGTATGTGGGTTGGTTGCAGCCACCACCGATGAGATAGGAGGGGAGCGGGTAACAAGTGGGTCCATGTGGGTGGGAGGGTGGGGTGCCACTGATCACCAGGGCATTTCTATTACGGGTTTTACCGTGATCACAGCAATGGGCAGAGGGTTTCACTAGACCACCAGGGATGGTCATTATGACATAGATCGGGGAATTGGGGACTCGGGTGGGAAGGGGGACCACTAGACCACCAGGGATGGTCATGTCTTTTATATATTGGGGACTCGGGGACTCGGGGGGGGCACTAGACTACCAGGGATATATCATTCAACATATACCATGCAATCATGGCTACAGGGTGGGGGATGCTCCAGGATCCCTACTGCTCATTTCATGCTGTGCAGGGTACCAGGCACAAGTCACCAGGCTGCCCTGTGCAAGGCATGCAAATGGGGCCATAATGACATGCAAATGGCCCCACTTGCACCTTGCATATATTATGGCCTTATTTGCATGCCCCCAGCTGAATACCACGGGTGATGCACCTAGCGCAACTGCACTTGCAATGGTGCCTCCCCATGCTCCCTATCTGTGGCTTGTGCTGGCACAGTGCCACTGCACCATGTGCAGTATGTGTGCCAACCTTGCCATATTCAATGGTGCTGTGCCATGGTGCATCACCGTTGAA
Organism: Neoceratodus forsteri; assembly: GCA_016271365.2. NCBI lineage: Eukaryota > Metazoa > Chordata > Ceratodontiformes > Ceratodontidae > Neoceratodus > Neoceratodus forsteri. The sequence goes on from CM028129.1 coordinate 511,931,445, forward strand.
TACCACCTGGTTCTGGCCCTGGTGCATCCCAGTTGCGCTTCGCCGAGGCTTGCACCACTGCCCAATGCAGTCTGGCTATCTGGGCCTCATAGTATAAATCCAGACTATAAAGTCAAAAAGTAACCTCCATGGAAGGAATTTTCAACAATTGCTGGTGGCATCCACCTTTAATGACTTAGGTCATTAATTATACAATTGACAAAAAATAGAATAATGGCTGGGTGGGTAGTTATAACAAGAATTTTACACACACCCAATGTGTGGGATGCCACATAAACCCTGTGAGTGAGTGAGTTTCAATTTTTTAATTTTTGTTAAAGTTAGCCAAAAAGTTGAAGCTGCCTTCCAGGAAACAGTGAGTGAAAGAGCTCATGTATTTATTTATTTTAAGTAACTTGCCACTAAGGAGTGGGACTGGCAGTGAAGTCTGCGGCTCTTGAGTGGTGAGAAGTAAGGGAAGAGCGGTGGCTGGCGCATGGACATCAGACATGTGTTCACCATTACAATAACCCACAGGTTATAACGACAAAATATAACTGGAAAAAAAACATGCAGCAGTTATATATAGATAATGGCTGGGTAGGTGGTTATAACAAAACATTTACACACACCCGAGGTGTGGGATGCAATATAAACCCCAAGAGTGAAGCTCAAGGGGTTTGTAAAAGGAATCCTACACCAAGGATGTGTGTAAAATTTGAGTTTTACACACCTACCCAGCCTTATTTTATATAATTGCTGGGGAGTGTTTTTTTTACCACAACAATTATATAAAAGGAGGCAGTATAGCACAGTGGTCTAAGGCTCTGAGCTGCAAATCTGGTGACATCCAGCAGACCAGACCTGGGTTTGAATCCCATGGCTTCCACTTGCATACTGTGTGACCCTGAGCAAGTCACTTAACCTCCTCGTGCTACCAGGTCGCTCCTGTAAAAAAGCTTTCAGCATAGTGTGCTATACCTGGTTAAACAACAAAAAAAAAAAAAAAAAAATAAGCAGACATGCCTGTGGAGCCACGGACCAGTTGGGTTTCAGCGCAGTCCATGGTCACAAGCAGCAAACAAAAGAAAATATTTCCATTTTTTTAAAAGTTAGCTAAAAAGTTGAATCTGACTTCCAGGAACCCGTGAGTCAAAGAGCTCATGTATTTATTTATTTATTAATTTTGAGTAACTTACCACCAAGGAGTGGGACTGGTGGAGAAATCTGCTGCTCTTGAGTGGCGAGGAGTAAGGGAAGAGTGGTGTCTGGCACATGTATGGACCCAGGGAAACCCGGCGCATGTTCCCCATTATAATCTGCCAGTTATAACGATGAATTATAACTGGATTTCCCTATGGGAAAAATGCACACCAGTTATAGCAGTTTCAAAAACATCTTAGGGAAATAAAATATACTGATGCTGAATCTAATTGTGTCAGAAATACATTAACACTAAAAAAAATATTATGGATTTTTATTTTTGCTGACTAATGAGGGCTTCAAGTCACAATTAAATTAAAAAAAAAACACAGTTGGCATCAACCAATCTGAATTACACAGTATTCCAAAGTAAACTAAATTTCAAGCTGTTGTTTTCATTAAAGAGTTATGTATGAAAGCATAACCCTTGTCCTTTCCTGTTCAGTTTGTCCTGCTGCTATTCAGGAGCTGAAGTAATTTGTTTTTATTTAATTAGTTATTTAAGTTTGTTGGCCGGAGCGAGACCCTTGGAAGGGTTTACAAGGAGATGATAATAACCCTCTGCTTGTTATGTCACAGTCTGCTGCTGCAGAACTGATTGTGATGCCAGAAGGGAAGGATTGTGACCCCCCCCCAAATAACATCATGTCAAACTTAACTATAGAGTACAAAGATCACATTTTGATGCATATATCCTCATTCTGATCCTTTGTTTCTCATGAATATGGTCACTGTTTGGACCTGGTCTTTGCGTCAGGACTTGACGTTAAGGCTGTTTGGGTTAATTCAATAGCTTGGTTGGGTCATTATTCTGTCAAATTTCAGTTCGGGGCTCCTCGGCTATTTCTCTCCTCAGTGAAGATGATTCAGTGCCACTCTAAATGGAACCTGGTTCCTAACTGGTTCCTGGAAGGAATGTACATATCAAGTATGTTGGCTGCTTACCCTTTTTGACAGCTGTTGACACCCTTGTTCCTCTCTGTGCTTGCCTGTGGTCTCCCACAAAAGCTTGCCTTGGTATAATAACAAGCTGAGATGACTGAAGACAGCCTAGCAGAGACTGTATCATCCCTAGTTGAGAACATGTTCAATGATGGACAGACTGACTGTAAGGGCCCATTATGCATTACATCAGAGGGTAAAAGCATCCAGTCATATCATGCTGGTGTTGCACGATCTGTACTAGTTGCTAGTTAGGTAATACACCTCCTTCAAAATTTGGTTGATGGTAATCATGACCAAGCACAGGTTGGGACCTGACTGCATGAAAGATCTTCTGCAACCATATGCTCTGGATCAGCCTCTACGCTCTGCCAGGGCAAATTTGTTAGAACTGCCATGTGTTTGTTTGTGATCGTAGGGGTATATGGCTTTTTGTGTGGCTTCCCCATACATGTGGAACTCCTTGCCCTCACAATTCCATCAGATCTCTTCAGTGGAAGTTTTTAAAAGGACCCTAATATCTATTTGTTCTTCATGACATTTGAAGGTGCCTTTTAATTTGGTCTGCTTACTGGAGGGATTCTGTGTTTGTATTCTATGGCTTTGAAATTATGCTGTATGTGTTGGACTGTGCTCTTTGTACAGCATTTCAAGGCCTTGACTGAGGCACATTAAAAAAATAATAAAAAAAATAAGTTATTATTTTTTAATATTTGAAATTAATTTTAGTTTGGATTGTTGTATAATTGGGATCTACTAATACTTATGTTTTTTAACAGTTAAAAAAGTAACATACTCTCCAACTGATACAGCAACAAAATATGTGCAGAGAATATACTCTTTAACCATTATAACATCTTGTTCCCTGACCTGGTCCAGCATAAGTTCTCAGTTCAAATGTCAAGGATTGTAGAGTATGTAAGAACTACAATTAAGTGGAACACAGTGACATCTGCTCAGCTGATGCCACTATATTCTGCTTCATTTTAGGCTTCAGCTCAACTGAGATCACTGGGTTCTGGATTGACTAAGTAATTAAAAATGAATACTGGCTGGGAAAAAAGGTTGCATTAATGTGGGACCCTAAAAAGGGAAAACATAGGACTATTTCAAAACAAACATACAAAACAATGAAGTGGGGTGATAAAACAGACTTCACTCATGCACACATTTACAATTATATTAAGAAATGCATAAAACTTTGTTTATTTTCCCTTATGATAGGCAGCACCATTACTGTCATGATGTGTGCCCCCAGTGCTGCCATAAGTGTGCCCACATTCGGTGAGGGTCTGCCATCTGCATCTCAGCACCATCCCACCAATGGGTAATCTGGCTGAGCCTTGAAACTGAGAACTGAGGCAGAATTGCAGTATGTGTGTGTCTTTGTACAATAGCTTTATCCTCTTGGGCCACCAGAGGCTGCTGATAGAGGTGGAATTATGTGTGTGTCTTTGTAGAATAGCTTGATCCTCCTGGGCCATCAGGGGCTGCTGATTCAAGAGAAAAACAGGGATTCTCCTATTTGGCACAGTGAGCATCCATGAGATTGCTCCCATCACCCCTGCTACCACCAGTTAGGATTGCAGTCTCAAGACTAGAACACAGAGTCCACCAAGCAGGAAGTCAATGACACAGTTGCTAAGCTATTAGGGTTACCCATTTATGTATTTGTTTATGTCACTGAAGTGAAAAATACATTTAATAAAAGGTACATTATGGAACAGAGATGTTATTTCATAATCATAAAGAAAAAAATTAGAGTTGATTCAGTCCCTTTACAAAATAAAAATCAGATTACTGTATGTCTTCTAATAGAAGCCATGGCTACTGTTAGATAATGCTGATAAAACAGAATTACTTTAATTGGAGGGCAGCTTCTGTTTGGGGTGGCTTCTGTTAAGTCCACCATTTGTGAGTGTTCAGCTGATCTTGCTGTCAGTGTCAGCTCACCTGTCAGCACCTGCCTGCGGAAAATGTCTAAACGGAAGTCCTGCAGAGCTAATTTTAAAATGATGGTACAGAGGGCAGAAGCAGAGGGTAATGGTTCTGTGGCTGCAGCTCTCAAAATTGATGAAAATAAAATTTGTGAATGGCTCAAGAAAAAGAGCAAGCTCGAAAAACTGGTTGCTGTTTGTGGTACAGGGAGAGCAGCAAAAAGCATCACCGCTTGCATGGAGCCAGCTGAAAATGTCAACACTCTGAGACAGGTGAAGAACTGGATGACTGACTTTCTCTATAAAGAGAGCAACATTTTAGGGTTACATGCAAGGAAGTAGCCCTGAGGGCAGCAGACCTTGTTCTCAACCCCACAATCAAAACTAGCCAGGGATGGGTGGACACATTTCTTTAAAAGGTTTTGTGTGTGTGTGTGTGTGTGTGTGTGTGTGTGTGTGTTACCTTAAGGCAAAGAACCACCATCAGTCTGAAATTGCCTAAAGCCTTTTGCCCCAAGGTTTCTGAATTTCTGGCTTTTTGTACAAAGCAGACATCTTGGTATAATATGCCCCATCATCCATAGGTAACATGGATGAAACAACAGTATGGGCAAACATGCCCGGTAATAAGACCCTTAATGAAGTGGAAGTCAAGTCTGCCCTCCTGATGACCAGCAGTCAACAGAAGCAGTATGTGACTCTACACTTAGATGCCATGACAGATAGACACAAACTCCCTCCCTCTGTTGTTCTCAAAGGACAATGAATGCCAAAAGAGATCACAAATGTTACAGGCATCGTTTTTGCTATGAGCCCTAAGAGATGGATGCAGGAGGAGATCACATGCTGTGGCTGGAGAAAGTATGCCACAACATAGCCTTTGGGGAGTGTATGCTTGTTCAGGACACATTCCACTATCACATAAGTCCTGTTGTCAAGGCTGCTGTTAAATCATAAAAGACTATCATGGCAACCATACCCGAAGGCTATACAGATCTTCGGCAGCCAACCAATGTGTTTTGGAATGCCCCCTTCAAGGAAAGTAAAGGGAGTGTTATGACACGTGACTGGCAACTGAGGAATGGGAAAGAACAGAGACAGGGAACCCCAGAGCACTATCATGAGACAAGATGCTTGAACAGGTGAAGATATCCTGGTAAGCTGCAACAAGGGACATGCGTGTCAAATAATTTTAGATACAGGTAATGGGTGTTGCTGCTTTCAAACCAAATTGTGGAAAACACTAACCTAATTTGATCTTGCAGGTGTGTGGTCTAACTACCACTGATCCACATAAGATCTAACTCAGAGAAGATGATGTGGCATATGAGGCACATCTGCTACTCAAGAAGGCACTGCAGAATCTCAATGAAGCTGGTCCCTCCCAATCCTAGGAAAGGACCTAAAACTCCCAAAGAAACAAGCTCGGGATCTGACAGTGATCTGTCAGACATTGATACCCTGGATGAGATCAAGTGATGCACATCACTACTCAGTACTTTATGTGCACGGTCTGCATGTTTCTTTTTATTTGCACTCTGCCTACTGGTATGAATAAAATAAAATAAAAATAAAGAGCACTAGCATGAATCATGTTGTCTCTGTTGCTTGTTCTTCTTTGTAGCAGTAGCAATAAGTAATTAAATCAAATCTAACTGATTGAGTCTCTGTTTGCTAAGCAATGATCTGGTAATCCATGAGGTTACTGTTGTCATCCACCCAATACAATCTGTGGCTTTTATTAGAGGCAGCTGCTACTAAGAAGCCTCTTGTTGCACCACAGCTTCTATTAGAGTGTGGTTTGTATTGGAGGGTGGTTATTATTAGAAGATATATGATATTTGTGATAGGGATCAATATGCTAACTAATGATGAAGTATTTATATTCAATTCAGTTCAGTGTGCAGAAATAAAAAGATATATTGAACAGTTTCTTTCATATTTTGTTTTCAAAAGAACGGCTAGTTCGTATGAATACATATGTCACTAGAATTAAGTGGGAGTTCATATTACATTGAACAAAACATAATATACTCAGACGCCTCATGAAATATATATATATATGGTTACATTTAAATGTAAGTAAAGTACCTTCAGTTAATACCACTTGAAAATACCAAGTCATGTTTTTACTAAATGAATCCTAATAGATTATTAAGAATGAACTGTTTCGTAGTCCTAATCTGCACTACTTTCAGGTTCAGTGCACTGATGCGTTCAACCTGTTGTTACCATTTAAACTGGGCTATGGAGCTGCTTATACTGTAGCTCCAACTTCTGACACTTGTTATTGTCATTTGCATTTATTCCATGTTGCACTACCATTGTTTACACTTTATTTTTGTAGAATGCTGCTATATTTTTGCCTTTCTCTAGGTCCCACCTGGACATGAGCCTTGGCTCAGTGTGTTTTTCCTGGTTACCAATTTTCAAATAACTAAATAAGTAATACAAATAAATACATAAATAACTATATAAAGACAGGAGACAATATAGTGGACTTGTTCTAATTTATTGGCAGACAAATATGCCAAACAGCTAATTTATTCATTTGCTGCTAATTTCTCCATATAACCAGTCAAGTTTTCTATTGTGGTGGTGGTGGTGGTGGTGGGGCTTTGATATTGATAATGTTTGCCAGAGCTATTGCTGTTACCCACATTTATTGAGGCCTATTTATATGTCAGAGATGACAAAGGCTACCCATAATAAAAATACATTTGTTTGCTGGAATTTGATGTGCATCAGTTAATAACTTCTATTCAAATGTGTGCAATTTTCTGGCAATTCAAAAAATGTGATCTAATAAAAATTTTCTTTAAAAGCATCTCCTGAATAAACTAAAAATTGCACATAATATAAATAGAAATCTCAAGAAAAAAATCCCAATTTTTGAAGCATTGCTGGGGTGTCATACCAGGAGTGTAATATTTTAAACTGTACAAATTTCTCTTCTAAATTTCTTCTGTAGTCATGTACATTACCTCAGAGCATCTGCCAAATATCTTCTGGAGTGACACAGTTAAGGTCCCTTTTCCATTTAAGATGTGCACTATTTGTTAGAGCAGGTTTAGCTTCAGTTGACATGTTATGCACTCAACCTACATCTCCCTTTCCCGATGTTGTTTGAAGCTTTTTGTCCCATCCAGATCAACACTGAAACCACAAAATAATGAGGTAGGAATATTTTGAGAATTTCAGTGAGTTGGATATATTTCAAAATCTAGGACCAAATATTCAATGGTTAGCACTGGCACACATGGGGTTTGCGCTGGCTCTATTTGGGTTTGCATTGGGGTGCTGTGGGGGCCATATTCAGAGGCCCCTTAGTGCATGCTAAACATGTTAGTGCCAAGACACTAACCAAACACTGCACCTATGCAAATGAGGGGGTCCCCTCCCACACACAGGCGCAGTAGCATATTCAAAGATTTGTGATGGCAGTAAATGGCACCCAAAGTGTTGCTGTCTACTGCTGCCAAAAGCATCATCTTAACCAGGTGCTAATCTCATGCATCAACCCTACTGATGGTGGGATGGCAGTACTGCAGCCACCCACCCCGATCACCAGCATGCCAGTGAGGTTGCAGACCCTGGTATCCAGTGGCACCTTCCACCCCCAAACAACTGTTCTGTATATTATACTGTATACCTCTCTCTCTGGAGTCCAATGGCAACCCCACCCCTGAACACCCATTGCATATATTATACACCACTCACCAGTGTCTAGTGGCACTCCACATCCTGATTACCAGTTCCATATATCACATACTTCTCCATGCTTTCCAGTGGCACCCCAATCCCTGAACACATGTATTGTATATAATATATTGTATACTATATATTATAGGCTGGCAGTATAGCCTAGAGGTTAGAGTAATGAGCTGTGAAAGAGCTTGGTACATCCAACAGACCAGACGTTGATTTGATTCTCACAACCTTCACTTGCATACTGTGTGACTCTCAGCAAGTCACTTAACCACCCAGTGCTCCCAAGTCACCCCTGAAAACAGGCACTTGTGCCTAGTGGGCCTTACCCGGTTACTAAAGACTAAAATAAATAAATACAAATATACGCCACTCCCTGATGTCTAGTGGCACCCTAACCCCATGATACCTTTTATGTACATCATACACCATTCCTTGGTGCCTAACAGCACCCTCACCCCTGATCATCCATTCCATCTATTGTATACCTCTCCCTGGTATCCAGTGGCACCCCCACCCATGAACTCCTAGTCTGTATATTGTAAATATTCCTCTGGTGTCTAGTGGCACCCCCCACCTGACCACCTGTTCTGCATATTGTACATCACTCCCTTGTGTTCAGTGGCACCACTACCCTGGAACACCCATTTTGTATATTGTACACCTCTCCTAAGCGTCTAGTGGCACCCCCTTCAATAATCCATTCCATATACTTTAACATCATTTCCTGGTGTCTAGTGGCACCCCAACTCCCTAATCACCCATTCTGTATATTGAATACTTCTCTCTGGTGTCCAGTGGCACTCCCCACTTCTGAACACCCATTCAGAATGAGTGGTCAGGGTGGGGGTGCTACTAGACACCAAGGAGAGGTGTACGATATATGGAACAGGTAATTGAGGGTGGGGGGTGCTGCCAGATACCAGGGAGAGGTGTACAATACATGGAACTGGTGACTGGAGGTGGCACTAGACATCAGGAAAAGGTATACAATATACAGAATGGGTGATCAAGGGTGGGGTTGCCACTAGACACTATGTAGAGGTATGCAATATATGGAATGTGTGATCGGGGGTGAGATTGCCATTAGACACCAGGGAGAGATGTACACTATATGGATCAGGTAACTGGGGGTGGGGGATACCACTAGACATGAAGGAGATGTTACAATATACAGAATGGGTGATTGAGGGTGGGAGGTGCCACTAGACACCAAGGAGATACCTTGCAATTATGGGACAGGTGATCAGGAGGGAGGGGTGCCACTAAACACCAGGGAGATGTCTTTTAATCATGGGATGGGTGATCAGGAGCATGGGGAGACAGTAGACATCAAAGAGATGTATCACAATCATGGGACAGGTGATTGGGGGTGCCACCAGACCACTGGGATGATAGGTCCAGCACCCACAGGATGAACACTAAAGGCCACTGCTCACCATGGAAATGAGCCCATAATGGACATGTAAATGGACCCTTAGTGCCTTGTATACCCAATGGGCTCATTTTCATGGTGTGGCTGAATATAGCCAACATAGCTCCAGTGCTATCTGGTCTGGGGGTGCTGTTCTCTGTTTGCTAGATACAGCCCAGGTCCATGTTGGGGCAGCACAGTTTGACTTAGCACTGCACTGACATGGGCCAATATTTGGTCAGAGTGCACTGATCTGCTATCTGACTGAATATAGCTACCACTGGGTTGCGTGCCAGTGCAAGCACAACACAAACATTTGTGCTGAGCTTGTACTTGTTTTTGAATATCTGGAGGTTATGTATAGACAGACAGATAGATAAGTAGGTAGGTAGATAGACAGACAGATAGATTGAGAGAGAGAGAGAGAGAGAGAGAGATAGATAGATACAGACTAAGAGAGAGCAGGGGATCACCAGTTCAGTGCTGTAACTGAAGCCAGCAGCATGACTCCAGCTGTGGCTTCACATTTCAAGAAATTCCCACTGGTCTTATACTAAGAATGTGGGTGAATGGCTCATCTCACTTAGCTGGGCATCCAGTCATCCCATGGTGCCCAGAAACATTATTTCCAGGTCAGTTTAAAAAAACAAACAAAACACCAGAATCTAGCTAAATGGGCTCCGTTTACCTAAGTTCAGGTGTTTATTTTTTGAAACTATATCATTTGTATGTATTTTTAATGTTTTTGAGTAAAAAAAACACAAGATGGTGGCTGCCATGATGTTTTTTCTCATGAGAAGTAAATCATTTCTCACAATAAGTAAATCATGAAAATAAGCACTCAAGATCAGTGTTTTTTCACCAGTTGAGCTTGATGGTTATCCACAAAATCTTTATAACTCTGGAATTGTATAATATTTTTTCAAGAAACCTTTGAAGGACACTACCTCAGTAAATGTTGCTTCTACCCTGAAAATTTCATGAAAAAATCCTGCACCATCTAGGCTGTGCATAAGAGAGAGAAAAAAAAAACATATTAAGTATAGGAAAACCAACACCTTTTGTTTGCATATTTTGGCATTCTGTATCTCAAAAACTGAACAAAATGCCATCACAAAACATTTTATGTCTTGAGACTTTGCCAGCCTGACTACACATGCCATATTTTGGGCTGTTTTGTCAAATGCTGCCAAAGTTACTAAGGGGCCAAAATTGGGGTTTAACATTAAACTACCAACTCAACCCTTACTATAGGGGTGCTACCATGTCCCTATGATATATATGTATAGGCTATTGAATGAGAATGTGCTTTTTTACGCAAACACAGTGCCACATGTGAAAATCATGCTTTTAAAAATCATGTGCTTAGCTCATCAAATTTATTTATTTAAAAGTTTTACCAGGAAGGCATACTGAGCAGACCACTGCTCAATCCCACAATTATGTGAAAAGTGTGCAAATTGGATGTTCACAATATCACCCACCACTAATGGGAATGAGAAAGGAAAATAACTAACCCTTTAAAAAAAAGGACAAAGTGAATTAAAAGGAAAGAAACAGAGAAAGTGATAATTTAATCTCAGTGGATAACTATGCTAGTTAAAGTTATTCACAGAAAAACTAATATATTTTGGTTCTCATTCTGTTATTGTTCAGTCTTTACTGGCATTGTTATAAACCCACAGAGCATTTATGATTTGCACACTGGTGGTAATTTCCATTTTAAAACTATATTCCATAATCATATCTTATTTTTGATTTTCCATTTCTACCCCTATAGTGCCCAGCCTTCAGCTATCCCCACCATGCCAAGCCCCAGCCTCTACCCTAACCCCATTTGATTCAGGCACTTCCTGGCTTATCCCTCACTGTGGGGCCACCTACTGTGCCTTAGGTGGAGACTACAAGGAGTCAGACAAGGTGATGTTTGAGTTTCAAAGAAGGGTGGTATTAGAGTGAAATACAGCTAAAGAAAAGCCACTTTTCCATTTTTTATGTCCCTTTCTTCCAACTCCTCAGGACATTGATGTAGCCATGTCTGGTCACTGAGACATCCACAAGCACCACATCTCCCTGTGTCCTCCACTCCTACAACATGAGGTTCCAATGCAAAATACATCATGCACTTCTTGGCCTGGCCACAGAGGTCACTGGAGCAGTTGAAGAGCACCAACCCCAGGGCCAGTATGCCCTGCTACAGGCAGTCCTGCAGACCAAGCTGACAGAGTGCTACTATCATCAAAAGATGAAATAATTATAAAAGCAATGACCATTGTTTCTTATAAAGCCATTACCTGAAGAAGAATAAACAAACATTTGTTCCAGTGGAACTCAGCTAATGAGATATACAAATTATATTGCAGATCTCATAGTATTTTGCCAGTAAATCCAAATTAAAATTTCAAATTAGTATGAGGATGTGTTACTGTAGATCAAATCACCTGTCTACCATATATTATATTTACCTTTACCCATGTGTCTTTGTTCAGCAAAGACAAAAGCCAAAGGCCTAAGAGCATTAATTGAAACTTGAATTGCATGGTGTAGTTTATAGCCCTTTCAACTACAGAATTCTATAATGGAAAAGGATGCATTGTGGCAACAAATTAAAAGTTTAACAAGGACATAAACTACCTACATGCAGTTCTAAAACTGTACTTACTAGTGGTATTTGAATATGATGAGATCAGATACTCTTCAATATCCTGATTTTTTCAACTTGAATAATAGAAATTTCTACTTGCTGATGCAAATTCCAATCAAGGTTGGATCACAAAATCCAATGGCTCATCAAATCCAATGATCTGATTATCCAGTCTGTTTGGTATCCTTTTATTTGTATATCTCTGGCACCCTCTCCCTCATTCCATCCAATGCCAAAAGCATTCCTGGTGTACAGTGGCACCCTCTTTCTCATCCCATCCTTTACTAAATATCGCATCTCTGTTGCCTATTGGTACCTCGTCCCTCACACCAGACAATGACAAAAAATCATCTCTGGTGTCTAATGGGACTTCACCCATCACCCCATCTCTTGTAAAGTGTGTCCCTGGTGTCCATTTGTACCTTCTCCCTCACATGCCTAAAGGCATCCCTGGTGTGCATATGCACCGTCCCTCAACCTATCCCATGACAAAAAAGAAAATCCCTGGTTCCAGTAGCACCCCCTCCCTCACTTTAACCTGTTCCAAAAAGCATTTCCTGGTACCCATTGATGTCTTTATCCTGTGCCAGGTGTCTTTGATGTTCTGTGTCGCTACTGCCCTCATTCCTTCCTCACCCCTGATGGCAAGTGGCATAGATTGACTCTCACATGTTTGATGGGATGCTTTTTAATTAAAATACCACAACACTACTATTATAATAATAGCACTGTAGCACTATTTTAATCAGACTGCAGTTAACCAAGGAAGTGAGAGAAGAGCCGCTCTGGTTGCCATCTGGGAAGGGTGAAACTGGGTAGTGTGTGTGTGTTTGTGTAGATGGATGACACTGGTCTCAAGAGACACTTGATATGGGATGAGTTACCACTAGACATGGGCAGATTGGGTTTTGGATAGTTGGATCAAATCCAGATATCTGTGTTTCAAATGCAATGTAGCCTTGGATCAGCTCCTGGATTTCCTGTCTATCTGTAGGATTTGGCTTGGACTGGATTTAGTGGTATCTGAGCAGCACTTATGCTTACTACCAGAAGGCAAGTCATAAATACCCAATGAATTTACTAAAAGGCCAGTAAAGATGGAACAATAACAGATTATGAAGACCTAATTGAGCAACAACTTCTACATAAAATACTGACTTGCATGTTAAAGCAGCAGGGCATATTATGTTGAAAATTTTGACTTATTTTTTTTATTCTGTTTTAATTTACCCCTACCTCCTGTTTTGTATTATAAGCCAGACCCCATTTTAAATCTGTTTTAGCAGTTTTCTAAACATCTGGAATAATAAAAAGAATGCTGCCTTTAGAATGACTATCTCCATGTTTTCATCAGTATTCCCAGCTGTCTTTTTGTACACCTACTGCCCCATAATGTGAGAGAGTAGTGTTTGTTTCATGCTAGTTCATTTCAGTCCAAGAAAATTGATCTTAAACAATGGGCATTCAAAAACAAAAGAGGCTACTGATGAAAACCTGAGATAGCCATATTCAACAGAGTTATCCATTTATTATTTCAGTTGTAAAAAAATGCTAATGCAGACTTTAGAGGAGAGTATCATGTAAAACAGAAGATGGGGCAATCTAAAACAGAATAACAATATTGGTCAAAACTGCCACCTCTAACATACACCTTTGCCTTAAAATGCTATTCCTATCTGATGTAACTATTTGTTAGTGGGCAAAAATTGCATCATATAGTTGTTTTTTTAGTATTAATATTTCTGACATAATTAGAATTATTAGGATTATATATTTTATCTCAGATGTTTTCCAAACAACATTTATTACTAATGTTATAAGTAATGGTGCCAGTCATTAAGAAAGTCAACACTACCAATTTTTTAAAATCTCTTCCACTCTGTTACTTTTTGACCTTACCTACAGAATTCATACTGTGTATGTATAAGGATGGTACTAGCACACACTTCTGATGGCAAGTAGCACAGCACCACACCAAAATGTTTCATTTATTCATAGTGGGTGCAGATAGCACCACTGAACCCTGACGGCAGCGGGAGATAAAAATGTGATGTAGTATAAAGAAAATGGCAAAACCCCATATATTTGTTCAGAAGTGAAATATAGTGAAAAGAAAATTGGATATATTGATAGATTTGCAAGAAATTCATTATTAATAAAAAAAAAAAACTGTATCATGATTTTTTCTGCTTACAAATGCTGCTGTTTTAGATTACATTTAAAAAGAGAATTATTAACATCTAAATGCCAAGAACAAGATGGCTCACACACTTGGCTAGTGTTGTGACATCACTGCCATGAGAGCAAAGCATATTTTATTGTTCTATAGGAAAGTAATACAAGTTATCACTGAATGTCAACATCATGTAAATCACTGACAAACTGCTGTTTATATATTGTTGACATTCACAGACAACTGCAATGAATTTTTCCACAAAAAGTGAAGAAGACATAAAAAAATCAATAAATACACTTCCACCTGAAAAAAATGGTATAAATAGGAATATAAAAAAGTGGGAAGTGAAGCTGATTTTAAAGGTCTTGCACAAACTCTGTACTTTTTTGTGACACCCATCAGCTACATGTAAAGTCTGTAGTATAGCATGATTTTTAAAATGTATTTTATTTAAAATGTGTTTACCAGCTAAGCCCTAAGGGTATCAACTGCCCATTTATAAAGGGGACCTGGAGACACATTAATACAGTAATTGCACAGATAGTTAAACACAGTAGAATTCAGAAATAACATTTGCAGGAAGAATTGTTTAAACAATACCATTTTAAGACTGTCTTGAAAACATTATGAGAACTAATATTTTACAAAGTAGTTGGTAGGTTAGCCCATAGTGCAATAAATATATGACTTTTGTCCTTGTGATGTCTTAAAAAATGAAAGCCTAATATACTGACTCTAACAGGATTAAGCGATATGTAAACCAGCATTATTACCCACTTCAGACATAAAACTAAACCAAACTTAAAAAAAAAATCCTAAAAACTAATCAAAGAAAAATAGATCTGAACTCAAATGAAAACCAATCTGACTTATCAAACAAAACACAATGATGTGTGAACTTAGAGCCAGAAATTGCAAAATGACAAATGGTATTGTAAAGAATCGTAACTCCACGTAGGGTTGTCTCATTACTTGTCGCATACAAAGGTAAACCATAATCTAACAAAGGAAGTAATAAAGATTGAGCTAATGTTCTTCTAGACTGAGCTGAAAGACAACCTGTCAAGCGATAGAGTTGGCCCAGGTGAATGTGAACAGTTTTGGCTAAGTTATTTATATGAACCTGAAATGAAAGAGATTGATCAGTGATAAATCCAAGGTACTTAAGAGGTCAACTCTCTCAATCCCTTTCCTGTGAAGATCAGTTATAGAGCCAGGGAGATGAAACAATCTTAGTTTATGTTTTGAGCCAAAATGCATATATTGTATTTCATTTTTTTGTTACATTTAACAAAAGTCAGTTTTGATTAGCCATTTTTGGACTGTTTCAGAATCCTATTATAAGCATTTTGTTAGTTAATTTGCACTAAAACCACTCCTGTACAAAACTATGTAATCTGTGTACAAGACAATGTGTGTATTAGTTCCAAGCAACACATCAGGTAGACCATTATAAAAATACTAAAAAAGGACTGGACACCAGATTGAGCCCAGAGTACATCTATTTCAACTTTAACCAGGGGAGAAGACATGGAACTGAGAGAAACTGATTGATATCTGTTTAACAAATAGTTTTGAAAGTATTGTGGCAGTATTAGATAAATTGAGTTTCCTGACCTTGGAAAGGAGGTGATCATGGTGGACCAAATCGAAGGCCTTAGAGAGGTCCAAAAATAGTGCACCAACTATGTCTCCACTGTGTATGTATGTATGTACTGTGTTTATGATGTAGCACAATGTGGTGTCACCCACATGTTATCACCCTCAGTGTTTCAGTTATAATGGTTTAATAGATATTTTTTTTAATCTTCACTTTCTCTCTCCAAGTGTTGTAACATATTTTTAGACTGTCCAAGAAGTAATAACAGAAAAGTATCTTATTGTCCCCAACTGACTTCATATCACTCTTGCTGTAGCAACATAGTATTTCCTACAACAGTAGACTATAATATCATGAACACAGCAATTGTAAAGTTTGTTGGGGACAGTCAATGCTTTTAAAGATACAGTAAAATCATTCTGCATTATTTTAAATATATGAAGACCAATAACATGATAATATCAAAAAGACAAGAAAACATTAGTGTTGAAATATAACAGTTGTAAATGCAACTGTTTCAGGCTTTTATGGCTGCATAGTGAGAGCTATGCTGACATATTGCCAGTGAAGGAGGAGACGATATAAGGGGTCTGGAAGGGTGTGACCTGAAACTGAATGCATCGCAAAATGTTTGCTCCATGCAGTGGAGTTGAAGCACATAATGGGCTGGATATTCAGACTGCGCCGGGCAGGGGTGCAAGCCTGGGCGCAGCTCAACTGGGTTGCGCCAGGGCATGGACCAGGTGATATTCAACGGTGCTGTGCCATGGTTCAGCACTGTTGAATATGGCACTGAGGATGCATGCACTGTGCACGGTGCAGTGGCACTGTGTCAGCGCACGTGGCAGAAGGAAGCAGGGGATGCACCAGCGCAAGTGCGATTGCGCTGGGTGCATCAACCATGATATTCAGCATTGGGCATGAAAATGAGTCCATTATGTATGCAAGGCACAAAAGGGGCCATTTGCATGACATTATGGCCCCATTTGCATGTGGTGCACCGATCCCTGGTGACTTGCACCTGGCACCCTGCCAGGCTGCAGCCATCAGGGACCACTGCCCTGCAGATCCAAGGCAATCCCTGCTCCCATTCACCCGATCGAGGGCATGTGGAATGAACAGGTCCATGGTGGACCAGTGGTGTCCCCCCGCTTCTCCCAATTGTGGGCATATGGCCATATAGGTCCCAGGTGGACCTGTGAATCCCTCCCTTTGCTAGATCGCGGGCATAAGTATTATGAAGGTCCCTGGTGGACCTGTGAATTCCCCCCATTACCTGATCATGGGCATACATTCAGTTTAAGTCCCTGGTGGTCCAATGGCAATGCCCCCAATGCCCGATCACTGGTGACAGTAGCACAAGAGACCCTGGTGGTCCAGTGCTACCCCCTCCCCACCTGCCCACTGAGGTACCTGCCACCCAGCACCCCTATCATTGAAAGGGTGGCAGCACCCCATCCACATGCTACCCAGCCACCTGCCGAATGACAGCATACAGTATTGTCTGTATGCCTATTGGTCCACTGCATGGACCAATGGGCATGCAGACCATACTGTACTACAAACCAGATATGTGAATGAACTGTGTTCATTCCGTATCGAGCCTGTGTAGTACAGTATGGTCTGCATGCACATTGGTCCACATAGTGGACCAACAGGCACAGACAGTACTGTATGCTGTCATTCAGTGGGTGGCTGGGTACCATGCAGGTGAGGTGCTGCCGCCCGCTGATGATGGGGGGGTGCTGGGGGGCGGGGACCTCCGTGGGCCAATGGGGAGGGGGGTACCACTGGACCACCAGGGTCTCTTGTGCTACTGCCGCCCATGATTGAGCATGGGGGGGTTAACACTGGACCACCAGGGACTTACATTGAATGTATGCCCACAATTGGGCAACGGGGGGGAATTCACAGGTCCATCAGGCACCTTCATAATACTTATGCCTGCAATCAGGCAATGGGGGAGATTCACAAGTCCACCTGGGACCTTCATAATACTTATGTCCATGATCGGGTGAAGGGGGGGTATCCACTGGACCACCAGGGTTTTAAATGCACAGTCACCCATGATCAGGCGATGGGACAGGGGCACAATGCTCCAAGGGCAGGAAGCTTGGGGTCAGTGTTCTGGGTGGGTGGGTGGCCATCTACTGCTGGTGGCTGCCGTAATGTGTCCTGCAGTATGGCAGCTAACCTGTGGGTGGCCTGGCACATTTTTGCTCCCCCCTGAGTGGCGCAAGGTGGGTTTGTGCCAGAATATGCACCACACATCCCGGGCTGAATATTGAAATGTGCTGCATATGCATGGGCACGCCCTCTGCACTTGCGCTGCATACATTACTGTTGCGCCCCAGCACATCGGAAGTTGCGTATCGCAACTTGCCCCCTTTCAATATTGTGCCAGGGCGCATCAGTGGGAAAAGCATGGTGCATCCCTGTTGCACCATGTGCAATCCTTTTGAATGTCTAGGCCTATGTGTATACATGAATCAGTGCACTTCCTCTCTCTCACTACCCCCCTGCACTTTTTTCTTTCATCTTCAGAGGTTCTAAGTGCTGCCTCTTGCTCCTGACTCCATTGCCTGCCCTGAGGTTGGGGAGCAAGTATTGGCAGTGCCAGCTCTTCTCCATTCCTAACCCCACTGCCTGCCTTGGGCTTGGAGAGCTATGTAGCTGTACAAATCCCTCCTGCCCTCTCACTCTGCATGATTTCATGTCCTACCCTCTAACCCCACCCCTCCAAACAGACCAAATACCTCCTGCTACCTCCCTCTGCATGATCTCCCATCCCCACCCTCTAACCCATCCTCTGAAACATACCAAGTCCCACCTGCTCCCTCCCTGTGCATGGTCTCTCACCCAGCCACTAACCCCATCCCCCACAACACCTGAAAAAATCCCTCAACTTTTTTTGCTGCCAAATGCTCCTGCCCCCCACCCCACCCTGATCCCCTTTCGGTACTCATCACCCCACACTCCCGCACACCACTCACATACCTATCAAATGAACTCCTCTGACAACCGGAATGTCCTGCTGCTTCCAATGCTAGCCGTGAACTGACTGAAAACCAGGTAAGTTCAGTTAATTTGTTTTTTTTTTTTTTATTTTAAGTGTTTTCAACTTTTACTCATACCTCTGTCATGTTTTTTGATATTGTTGCCCAGAATTTTCAACATGGCCTTTTTTACTCTACCTCATGAACCAGGTAGGTGAACATTTTGAAATTCACCCCCCTCTGGAAACATGTTTTTGCAGTCACTTTGTAAAATTATGTTTCAGACATGATTTTAAAAGTCTCACCTACCTGGTTCATGAGGTGGGGTCATACAACGGCATGTTGAAAATTTGGGGTCAAAATATCAAAAACAACAAAGTTATGAGGAAACCTTGAATTTGTTCAATGTTTGCTCAAGGGTTTGTGAGTTTTGAAGATTTTGGGCCCATGTTTTCAACATAGCCCTCTTGTTACCCAACCTTATGGACATGACAGCATGTCTTTTTTTAAATCCCCTCCAAAACATGTTTTGTAGTCACTCCATAAAATATCTTCTTGGGTCAGATTTGAATACTTCAGTTTGTCTTGATCATATGGTGGGGTGACAAAAACACTATGTTGCAAATTTTGGTCACAATGCCTAAAAACAATAAAGTTATGAGGAAACATTGATGTTTTTTCAATGTGTACTCATAGCTTTGTGTTTTTTGCAGATTTTTGGCCAAAATGTGCAAAATAACCTGTTTCTTATTCCACCAGATAAACAGGACTGGTGTCATTTTTCAAATCATTCCCCAAAGTATGTTTTCACATTTGCTGTCTGAAATGACCCTTTGGAAGGGATTTGAAAAATGTCCTTGCCTTGATAATAAGGTGGGGTCATAAAAAGTATATGAACCCCATATTCAGAGTCAGTAGAGTGCATGGCTGGCTGTGACTTATAGTACAACAGTTAGCATGCTCCAACGAGAGTGTACTACCTGTCCGCATATGGGGCTATAGCAGAGCATAGCGACTATACTCTGCACTGTCATAGCATTAGACTGAACACACAGTACTAACCTGATTAGTAGCATGCTAAAGGTTTGAATATAAAGATCCATGTTGAAAATTTGTGGTCAGAATGGCAAAAAATAATGAAGCCATGAAGAAACATTGAATTTTTCCAATATTTACTCATAGCTTTTTAATTTTTGTTAAACAAAAAGAACACCCCTCCCATTTCATACTTTCCCTTCCCTATCTCCATTAGTGTCCACCAACTATCCTGAGTAAATATATTATAAAAATGTGTAAAAGGAGGACCCCCACTAAAAATGACATATTGCATCTTTACTCTGCTACCATGGGTAAATACAGTGTAAAAATGTGTAAAGGCAAGACTCCACTGAGAATGAGATATTGCACCTCAACTGGGCTATCCTCGATAAATACATTGTAAAAATGGGTAAAAGCAAACCTTACTGAAAATGAGATATTTCTATCATCTGCCCCATCCTGTGTAAAAACGGCTAGACCCAGGACCCTACTGAAAACAAGATACTGCATCTCAGCTGGGCTATCATGGGTAAATACACTGTAAAAATGGGTAAAAATAGGACTATACTGAAAATGAGATATTACATCTTAGTTGGCCTATCCTGAATAAATACACTATAAAAATGCATAAAAGAAGGACCCCTCTTACAACAAAATATTACATTTCAGCTGGAATATTTGGGGTAAATACATTACAAAAATGTGTAAAATCAGGAACTTCACTGAAGGAGAGATATAGCACCTCCACAGTACTATCCTGGCCCTGGGTAAATACAATGTAAAAATGGATAAAATCAGGACCCCACTGAAAATGAGATATAGTATCTCCACCATGCTATCCTGGCCCTGGGTAAATGCACTGTAAAAATAAAATTGGGACCCTACTGAAAATGAAATATAGCATCCCTGCTGTGCTGTACTGGGTAAATACGGTATAAAGATATATAAAAGCAAGACCCCACTGAAAATGAGGCATTGCCTGTCAGGTGTACTGTCCTAGCTAAATACAGCAAAAATATATTGATTCTCAGCAGGCATATCCTGGGTAAATACATTGTAAAAAATGTGTAAAAGCAGGATCCCACTGAAAACAAGCTATTACATCTTAGCTGGGCTACCCTGACTAAGTACATGGTAAAAATGGGTAACACCTGGACCTCACTGAAAATAAGATGTAGCATGTCTGCTGTGCTATTCTGGGTAACTACAGTGTAAAAATGTGCAAAAGCAGGACCCTAAGTAAAAGTGAGATATAGCATCTCAGCTGGGCTGTCCCGGTTTAATATATTGTAACAATGGATAAAATCAGGATTCCAATAAAGAAAGAGATATTGCATCTCTGCTGGGCTATTCTTGGTACGTACATTGTGAAAATGGTTAAAAGCAGGATGCCACTGAAAACAATATATTACATCTCAGCTGGGCAATCCAGGCGAACTACATTGTAAAAATGGATAAAGGCAGATGTTATTGAAAATCAGATATAGCATCTCTGCTGTACCCTACTGAAAATGAGGCATTTCATCTCATCTGCCTGTAATGGTTAAATATATTACATAAAAGAAAGACCCTACTGAAAATGAGAAATGCCTGTCAGCTGTACTATAGTGGAGAAAAATATATAACAAAATCATATTGCTTTTCAGTAGGCATATCCTGGGTAAATACATTGTAAAAATGTGTAAAAGCAGGACTCCAGTGTAAACAAGATATTACACCTCAGCTGGGCTTCCTGGCTAAATACATGACAAAAATGGGTAAAATATGGACCTGAATGAAAATGAGATGTAGCATCTCTGCTGTGCTATCCTGGATAAATACAGTATAAAATGTGTAAACACATGACCCCAATGAGATGTTGCCTGTCAGCTGGGCTATCCTCAGTAAATACATTGTAAAAATTGGTAAAAACACGACCCCATTGAAAATTAGTTATTGCATCTCAGCTTGTCTATCATGAGTAAATCTATTGCAAAATGCGTAAAAGCAGGCCCCCCCATTAAAAATGAGATATTGCAGCACAGTTGATCTTTTCTGAAAAAAATGCATTGAAAGAATGAGTAAATACAGGTCCCAACTGAAAATAAGATATTGCATCTCTGCTGGGCTATTGCAAATAAATACCTTGCAACAATTGATAAAAAAAGCAAGACTGCACTGAGAATGACATACTGCATCTCTACTGGCCTGCCCTGGGTAAATGCATTGCAAAAATAGCCAAAAGCAGGGGGGACCAGACTGAAAATGAGATACACTACTGCTTTTGATATGTTCTAGCCTAGAGAAAAGACAATGTAAAAATGTGTAGCAATAGAACCACACTGAAATGGAAGTATTGCATCTCAGCATGTTTTTCCTGGGAAAATACACTGCAAAACTGGGTAAATAAAGGACTGAAAATGAAATATTGCATCTTAGCTGGGGTATCCTGGCTAAATGAAGTGCCAAAATGTATAAAATCAGAACCCTCACTGAAATGAGATACTTCATCTCAGTTCACCTATACTGGGTAAAACTACATGAAAAAGATAAGTAAAAGTAATACCCAACAGAAAACCATATAGCGCATCTCAGATGGGCTGTCATAAATACAAACATTATACAAACTGGTGAACAAGTAAGCCTTCGCTGAAAACAAGATAATGCATCTCAGCTGGGCTACCCTTGACTCAACTGCTCTATCCTGATTAATCTCCCAGTGATTTCTTTGCATCTGTTACTACCACTTCCCTTCCTGATCCTCCAATAACATTATCCCTGGTGGCTACTGGCCCACCAGCCAATATCTGCCCTGTTGACAATACTCCTAGTATCTGGTGATATCTGCAACATCCACTGCACCCTAAACTTTAACCCCAGTCCCAGAACACTACTAGCACATATTCTCTACTGACCTCCACTGCCAAGTGTCATCTACCACATGAAAGTCCTGTGTCCCTATACGAACAACTGCAAAAATACACTACTAGCTAGAACTCTAATTAAACCATATTACACCAATACTCTTTGTGTGTGCTCCACTGTTGTAATGGCTACTAGTGTGTGTGTGTGTGTGTATTTCTGAGAGTGTACACAGACATGTGTCTGTGTGTGTCTGTGTGTACATGTATGGCTGTTTCGGGGAGAAGGGTGTTACTGTAGGTCCAGAGCCAACAGCACCGGCTTCTACATTATCTTGACCTTTAAGTTTTTTTTTTCTATTTTTGTGATCTAAGTCTGGAATTTCAATATTTCTATAATATAACAAATAAATTAAAACCCAACCCACACTTTAATTCTATATCTCTTATCAGGTTAATGCACTAGGAGCCATTTTGGCTCTGACCTGAACTTGTTTACTGTAGTAGACAGGTACTCTTCAATGTCCTCTAACCAACCTTTCTGATCATTAGCATTGAAAGGTCTTGCCTTGAGTAGGCAGACCATTATAAATAACTTGAAATTGTTTTTGATTTATCATTACAATACCATTTAGGTACTAAACATCTAAAAGGCAATGGGCCCAATTTTAACCCCCCAGGTTGGTGCAAGTTATGCCAAACCCCCACTTGTGGCAAACTCTGGTGTACCTGGGGCCCTGCACCAGAGTTTTGTTGAAAGGAGTACCTGGTGCCAAAGTCCTGAGTTTGCAGCAAGCCATCCCATGCACAAAACAAAGGGCACAGTGGAAGGAATTGCCGTAAGCTGCGGGAGGGTTGTACAGCCGTACCTGTCAGTGGAGCACCACCTCTACCGGGTAGAACAGTGATGGGGTGTCCAGTGTAGGCACCACACCACTGCAGATGCTGCCACAACTATGTCCTGCGTCGAGTTGTGCAGTCAGTCACCAAGGTAGCCAGATCTGCTACCTAGGACATGTGTGGATAGCCTTGAGAGGTGGTTCACTGATGAGCATAATATTAGAAGGGAGGGAGGGGCAGAAGGGGTAATACAGAACAGGAGCAAGAGAAAATCAGTGTAACAGACAGTTTCCAAAGGACAATGCAAGGGAAGGGGAATTGGTATCACAATTTTACCCATGTAGACATTTGAGATTGGTGGATGCTACATTTTGTGTATGTCTTTTTTGGGGTGGGGGGGGACTCATCGCTTTGTGCACTATTATAACTGCCTCCATTACTATATGTGTACTGGGATATGTGTGTGTGTGTGTGTGTGTGTGTGTGTATGTGTGTGTTACATCAAAGCACAATACCACAGCACACCACCTTACCTAGGATTTTAACCTGTGACCTACTCCTATTAGTTCAACACAATGTATTACATATTGACTCATTCTAAACACAAGGTACTGTTAAAATACTACACACAAATATATTAAATGGACTCCCCCCCAAAAAAATGTGATGATGTATTCATATTATTTCATGTCAGCAATCTCTCCTGCTTTTAGAATAGGTTACAAAGGTCATATACAGTTAATGTGCAGACATCTGTTACAGGTTGCAAGTGTGCGGTACACGACTACATGAACAATTTTATAGGAACTTTACAGACTTTTGTGAGACACCAAAACAAAGTACAGTGAAATGGGTTCAGCAATTAACTTGTTCTGAAGTGTAACATGCCAAGCTATGATTCTGCCCTTTGTAGATGATGTAAGCCAATTCATAGTTGCAAACGGTTTTGGTCAGCTAATGTACATAACATGAATATACTACCATCATTTCTCAGCCCATGTCAGTTTTGTAATTTTCTTGTTAAAGTTCTCCACACATGGATAACTTCACAAAATGAAACCCTAAATGCATTTTACATCAGCTGAGCTCACAATAGATCACATTTGCAATTTTATGCAGGACACTATACACCCATATAATTCATTTTTATTGGATATCATGGCATGACATTGTGTTGCTGTTCTGTGCTAGCTGCCCAGGTGGTGTGTGGGCTCAGAGTCCTAGGGTGTCTGACTGCCACAGATGGGCATGGGAGCACCTCCCACCTGGCTCTCAGTAGTACATTGCTGCATGGGCTGGTAGACCAGGGTCTGGCTGGTTTAACCATGGCTGGGAGTTGTGGCCACATTGGGGCTTTGAAAATCCCACATAAGGGGATGCAACAGCCTCAGTGTGGAACAAGCCCCTTTCAGCCATGATGCACCTCCTTTTCTGGTGCAGTGGTGGTGCAGGGCTGGTCTGGCACAAGGGTTCCTGTTTTCAACACAGCCTATGTTTGCAAATCAGGATTGACACAAGTTTGACATAGGCATCTCGCATCACACTTGGGGCTTTGAAAATCGAGCCCAATGTTTCCTCTAGACTGACCTCCTTGAAGTGAGCCAGCCATTGTTACAGGGTTTTGAACTCAACATTGTCAGTGGTGGCTCTACATGACGGCACACTAGGACATATCTCCTTGTAAAAATTGCTGCACATTTGGTACCCATGTTGTTCAGTGCACCCGGTATACAGTGATGATAGTGATAATAAATGACCGACTGTAAAAAGAGCGACTCATTTATAGCACTATCATCATCAGCAGCCCTGCAAAGGTAGAGATATTATAGCAAGGAAAGCAACCAGAAGGGGAGGGATATGGAGGGGAGGGATAGGAAGGAGGGTTGAGATAGGAAGGACAGCCTGCTGCAACCAAGCCAGCCCTGTTGTGTAGTAGTGAGAGTGGCTGGCTATGGTGCAGTAGGCACTGGGTTCGGGATGAACTGGGGGCAAGTATTTTGCCACTGCTTGTGGCTGCCTTCCCCCCACCGAGATTTGCCCCCTCCTTGACATGCACCCCCCCTGGAGTTGAGACTATAAAAGCAGGATGGTGCAGGGAGGGGCATAGCCCCCCCACAAAAACACTAAGTACTGCTGGAAGTGGGGTCACCAAGAATTGAATATCACCGTAATGCTTTTCGGCGATATACACACACCATAATTGTGATTGCTGTTTTGCGATCGCTATTATGACATGGAACCCGTGCACCCCATAAGAACAATACGTGCACTTCATGTTGTGCCCTAGCTGCCAGTCATTCTGCTACCCATGCCCTGGTAATCAACAGAGGCTGAAGTTGCTACTGAATAGTGTACAGCATCTGTTATCAATTCTAGATGATAGCAAAGCTATCTATAATTTAACTGGATCAACGTTTCTGAAAAGACTTGGGGTAGTATTTTTCTAAAAGGTCAGACACGGAGACAAATGCATGTTGTACTTGTGTCTCAGTCCTCTAGAATACATCCAGGCAACCTGGCTACTGTTTTCAAAATATGCATCCATTTTCAACAAAAAGTCAAAATTTGTGGCAAACAAACTAGTGTGATTTGTGCCTTTTTTGTCACATTTGCATATCTTTGCCACAAAATTCAGATGCTGTTAAGTTATGAAATAGATGGTCTTACAGTTCTTCACATTTTCCATTGGCAATCTCAGATGGATCCTTTTGACAATCTAGCCCTTGATGTTTTATATAACAGAATGTCTGGATACTGTAAACTGGGTTATTTGTACATTGCTTATATCTAGTGCATGGCCCTAATGGTCTGACATTACACAAATTGAATTTAATATTTAGTGCATAGCGCTAATTATCTGACATTGCACAAACTGAATTTAGTGCAAAGCAATAAGAGCCCTGTTCATTAAGGGTATCCAGGTCCTACTCACCTTTTATGCAGCATGTAGGGCAAGGATATGCACATCCTGTGTGTCCAATGGACATCCCTGGATGTAGTAATGGCACAAACTAGCTCTGCATCCGTGTTCAGAACCATGTGCGGGCGATTCTGCACAACTACTCAGGCTGGTCTAAGAAGGGCTGGGGAATGGGCATGCCTGTAAAGCGCCAGCAGAGCATGTTATGCACAATGCCATTTATGTTCCGCTGGATTGGTGTCAGGAGGCCTACCATTACACCAGCCAGAGGGCTGCTATAATGGCTGTTCATCCACCTCAACTGGAGCTCCTACCATGTCACAGTGCCCTGCAGAAATGGACCCTGACCCCCCCATGTCATGGAAGGGTGGGGGTGGTGGCAGGCTGTGGAGCACCAACACTGTAATTTGTATATTGTCTTAATTGCCATTGGGGACATGACAGCCTGCATACTGGCTGCAATATCCCATGATCCTTTGCTCCCATGGAGCAAGGATTCACTATGTGGCCTAGTCAGGGATTCTAATTGGAAGCCCTTAGTTTGGCATCCATCCATCCCCTAGGCCTCATCCCTAGCACACAGCTACATGGCTGTGCTTGGGAGGGCCAGGCCTACCCAGGGGAACATGCATACGGGCCTTGATGATTGTGTGGGGGCCAAATACACAGTGCACACTTGCGCAGCCTGGTACATGCCCCTGCCAATGCTCACCAGACCTATTAGTGCATAGGGTCCATAGTGCTTAATTAACTTCTATTGAAAATGAGCAATTTTGACAAATTAGCACCATTTTATTTTTGTGCTGTCATCACACTGGCAAATATAGTGAGAATTATCTGACTACATAGTACCCTATTTTACTATGTATGGAAGTGTAAGTTACATAGTACCCTATTTTACTATGTATTGAAGTGTAAGTTACATAGTATCCTATTTTACTACGTATCGAAGTGTTAGTAGAGATCACATCATTGCACTGTGTTGCCAGAAGTGAAGTGACCACTAATATTCCAAAAGAAAGAATGGCTGAAAGCAGTTTTTAAGTTATCTGATGGGTTAGCTGTACCTCACCCAACAAACTGTATTGCTCATCATAGCACTGCATATCTCCTAATTCGCTGTGGCAGAAAAATCTAAATTCCTCTGGTGAGGTTCCTAAACTTCTGTAGTGGAGTTTGTTAATTTCTGCTGACTATGTGCTTCTGTGGTAGAGGGCAGTTCTCCCACTGACTAAGCTACAATATCAGGTATCAAGTGATGCCAACAATGTCATCAGATGCCAAACATGGAGGAAGAGGCTCCAGGCTAAACCAGGCATGGAAGGAAGCCAGGCACTATAAAAAATACACGGTAAAGACCAGTCACCTAAAATAATACATTCTGCAGTTTATCACATGTTCTGTTACTAAGTTCTGAATCTGCAGAATTGTAGTTCCTGGGGCCCTGACTCTCTAGGATGCATGCAGTAGTTTTTCTTACATTAACAAGCAGTAAATCTATGTTAGGCACGCTTTATTTATTTGTTTACGGGGTAGGTGCACTGATCCCATGGACCATTTTCAGGCATGGCCTGGGCCATGCAGATGCGACATACAAAAGGATATACATTACAGTTGCACATACAACAGGATATACATTACAATTTGAAAATAATACATTTCCAGTATCATTAGGACAGATACAATGGGGTATAGATAAAGCACAGTTACATTTACAATGGCCTACTCATCTGCCAAATAATTCCTGAAATTCCCTCCTTTCTTCAAAATTGGGCAGTAGGAGTCACTTTCATATGTTTAAGATAAAAAGCTGAAAGAACTTAACAAAGTCACCAGCAGATGCTTTTGATTCCTTCTCTGTAGTACTTGTGCTTAAATGAATATTACTCATTGTGTGTATGTGTGTGTGTTTGTAGCTGTATCTCTGCTATCATTAACAGGACACAACTGTAAATGAGATGGTACATTTTTGTAGGTCTGTCCTGTAAGAAGAAGAATTTTAATAAAAAATAAATTTTAATAAAGTAAGGACTGTGAAAGCTGTTCTGTTATTAGCTACATATTTCATAATGACATGGCCAGTGAGGAAATAACATGCTGGTGACACAGCTACTGAGAAAAATAATTATTTTCATAGATGATATGTCATAATGCTAAATAACACCTTTTATTTCGTAGGATGTATTTCCACTAGTGTAAATATATCTATATTTATGTCTCTGTTTGATATGTAATGGGTTGATGTGTGATATTATCTGTATCCCCTCAAGTAAGGCTAAGGCCAATAACTCATGAGCTGTGAAGTTACGAATAAGTTATGAAAGACTTGTACTCATGTTTGGAGATGAATGTGTTATCCCACTACAACCTGTTTCATATTATAGTTATACTTAATCATGGTACAAGGCAAAGTATCTTTTTATAATCCTAATGTAAATGGTCTGAAAAGTTGGTCTTGTCTCAGACCTTATGGAGCTTACTCACAAGGCTCACTCTTGGCTGCAGAGTACACTTCATTAGCAAATAACACGTTTGTTCAATAAGACCAAGAGCAGGGCACAAACATATACATGGTTTAGTAATCTTCATTTAACTCCATTACTGGGGTTATAAACTCTTTACAACATTGCCATGCTGTTTTTTACGGTACTGTTTTTACGGCTGCATGGGCGGAGCCCTGCAGACGTTTTACATGTAGAAAAGGGCTGACGTCATGTTTTCCATCCATGGAACTGTTTTTTCTCCACTTGATCCTCCCCTAAGAAGCAATCCCCCCTTGTTGTCCCTATGGACTGCTGCACTGCACTATATCACAGTGGGCGTTTTTTTTTTTTTTATGGGCATTTTTTTTTGTACATTTCTGCATCCTTGCCATTTCGGTCCCCTCCCCTTAACAGCAAGGAAACAGTAAAAGGAAAACCCATGGCTGCGGCTGGGCTTGCTCTTCTCCAGTGCCCTAACAACAAACACTCAGCAGTCCCCAGGTCCCAAACCATGATCCTAACAATGCAGCAAATACACACAAAGCACAACCTGTGCAAATGAACTCTGCAAAGGTACCAACATGCCATTTCTTCCTGACAAGTGGAAAATTGACTTCTTACTTTTTGGAGGCTCTCCCATGTCTCCCATTACAATAGACGTGTGTACTGTCTACTGTGGAAATGGAGGGTAGCAGCAGCTTGGCCTGCAGTTTGTAGAGCTGAGAACAGCTCAGGGGGCAGAAAGATATGAGAAATGTGGTGCCACTGCTGCCGCCGTGCTGCTCTCCTCTTCTCTCGCACTGCCTCGCTACTGCTGCTCAGCAGTCCAGTGTCACTAATATGCTCGAGTGGCCGAGGCGGTGCAGTGCCGGAGTCAGTGCTGAATAGGCACTCATCTTCTTATCTCTCACTCAAACTTCTCTGCTGCTCCAACTCAGCCCTAGATCTCCATCATCATCACATTTCAGTTTCTGTGGCCCCCTTGTCTTCTGTTGTCAAATTTAGCATTAATGTTGTGTGTTGCTCCATATTACCATTATTTTACTCTTTCCCTATTATCTCCTTTTGCTTTCAGTTTTTGTGAGATTTTTATATTTTGTTCAGTTGCCCTTTTCTACTGAATACGCCTTTAATCCCCCCATTCTTCCCACACTTGTGTCATCTGCTTTGAGTGCTGTTTCTCTTCTTTTGATTTCAGAGAGCATTGAAATTAAAGTTCCAGAACTACTTCCAAACAAATAAGTACCTACACAGAAGGTGTATTAGAGAGAAATGGATCTATGGTGGAAGGGCTCCGTTATTAGTGTCCTCAAGTATGCTTTGGATTGGATAATACAACAGGAGCAAGAAGCCTGAAGTGTAGTGAGAAACTATAACATGGTAAAATATAAATGGTCTGATTGTGGACTTGCTCCTGGCATTATCTTTATTTATAAACTCTGTCCATCTATTGGTGCTTTGTTTGATTACAAAGCATTCCAGTGCGGGTGCCTAGCGCTCTGAGGTGTTATACACACAACCAGATCTGGAGTCATAGTAGGATTGACCCACTCCCTTACTGTTCTTTACAGAAGACTTGTGCCAGTTGCAAACAACTATTATCTGAGGCTGTGAGGATTGTTCCTCATTAATGGAATAGACATATTTATGTAGACTAATAGGGGCTCTTTTTTTAAAAAAAAAGTGCCTCACTGAATGATGTTCAGAATATAGCCATTAAGGTTAGGTGTGGGGATCACACCTATGTCCTTCAACATGTGTAACTCAGGCAGGAAGAGAATGTATGCCTCCTTACCAAATCACAGGAAGGAAGTTCAGGAAACTGGAATCAGCCTTCTGGTACTAGGTTTATCACTAAAGGAGTATCACAACTTATTATAACATTCTACTTTAATGTCCCAATGTCTACTTTTAAATCATAGTGTTCATTGTGTGAAGACACCTTGGGGTGGAACATATGGCTTCTGATGGGTACATTGATTAAAGTTTATCACAATATATGAATGGAGTGTTGGGTGGGTTCTGGAGCTCATAAATGGAGTGACAGCAAACAACCTAGTGAGACACATGTACCTATGTTTAGGGACATTACATCCAGTGTTAATACTGTACCACCTTATTTTGCCTTTACTAGCCAAATTCACAATGTGCCAGAGCAATTTTTTATTGAAAAGTTTTGGCCTGAAAGGCACACTGAGCCAAAAGGCGCAGCTATATAGTACAGGGAAGTTATGTGAGATGCTTACGGTTCCACAGTATACAAGTGTCAGTTGAGGGTTTGAAGCCCAGGTCTTCTTGGTCTATACGTTCAAAGTTTGGTGCTCTGATCAGTAGGCTAAATCCCAACCCCCAATCGGAGATTGCTGAATCTGGTTAGTAACCACTGGAAATAATATTTATGAATATTGGTTATGTTTTACTGTTGTGGCTTTACACAATTAGTTTTCAAAATTTATTTTATTCTACAGACAGAGTCATAGTGATAACTCACCTCTTCATATTTTCACTTGGCCAATATTAATTTTTAAACAAATTTGGGCATAGTGCATTCTAATCATTTGACTGCTAAAGGGGATATATTTCGGTTGAAAGTTCTCATGTGCATTAAAACAACTAGAATGTAGGTTTAAAAAAACACTCATTAAAAATAAAAACAGTTCAGTTTGTTTATAGGGTGGAGGCACTCCAGATAGTATTAAATCTTCATTAATCTAACCCTAGGTGCATGAGGCAGGGCATCTCCTTGTACCTCATGTCACCACAAGGAATAGATTAATTTACAGTAACCCAACCTCTGATCATGCATTAGTGCATAGCAGTAATAATAATGATAATAAAAGTTCATATCCTTTTATGAAAAAAACGTGATATAAATGTATTCACACAAAATTAGTTTTCAATGAATGCCTGAGCATACATTTAATTTATGTATTTGAGGAACCAGATTGATTAGTGGATTTGTTTCTTTACTAAAGGTGTGTGTGTGTGTGTGTGTGTGTGTGTGTGAGACTTGTCATTTCATCAGAATAAACAGTATCTTCCATCTGCAAGGTCATAGATGCTAGTGAACTAACTTACTTTTTAAAAATATAAATAGCGTATTTACCACATTTAATTAAAACAAAGACATCAAAACATTCATGAATGTCAGGAAATAAATCACAAAATAATACTTACAGAATAATATAAAATATTTTCAAGTCAAGATATGTAATACCATTTGCATACTTCATACATGAAACTTTGTAATATGTGGCCTCCGATTCGCTTGGGTATTGACAGTGAGTAAAATCAATGTTACAACTCAGTGTTTTAGCTCTGTAAACCAATAAGCAATTACTAGGAAGAAGTATTGCTGACAACAGCAATTCCAGCCAGACAATTTGGCATGCGGTTTGGTGTGAGACTATAGTACTGGGCAATTCAGTTGTAATAGGGCACTTTCTTACCACAGGCCATGCAAGTAATGCAAGGGAGGTGTTACAATTTGACTACTAAATACAACAAAATTCAACACCAATTCTTAGCTAACATTTCTTATAGCCTTTTATGTGTGTGTGTGTGTGTGTGTGTGTGTGTGTGTGTGTGTGTGTGTCTGTCTAAGGGTTGCTATCCCAAATAAAAATTATAGATAGATAAATGGATAGATAGACGGATGGATGGATGGATGGATAGATAGATAGATGGATAGATAGATAGATGGATGGATGGATGAATGGATGGATGCGTACACATACAATGAGTTTATAATGATACTATAGCTCTAGGTGAATGATAAAGCAAATATTCTCACTTTAGGAATTTCAGAATAGGAGCCTGATGCCCTTTATTTTTCAGGACTTGATTGTTATCAGAATGTTCTATTTTTAGAACATAAACAGTAATGTCCATGAGACAGCATGACATTCAACATTTTAACACACAAACCAGTGCCATTGCATAAATGAAATATGGCATGGGTACAATAAAAACAATCCTGATATCTTACTTGTGATCTGTGACCATTGTGATCTCATCCTTGGCTTCACTACTCCTGACATCACTGTCTACTGATCACAGACACAAAAGACATTTGTTCTATTATCTCTCTCTCTCTCCCTCTCTCTCTCACTATAGCTTATTGTTCGGATATAGTAGATCTTAGGTCTGGAACATTGTTTCACTGGTAATATTAACATATACCTTACAAATAGCTTAGTGTGCTACTGAAATTCAGGATTTTCAAATTATTGAATCCCAAACTCAAGCTTGTATTGTCACCTTACTTGACAAATTATAGGTGGAATGCATGGCCCTATGTAATAAATCAAATAATGACTGCTTAGTGCTACAATAAACATACTTAATCTCAACAGTGACCTCTCATGTGAATTGTCTGCAATAAGCTATTGGCAAGAGACTTGCACACACCCTAAGGTCTGTCTCCTTCAGTACCACATGCACACAAGAGTAACACACACACACACACACACACACACACACACACACACACACACACACACACACACTTACTTACTTGATGAATAGAAACTTAGGAAACCAATTTGAGATTATAGAGACTATCCTGTGAAAGTAAATGGGCTCCTTATATGCTGGGAGTCAAATTTATTTATTGTTTTAGTGTGTGATACACCTTTTAAACATTGTGATTTTGTCAGCCTATACAAATAATACTGAGAGCCCTACCTCCTGTTAACCAGGAAGTAGGTAGAGAATGCCTGTAGTTCTTAAGGCTCACTGTAGAACTACAAGGGCACTGAAATTCCTTTCTAATCTAAATCCTGCATCTCGGCAGCATTTGGGAGACATTAGGTGGACAGACAAAGTGTCCTAATATATTTTGCCACCGTTTTTAGAACTTTAGTTCTCAAGTGTCTCACAACCCCTGGAGTCACTTCCGGGTCCCTTTAGCACTTAAAACTTGGTCCTGCAGCAAGCGGGTGAGATTATAGAGACTATCCTGTGAAAGTAAACAGGCTCCTTATATGCTGGGAGTCAAATTTATTTATTGTTTTAGTTTGTGATATACCTTTTTCACATTGTGATTCTGTCAACCTATGCAAATAATACAGAGAGCCCTACCCCCTGTTAACCAGGAAGTAGGTATAGAGTGCCTGTAGTTCTCGAGGCTCACTGTAGAACTACAAGGGCACTGAAACTCCTTTCTAATCTAAATTCTGCATCTCGGCAACATTTGGGGGACATTAGGTGGACAGACAAAGTGTCCTAATATATTTTGCCACCGTTTTGAGAACTTTAGTTCTTGAGTGTCTCACGACCCCTGGAGTCACTTCTGGGTCCCTTTAGCACTTAAAACTCAACCCTGCAGCAATCAGGGTGAGTGTGAGCAGTGCACACATCACAGCGCATGGAGACACATGGAGAGACACGCGTGTTGGCACGTGTCTGCTGTGTCCGCTGGGACACTGGGCATTGGGCCCTAGACTTTAGTACAGTTAAAATGGCCACAAATCCAGGAAGCAACTTTAAAAGCTGTATTGTATGTGGTATGTACACAGATAGAGACATGAGTCCTGATTACAAATGTGAAAATTTTAAAGTGATTGAGAGTTTGAGAGCTCAAATCGTTAGATTAGAGCAACGGCTACAAGTTCAATTAGAAATAAGTAGTCTCGAAGATTATATTGACTCTGTAGCAGATACTATAGCTACTGATTCATTTAAACAACCTAATTTCCATGACAATTCAAATGGTAATCCTATTGTGGAAGAGGAGTGGTGCCATGTCTCAGAAACAGTTGGTAAAAAAGGGAGGAGAAACATTGGGGGTAGTTCAAACATTGTAACTACCAATAGGTACAGTGTCCTGGAAGACAAGGCTTGTAACGTAAATTCTTGTGAATTGAATCCACCCATAAATACAATACCAAATCTATCCTCAGCTCAGGTGACACATAGTACAAGTAAGACAAGATGTATGGACACACCAAGAGATGTTTTGGTAATAGGCAACTCGATGTTGAGTTACACAGACCAAATTATATGTAGGAATAGAAATATGCACACCACTGTAAGTGCTCTGCCAGGAGCAGGAATAGATAACATCAAACATCTACTCCCAGGGCTACAAGAACATACACAAAATCTGCTTACACTTATACACGTGGCGGTTAATGACTTGGGCAGAAGACCTATTATTGATATTCAAAGGGATTTTGAATCAGTAGGTAACATGCTTAAAAATCAAGGGGATGACTTAATTATTTCAGGATTATTGCCCATCCCTAGAGCTGGCCCCTCACAAAGAAAATATATTATTTATCTAAATGGATGGTTTAAACATTGGTGTTTGAGAGAAGGGTTTATTTTCCTTGAAAATTGGGATGGGTTTCTAAATCAGGATTTGTTTGCCAGGGATGGATTGCACCTAAATAAACATGGTAAGCAGATATTTGCTAACAGACTAAGAAAACAAATTGATTATAGTTTAAACTGATAAATGGGGGGGGGGGTAGAATCTTCTTCTGTAGACAGTAAAATTAGTACTGTTTCAGTGAGTTCGCCAGATTGGAATTTCTTACTTATAAATGCTAGGAGCCTTAACAACAAATTTGATGAGCTTATGTATACCCTTCTTCAACTGAATATCCATGTATGTGCAGTAACAGAGACTTGGTGGCAGGAAAATGATACGTGGGATAAGAATATTCCGGGCTACACATTGTTCCATAGGGATAGGAATGGTACTGGATGGGGTGGGGTAGCACTCTATGTCTCAGACAGTATAAATACTGAAAACATTGAAATAACCCAGTGGCCCAGTATTGAAGCCTTATGGATTAAAATAATTTCAAAGACGTTTGAATGTATTAACCTGGGAGTTATCTATAGGCCCCATCTATCTCTCAGAGTGACAATTCCCAATTATTAGAATTTATAATTAAGTTCTCATCTATAAACAGTGCCATTCACATGGGGGGTTTCAATTTACCAGGAATAAACTGGAGTACACTTCAAACTAAAACCCCTATAGAAAGTACTTATTTAGAAACATTTCTAGAGACTAACATGGACCAAATAGTTAAATTAAATATTGGGATGAAAATATTTTGGATTTAGTTTTGAATAATCTGGGCAATAATATTACAAACTGTAAGGTCATCCTCCCCCCTTGGGTCCAGTGATCACTCCATGTTTAGCTTTACTTATAAAGTAAACTTAGACTATGATATTAGTAGTACAATCATATATAACTTTAATAAGGCTAACTTTTTGGATTTTCAAAATGAAATGGCTAATTGGGACTGGAAATTAGACTTCAAATTTAAATCACTTTCAGAAATGTGGCAGATTTTAAATATCAAATTTTCTATTGCCACCCAAAAATATATACCCCAAATAAAGAAATTAGAAAAAAAAAAAAATTACCCTGGATGAATGAAATAATTAAGAAACATATAAAAAATAGGAATAAACCATTTAGGAAGGCTAAACTAAGTGGTACCCATGAAAATTGGCAAAATATAAAGATCAGTTAAGGAGGACAAAAAATACCATCAGAAAAGCCAAACGAGATTACGAATATAGGCCAGCCAAAAATGTCAAAGATAACTACAAAATGTTTTATAAATGCATAAATAAAAAGAGGGGTAGTACACCTATTATAGGCCCATTAAGAGACCAGACTGGTAACTTACTAACGGATAAATCCCAAATGGCTACAGCATGTAATAAATATTTTTCTTCAGTTTTTAATAGTAAAACTAGACCAAATGGTAGTCATAGTGATCAACCAACAAATGAACAATTTACAGTGGGAAAAATGGAAGTTGAAAAATTACTACAGGGACTGGACCCAAATAAATCAGCTGGCCCTGATGGACTCCACCCTCGTATTTTGAAAGAACTAGCAATTCCCTTATCGGGTCTCATTGCTGCACTCTTCAAAAAAATCTATTACAGAGGGAGTAATTATTGAAGTATGGAGACAAGCCACAGTGATTCCCATTTTTTAAAAAGGATCTAAGCAGGATGTAACTAATTATAGACCAATTAGTTTAATGTCTGTTTTGGGTAAGATTCTTGAGGTCATAGTTAAAGATCATATTGGTAAAATTATGCAGATTGATACTACACAACATGGCTTTGTGAAATCAAAATCATGCATGACTAATTTGTTACATTTTTATGGTGGTGTTAGTGAGGCATTAGATAAAGGAGAAGCTGTAGATGTTATCCTTCTGGATTTTTCTAAGGCCTTTGATAAGGTCCCCCATGGTGAATTAATTGATGCTACTGTAAAAATGAGTTTAGAGGGGAATATTACTAAATGGATTGAATCCTGGTTGACAGGGAGAACTCAACAGGTTTGCATAAAAGGCTACTATTCTGATTATGAACAAGTGACTCGTGGGGTTCCTCAAGGATCAGTTCTGGGCCCCTGTCTCTTTAATATCTATATTTCTACATTAACTACATCTACGGATGTTTGGTTAACCAAATTTTCTGATGATACCCGCATAGGTTTTACATTTAATAATCCTGAAGACATCAACGCTTTACAATACGCCTTGGGTGAATTAGAAAGCTGGGTGAATATAAAGAAACTTATGTTGAATTTAGATAAACGTACTGTGATGCATTTTGGGAAGAGAAATCCAAAAGCAAATTATATAATGGGTGGTAGATTACTTGAAGCTGTTGAGGACGAATGGGATCTGGGAGTTAGGGTCAAAAATGACCTAAATTTTGGACTGCACTGCCAATAAGTATTCAAAAAGGCTGGGGGCATACTCCATTGTATAAATAAACATATTAAAAATATGAGTAGTAAGGTTTTGCTCCCACTGTATTTCTCCCTTGTTAGGCCACACCTTGAGTACAGTGCTCAGTTTTGGGCACCAGGAGATAAGGGTTCTATAAATGCCCTGGAGAGAGTTCAGAGGAGGGCAACTAAAAAAATTGATGAAGTGAGGGGATTAGAGTATGATAATAGACTCCAAAAACTCGGACTTTATACTCTGGAGTATCGTAGCTTGAGGGGAGATTTATGTATGGTTTACTGAGCCTTACATGATGATTGTTTATGGGATATTTTGGGTCTGGTACTCAGAGAGGTGGTATATGAAACCAGAGCTCATCCATTACAATTAATGGTGGAATGCTGTAGAACAAAACAGAGAAGTTTGTGGTTCTCAGTTAGAGTTTCTAGGCTATGAAACAGTCTGCCATTAGAAGTGGTTGCCAGTGAGAGCATGTATCTTTTCAAAAATTGATTAGATGCTTATTTAAGCTCAAATTCAATCAAGGGGTATAATTAATTTTTTGTGAGCAATATGGACCCTTGGTCTTTTTGGCTCTGATTAACCTATGAAACCTATGCTGTTTATGGAATCAACTATATTTAACGATGAAATTAATGTTCCCCTCCTTAATATGTCTATTGATCTGATTTTGAACCGTTGACCATTATTTTCTTCAGTATGTTCTCAGATTAAAAATGGTGCAAGGTAGGAAAAGGGTAAGAGATAAAAAACCTCTCAACTTTTTCCTAACATGCTCAGACTTCCTTCCTGTCTTCAGTTACAAGACTGATGCTGGCTTCCCTTAATGACAGAGAAGCTTGAAGAGAATCTCGGATGGTATTGTCTGTCCCTATTTTAAGGCTGAGCATTGCAAATGATGTGTTGCTGTTGGATTTGAATGAGCTGTGTGCTCCCCAACAATCAAAGATTGGGAAAGGAGGGCTGTGATCCTGCTTGTGCCACTGAGCTGCTGATTGAGTAACTGTTCGGCGGGATTTCCCACGATCACTGCGTTTTGTTTTGCATTCGGTAAATATAAGCAAGACTAAATGATAATAATAACGAGGCTAGAATGGATTATTTAGCCAGATATTTAAAGAGGTAGCCTGCCTCAAGATATGAGAAGAAATCAAGTATCTACACTTGAAAATGTATGCAGTAATGTCAAATGCATAATTGCAAAAAAATGTATATAGAAATGTCAAATGCATAATTACACCACCCTGTCAAAAAAAGGTGTGGTTTGACCAGTAGGTAACAAGCAATTAAAAAATTGTAATAGCTTACTTACATTTCTAATATTAAGGGATAATCGGACTATAATGTTTAATTACACCACCCTGTAAAAAAAAGTTGTGGTTTGACCAGTACTTGACATGCAATTAAAAAATTGTAATAGCTAACTGACATTTCTAATATTAAGGGATAATTGGACTATAATATTTATTGCAGCATGTCAAAGTAGTTTTAAATAATTCATGTGAAGGACTGAAAGAAGTTAAATGACAAGACCGTTATACATTTACTGAACAATCTCTTCACGTATAACATGACATAGAAACATAGAAACATAGAATTTGATGGCAGATAAGGACTGCTTGGCCCACCCAGTCATGGGTAACCACATATGTTGTTCCCCTAAATCTGAACGGGTGTGCTATGTTGTATCAGATCGCACCTATGTTTTTTAGGGCTAGGTAACTTTCGTGCATTCAATTTAAAAAGGCATTCATGCAGTCAGAAGGTGCTTTACTATACAGACTGTTTTAAAACAAATCGTTCTTTGGACACTGATGGAGCTATCTGTTTCCTTGCACTATGTAGGTGATATTACAGCTTAAGGTCATGCAATAGAATAACATTACGCGTCTAACTGAATTTGCCCTATTTGGTATATACTGTGTATTTGTTTTCTTAATTTACATAATCACCTTGCTGTATTTTAAGGTGGACCACATAAGGAAAAGCGAAATATATGTGTGCAGGATTGACTGTAAAAATGCATGGGTAAAATTAGTCAACTCATCAAATGTGTTAGACTCCTAGGAGATATTGCTTAATTCTCTGGGGATGTTCGATATTTAATCTTTAAGACCTGAGTGCTGAATGTGGAGAATAAATGTACCATATGAGCACTAAATCTATCAAAGCCAAGGAAAATCTATCAACAAGAACTAGGAAGCCGTAGGCCTGTGCAATTTAATAATATAATGCAGTTTATTAAATCATATTCATGCTTAAAAATGCAACATTCTATTCCTGAGGGGCTATAAACACAATAAATCTATCAGTAGCAGGCAGCACTAACACCAGTAGCCAAACTGCCTCAGGGTTTAATCCAGACACTAGCATACGCTTTGTAAACACGGACATTCATCCAGAAGAGAGGAACATCCCATTCCCTGGACCAGATCTGCAAGGAAACCATATAGTGCCTCTGTTGCCGTAAATCAATCAGAAAATGAAAATGAAATTCAAGGCACAAAAACTGAGACTAACGGTAGAAAGACAAAAAGATAACCTGCTTGGTCATGCACAGCTCCAGTTGGTTATACAAGAGGTTTCAGTGTTTTGACAAATTAATAGTGCGGATGCTGTTTTCGTATACACATTAAAGAGGAACTGCCTATATTGTGATGGCTTGTATTTTTTGTAGCTGTTTCTAGTACTCATCACATTATGTCATTCCATCTTTACTTGCTTTGTAATACAGTCACTGTTACTTTACTTGAATTCCTTTGCTAAAGACCATTTTAGAACTGCGTGAATTACATAGATACATAGACGATGTCGGCAGATAAGGGCCTATGGCCCACCCAGTCTGCCCATTTGAGCTTGTAAGTTCAGTTTATGTTTTCCTAGATGTCTGTTGCCCCTTACCCCTGACCTCCAGAATTCCTTTATGTCTATCCCATGCATTCTTAAATCCCGTGATTCTTTCAGCTCCCACCACTTCCTCTGGCAGGGTGTTCCACTTGTCCACCACTCGTTCTGTGAAGAAATTCTTCCTCATGTTTCCTCTGAATCGTCCTCCCTCCAACTTCATCCCATGCCCTCTAGTCCTGGAACATCTTTTTTGCTTAAAAATAGTGTATTCCTGCACCCTGTTGCTTCCTGTGAGATACTTGTATGTCTCTACCATATCCCCTCTCTCCCCCTCCTCTCCTCCAGGGAGTACATGTTCAGTTCCTTCAACCTGTCTTCATAGGACTTGTGATGAAATCCATTCACCATATTTGTTGCCCTCCTCTGAACCTTCTCTACCCTGTCTATGTCCTTACATAGGTATGGTCTCCAGAACTGTACACTGTACTCCAGGTGGGGCCTCACTAGTGTCTTGTATAGCGGATTATGACCTCCCTTTTCCTGCTGGTGATGCCCCTGCCTATACATCCCAGCATCCTATTTGCTTTACCTGCTGCCTTGTCACACTGTTTCCCTACCTTGAGGTCATCAGAGATGATAACCCCAAGATCCCTTTCCTGCTTGGTGCATGCTGTATCCTCACCACCCAACTGATATATTGTGCCAGGGTTTTGTGCCCTATGCATTATCTTGCACTTCTTTGCATTGAATTTCAACTGCCAAACCCCTGACAATTCTTCAAGTTTCTGCAGGTCCCTTCTCATTCTGTCTACACCCTCTGGTGTGTCTACTCTGTTACAGAGCTTTGTGTCATCAGCGAACAGTGAAATTCTGTCTTCTAGGTCCTGTGCAATGTCACTGATGAAGATGTTGAATAGGACCGGTCCCAGCACTGATCCCTGTGGTATCCCACTGGTCGATCTTCCCTCTGTGGAGTGACAGCCATTTACCACCACCCTCTGTGTCCTGCCACCCAGCCAGTTACCTACCCACCACACTACTGTCCTGCCCACACCCATATTCCCCAGTTTGTGTAATAGTCTTCTATGTGGCACAGTGTCAAAGGCCTTGCTGAAGTCCAGATAGGCCATGTCCACTGCCCTCCCCTGATCCACCTCCCTAGTCACCCAGTCAAAAATTCAACGAGGTTGGTCTGACATGACCTCCCCGGTGAAACCATGCTGTCTTGGGACCTGTAGTCCATTGACAACCAGATGTTCCCACCAATCTCCCTTCAGTAGTGCTTCATGATCTTCCCCACTACCGAGGTGAGGCTGACTGGTCTGTAGTTCCCTGCTTCCTCTTTGTTCCCACTTTTGGATAAAGGGGACTACATCTGCTGTCCTCCAGTCTTTGGGTACCTCCCTGTTTCCAGTGATCAGCTAAACAGGATAGCCAGAGGTTCAGCCACCACTCTCTAGTTCTTTAGGACCCTAAGATGCAACCCATCTGGCCCCATTGCTTTATCGACTCTTATTACTTCCAGTTCTTCAGGACCCTTTCTCATGTGAAGGGACTTGTGTCCATTTCTGCACCATTCTCACCCTTGTACTCCTTCAGATCTATTACCTCCTCTTCCTCAGTAAAGGCTGAGCAGAAATACCTGCTCAATATGTCAGCTTTACAGTTCTCATCCTCCACGCGGCCCCCATCCTCCCCCTTCAGTCTCACTATCCCTCCCTTTGTCTTTCTTTTTTCACTTATGTACCTGTAAAAGATTTTGTCCCCTCTACCCACTGATTTTGCAATGTGTTCTTCTGTCTGAGCTTTGGCTTCCCTTACTGACCTCCCTGCCTCCATTTGCTTCTCCTGGTACTTCTCCCTATCCCTTCTGCCTGTGTCTTTTGTATTGCCTGAATGCAACTCTTTTGGCTTTCACTTTCTTTGCTACCTCTTTGGAAAACCATAATGGTCTCTCTTCCTTTTCCTCTTGCTAACCTGCTTAATGCATAATTCTGTTGTTCTTGTAATCCCCATTTTAAATACTGCCCATTGTTCCTCAACCCCTGATTCCTGTCCATTCCCCTTAATGCCTCTTTCAAGTATCTCCCATTTTCCCAAAGTCTGCCCCTAAAATCCAGGATCGTGTTTTGTGTGGTTTTGGTTCTGCTCTTTCTGTGATTTCAAACCACAATGACTGGTGGTCACTGTTCCCCAGGTGCTCCCCCACTGTTACCCCCATCACACTGTCCCTGTTTGTGAGCACAAGGTCCAGTATTGCCTTCTGCCGAGTTGGTTCCATGACCAGTTGCTTGAGGAAGGCACCCTGAAGGGAGTCCAGGATAAATCTGCTCCTAGTTGATGCTTCTGCTGGGATGCTCCAGTCCACATCTGGAATATTGAAGTCTCCAGCCAGTACTACCTCACCCTTGTCTGCCATCCTTTGGATGGCTAGCATCAGCTCCCTATCCGTTTCTTCCTCCTGGGCTGGTGGTCTATAGACCACACCTGTGAGGATGGCTGTTCCCATTTTCCTTTCCAGCTTAACCCACAGTATCTCTCCCCCATTTTGTCCCTCCTGGATCTCTGTGGCCCTTATGTTATTTTTCACATACAGTGCCATCCTCCTCCTTCCTGCCTGCTCTGTCTCTTCTGAATATGTTGTAGCCAGGTATGGCCATCTCCCAGTCGTGGCTATCATTACACCAGGTTTCAGTGATGGCCACAATGTCTAGGTCTGACTGCCCATGACAGCCTCCAGATCTTCCATCTTGTTGCTAAGGCTCCTGGCATTTACACATGGCTTTCCATGATTTGACCTCCTAGACTGTTTTGCTGTTCTACCCAGCCCCTTCCTTGGTTGTTCTTTATCCCTGGTTCTCCTTGCTGTCTGCCCTTCTGCTGAATTTTGCCCTTTTCTGCCTATCCACCTCTTGGGCACTAATCTCCATCTTCTGCACACTGCTTTGCAGAGATAGCCACTCCTCTGGTTCACTGGTTCCACTGCTAGCTGTGGGGGGTGAGCAAGCAGGTACCCTCCTTGCTGGCCTGCCACCCCCCTTTGCTAGCTTAAATGCTTGTCAATGTAGTATTTAAACTTATCATTGAGTGCTTGGATTCCCCTCCAGGATGGATGCAGGCCATCAGGCTTGAACAAACCTCCATCCCTCCAGGTGGGTCCTCAGTCACCAATGAATC
The DNA here is from genome assembly GCA_016271365.2 of Neoceratodus forsteri. Taxonomy (NCBI): domain Eukaryota; kingdom Metazoa; phylum Chordata; order Ceratodontiformes; family Ceratodontidae; genus Neoceratodus; species Neoceratodus forsteri. The sequence goes on from CM028129.1 coordinate 511,974,933, forward strand.
CAAACCCTTCCTCATAGCACCAGTTCTTCAATCATGAGTTAAAGTTCCTGGTGCATGCACTCCTATGCTCTCCCTTGCCTCTCACAGGTAGTACTTCTGAGAAAGTGACAGAAGTAGCTACTTGCTTGAGACCCCTCCTCAATTTCCTAAAATTAGTTTGTGTTACTGTAAAGCTATTGTAAGAGTATAGATTGTTGGTACACTGTGCTGTCTGTGGTTGAAGGGGAGGTAATTAACTATGTGACATATTTCTCAAATGGCAGTTACACCCAGTGAAGTCATCCACTAAATTAGCTAAAATAAATTGCAACAATAACACATTTGGAAACTAGTATTTGAAAGACGTTTTTCCGTAAACATGATTTTGGGAGTAATTTTATAGTTCTCTATTAAGTTTGCCCATATTATGTGCATCACAACATAACAGACTAAACTCACTGAATGCTAATCTTTTAATGACAGCTGAAGTCTGCTGCTCTTTCAGCAAATGCCACAGAAACAAAAATGGGTGTACTAGATGGACCTCTAGTCACCTTCTGCTGTCACCTTTCTATGTTTCAGTTATGTGTGGTCCAACATCATTGCAGTGGTAGTGTATACTTGATTGTAGGTGGTGGGGGTTGAGAGGCTTCAATCGTAAAAGACCTAGATAATTTGTAAAGGGGGGCAGTAAGTGCAGAGAAGGGATTTCATAGCAGTGCTAGTGTTCTCTGGAATAATTGAGCATGTTAATTTCTTTTAATGTTTCCCATTGTTCCAGATGCCCAGGTGTGATTAACGGCTCCTTAAGATCTTGCACCTAGCAGTACAATGTTAGGGATCACACAATGGACTAAATATGAATCTTTAGCATGCCATTATTTATCCCCAGCTAATCTCCTGGCTTTCAGCAGGTGATGTTAAGTGCCCTAGTTTTGTAACAATATATTTGATTACATATAGTCTTGGTGTAATTTAAACAGAATTTACCATCAGAATTGGCAATATGACACAGAAAAGATAGCTCTTGGTGTATTAACATTCCATATTTTCCACAGCAACTGACTACGTTACCCTCATAAACATACAATTTGACACTAGGTAAGGACCACAGGGGCCGTCCTAGTCTGTCCATTTTCTTCACAAACTTCATTATGCAGCCATGGTGGATCTGACAAAATCTTGTTCTCCTTGTCCACACTGCACAATCCCAAGATCTGTCAAGAACAGTACTTGTCCTACTGATATCCAGTAAGAAACATTGTTATGGCTGAACCTCAGGCAGGGAGGAGTTTTCTAATTCCTGTCTCATAGGACTGTCTTTCATTCATTAGAAGTGCTAGAGGTGGGGGAGATGGGGGGATCAGAAACTATTGACATGGGACCCCTTGGAGACATCATTCTCTGCTAGCCAAGGACTTTTGCCCTTGTTGTATCCCTTCCACCTGCAACTGCTAGGTGCCATTCTGTCTCACTGGTGGCATATCTCTCAACCTCTCAGCATTAAAAATGATAGTACTGGCATTCAAAATTCCTAGCAAATGGCCAGAATGTGTAGCACTTTCTCATTTTAAATAATAATATGTCTATCAATAGTGAACCCCATATAGGTGATGTTAAGGAATGCTTCTATCAAGTTAGGTAAATGACGTATTCATTTGTGTGTCCAGAAATAGCTGTACCATTATTAAGAACATCAGTAAACCTTTGTGGAGCAAGGGTAAATTTAAGTTTAAAAATCATAATGTTATGCAAAATTCATAGCAGTTGAAAGGTATGACTGGTAGACGCTGGCAAGATGTGTGTTCACTTAGGAGCTCCAGTGCCATGGAAATTCCTCCACAGGAATCACTACTAAAGCAGGAAGGGGGTTACTCTTCCCTGGAGTCTGAAGACATTGCCTCCACATCACTCCCTGCACTCCTCTGGCCTGGAGCAAATCCTGGTCTTCTGCATGGTGGCACAATGCACTTTTACCAGTGCCACCATGCCAGGCTTAAAGGAACGCTGAATAGAGTCCATCAATAATTGGTTTCCTTTAGATATACCTTATAAAACTGGCTATCCCTGTTGACCATTGTTCTTTTGATGCTGGCACCCTTATAGACCCAATCATCAGGTCAGCTGTGTCCTCTTCCCTAGCTGCCCTGTTGCAAGCCCCTGATCTGTCTTAGCCCCTCCAGTCTGGTGATTCATCTCTGCTGGCTGTTCCAAGGTGCTCAACTGTTATATGAGAACAGGCCTCCTCCTACCTTGCTCCACAATACTGAGACTCCTTCCCAGAAGCCTACTGGCACTCCCTATCTCATGCTAGAATTGAAAAGGAGCTAGCTATACTCAAACCTAAAATCTTCAGTTATATGTACTTGTAAATGATTCCCTGTTTTTTGTGCCTGTGCCTACAGTTTATTATTCATAGTATGTATTTTTATGCTGCTGTTATTTATTACTGACCCGCTCACCATCTGTCTTGGGGTTGTTTAATGTCTGTATTATGTGACATTGCTTATATTTTGCTATACTGTCTGCTAGATTACAACTTGCATATCACCTGCTGCATTGTTGTACTCATTGCTAAATTATGTATTACTGTATACTGTAATGTAACTTTAGTATCATATTATTATTGTTAAATTATACAGTAACTGCTTGTAATTATTGTATTTCTGAGTTGTGTATGGAATGCTATCAGAAAAGAGCCTTGGCTTAATGGCTACACATATTCCCAATAAACATAAACATATTGCTACCATATTGCAATGTATTGTACTTTTATTGCTACCATATTTAATGTAATTTATAGTATTGATAAAATTTTTGTGTACCATATTTTATTTTTTGTGATCTCTTTTGTATTTTTGACTGTGATCTCCTGGTTCTTGCCTAAAAATAGGTATTTTATTGTTTAGCACACCTACCCAATAATCAAAAAAGAAATTAATAAAATAAAGCAACAGTACAGAGAAGTTGGAGAAAGCATATAACACTATCTTTTTTAACTATAACAAATTTTAGACATCTTCCAGTTTCATTGGCTGGTAAAATGTCCAGTTCTACCAGAATTTAGAGGTGTTTTATAAATGTTTTAAATTACTTTTTTTTTTTGAGAAAAAAGTGACTACAGTACTTCATTTGATTTTAACTAGTATTGTAAATATGATAATGGATCAGGGTAAAAAAATAAAATATATAGTGAAAAGAACAGGAATCATCTAAAAAAACAAATGTACATGTATGCTAAACATTTTTCACTCTACTGTTGCTTTAAAGAGCTACTGACGCTGCAATGCAAACTTTGAAAAACACAATAATTAGGTATAATTCTACTTGCATTTCATATATATCTTATATTTTTCTCTTGCCTATTATTTATTACTGAGTAAATTTGCATGAATACATGGTCTTTATCCATTAGAGGTCCCTAAGAGTTTATCTTTCTCTATGGCTTACTCCCTACTTCAAGTCATAATTCTCTGTTGTGATATCACAGTCCATTGCCATAAGAGTAACTGTGATGTCACAGGCAGGGCATTGTGATCTCATGTAGTGAGAAAGCAACAGGAATAGATGAACTGTTCAGAAGGAAAGATCCTGTTTTCATGTAGATGACCTCCATAATAAATAATGGGAAGAAGAAATGCAGGACTAAAACATAATATAAGCTGAACTGTGTCTAAATATTATGTGTTGTTAAAGTTCTTCTGAAGGTGTCAGCTGTTCTTTAATGAATCATAGTCAAAATGTTATCTAAAAAATGTCCACAGTTACCAAGTTGATATTTTAAAACTTTCCATTTCTTCTCCTGCTCTCTCCATCCCTGCTCCCATCAGCCACTGTGACAACCTCCCAGCCAGTCACTGACATTTAGTTTGAACCTGGTGCCTCCTATCCCATGGTTTGCTGCCAGTGTAGGGGCCACCAGGTTTGCCATCCATAAGAACTCCTACACTTGGTGGGGATGACCAGTTGGCAATGCTAATCATGAGTGCCAGGTTTCATCCCATAAGGAATGAGGCATTTTTCTGCTGTTTCTCCCTAAGGAACATGCATAACACATGGAGACAAGTTCTGCTGGTTGACCTTTCTCCACCACAGCAAGACCTCAGCTGCATCACCATCTGTGCTCATTTTAGTGGTAACAGCGCAATAAGGTTCACCCCCCCCCCCAATGGAGAGCATCTTCTGGGATGCACAGTTTTCCACTTACTGTCCCACTGATGCTCTGAGTTCAGGGCACAAACCCAGGCCATCAGCTCTGCAAGTAGCAGCAGGCTAGCCCTAGTGTGGTTTTGAAAGTCTTTTGCTAAAGACGTGGAAGTTATATCAACCTTTAAATATTTAGGTGTGGTAATAAATTAATCTCATCTTCCAAGGTCATAGGTATACCTTATCTCAGAGCTACTGGTAGACTGTACATGCTATGGAGAATACAGAATGGCTTATTATTTCCAGATTAGGTCAGTCTGGTAAAAATGTCCATTTTTGCATATTTTGATTATGCTGACATTGATTTTTGTAATGTTACATCTTCTATATTTAAGACTTAATTGCATGTACAACAAAGATGCCAGACTAATAACTCAGCTTATGCCTTCAAGGTATCACTGCATGTTATCATCATTGGATTGGCTGCCATTATCTCTTATGCCACCACACCAGGCAGGGCTATATAGCTTTATCAAAACCAAGCAAAGCTCTGCGGCTTGCATATTCCTGAGGAAGGTGCTGGAGCCACAACCAGTAGGGGTTCTGTTTGGTGGTCAATTAATTTTATCAACTGACTTTGCTACTCATGTGATTTGCTCAATGATTTGGTGTGGTTATATGGAGATCATGGGCTTGATTTTCAAAGAGACCTTAGAGTGACGTAAGTTGTGCCACTCTAGGGCTGTGGAAAACTCTGGGTGAATCAGGAACCCTGCACTCAATTTTATAAAAGAGGGTCCCTGCAACAAAAACTCAGGAGTTGCTGCAGCCACAGGCTAGTGCCAAACATTTGGCACACCTGCGGGAATTGACACAGGGACCTGGCCCACAGCACAACATTAGAAGGTGCTGTGAGATATTGGGGACATCTGCTTGCCTGTAAGAGGCTGGGGGCAGGAGGAGCATGGGGGTGCCATAGGTCTGCAGCTGCCAAAAGTTTGAGAAGCTGACTTGTGTTTAATTTTGATGTGTGTGTGTGTGTATATATACTGAATAGAAAACAATGCTTTGTACTGTAACTCTGGAGGAATTATAAGTTTCTATCAGGTGAATGGAAAAATATTACATTTTAAAAGCTGATTTTTTTCTTCAGTCCATACTGGTTGCCTAAAATCATCAAAATTGATGGCAACTGTACTTAGGAGGTGTTGTGGAGACAGCGGGCACCCACGCTTGGTGCCGCATCACTCCTAATCATGCCCGCTGTCTCCACAACACCTCCTAGGTATAGTTGCCATTAGGTTTGATGATTTTAGGCTACCGACATGGAATGAAGAAAATATTAGCTTTTAAAATGTAATATTTTTTCATCTACCTGATAGAAACATATAATTCCTCCAGAGTTACAGTGCAAAGCAGTTTTCTATTCAGTATAAACCCACACAGAGCAAAAGCCAGCTACTCAAACTTTTGGCATCCACAGTCCTAGGGTACCCCCCTGCCCTTTCTGCCCCACCCCCCAACTTTCACATCCCTCCATTTGCCATAGTGTGTGGCACTGGTGCAAGTCACTTAGACTGCCTCCTGGCTGGTATAAGTGGAGCCCCTTGCTGCATCCACAGTGGGGCTTACAAAACTGGAAAAAAAGGGATGTTGCAACCCCACCATGGAGCAAGCCCCCTTGCAAGCTGGTGCACCCTGCTTTATGGTGCAAGGCTGGCACAGTGCCACTTTGGTGCAACTGCTCCCCTTTTTGATGCAGACTGCATTTGAAAATTGGGATTGACACATCTTTTTGATGCAAGGTGCCACTTGCAGCATTTATGTTTGATGCAGGCACCTTATGCCATTTCCCAAGCTTTGAAAATTGAGCCCCATCTGTCTATCGAGTGGTGAGTTTATTTGCTGTTTGGTAAAGTGCATGTCCCTGTTGCAAAGAGTTTATAAGTTCAGTAATGCTGTTAAAGAAAGGTGACATAACAACATAAATGCTTGTGCCAGTTGCTTTGTTTGCAGTAAAGATGAACTTTTAATTTACAGATCTTACTTATACCAACTCAGTTTAAGAAATAAGTTTATTAGATCTATTTTTATATCTCATTTTAATACAGATGCTTCTGTTTTTTGAGTTCAAATACTTCCATTTGTTCCAGTTTTCTCTTTTTGATTTCATTATGTATTGTATCTACTCATTTGCCATGTATTAAAGGTGACAGAAAGCACTGAAACATTCTTAAATTATATGTGCTATCCTAGGAAAGAAATGGGCTGCTCAGAGGTTGCTATGCTCACAGTAAGATCAAACTCATAATACAACAAACAAACAGAAAACAATGGGTACAAATGCACTTCACCAAACCAATGAAACTGTATGGTGGTAAATAATATAACTGTTGTCTTCATTATTAGTGCACCAGTGCATCAGTTCAAATAACAAAATGGAGCCCCTGTGACTAGCCACCCCTCTGCTTTCACAACTGCATAGTGAAAGCTATGCTGATGTATTACCAGCAGAGGAGGAGGAGAGAATATAGGGGGTCTGGAAGTGCATAACTGAATACCTAATACATCACATAATGTTTGTTCTTTGCAGTGAAGTTGAAGCACTTAAGGAGTATGCATGAATCAGTGTGCTTCTTCTCTTTCTTTCTCTCTCTCTCTCTCACTCTCTCTCTATCCCCCTGCACTTTTTTCCTTCATCTTCAGAAGTTATACTGGCATCACCTCTTGCTTCTGACCCTTATACCTAGCCTGGGGTCGGGGAGATATATGACTGTACAAATCCCTCCCATTTCCTCCCATGGTGTGGTCTCCCACCTCACTCCACCTATCCCATCCACCTCCCCATCTGTAAAACATAAAACACCCTCCTACTGCCAAGTATCCCCCCCCTCCTGATCCTTTCCCCCATGCCCTATACATAAAAATAAAATAGCCATCCACTGCCAGGCATCACACCCAACTCCCAGTCCTTCTCCATGTCCCATCCATAAAAAATCACCCTCCCACTGACAAGTATCTTACCTGCCTCTAATCATTCCCCCTGCCCCATCTGCACACTTGTACAACAAGAAATCAGTCATGCAATTACTTCTGCCCCCAAATCCAACTCCCCCTCTAAACCCCCCCTCTCAGAACCCATCAATGCATACACCCCTACCCCATACTTACCTATCTAGTCCAGTACTGCTTCTGCTTGAATGTCTGGCTTCTTCTGAATGCCACTGGGAAGTGACTGAAAATAAGATATATTTGGTTAATGGCTTTTTAATGCATTTTGAACTTTTACTCATGACTTTGTCATTTCTTAGTATTTTACCTCTAATTTTCAACATGGCCTTTTCTTAACCCCACGGTGGGAGCCAGGTAGGTGAAAATGTTCAGATACCCCCAAAACATGCTTTGGCAGTTACTCTGTGAAATTACGTTTTGGGTGAGATTTAAAATATTTCTCCTGTCTTGATCATAAGGTGGGGTAATAAAAAGACAATGTTTAAAACATGTGGTCAAAACTGTAAAAACAACAAAGTTGTGAAGCAACATTGAAATTCTTCAGCATTTGCTCAACTTTGCTATTTTTCCTGATATTGATCACAAATGTTCAACATAGTCTGTTTTTACTCCACTAATGAACCAGACAGGTGTAATATTTCAAATTCCCTCTGAAATATGTTTTTATAGTCACTCTGTGAAACCAGCTTTCAGGTGGGATATAAAAAATTTCACTTGTCTTGATGATAAGGTGGGGGTAATTAAAATATTATGTTGATAATCAGAGGATAAAATCTTAAAAAAAAAAGTTCTGAAGCAATGTTGAAATTCTTCAGCCTTTTCTCTTAACTTTGCTATAGTTCTAGATTTTGTCCCCAAATTTTCAACATATTATTTCTTTACCTCACTTCATGAATTGGCATGCATAAATTTTCAAATCCCCTCTGAATCATGTTTTTGCATTCACTCCATGAAGTCACCTTTCAGATATGATTTAAAAAAATCCCACTTGTCTTGATCACAAGGTGGGGATATAATAAGACTATGTTGAAAACTTGGGGTCAAAATCTAAAAAAAGAAAAAAATGGCCACGTTAACTCATTGCACCTAGGGTGGCCATTTTGTGTCAGGTTAAGCAATGGATAGTTTAGACTTCAAATGGAGCTAGTGGGTTGAATGAAATGTTGAAATGTTTCAATGCTTACTCCTAGCTTTGCTATTTCTCCAGATTGTGACTCCACATTTTCAACATAGCCCTTTTTGTGCCCCACATTATGGGCTATGCTGGGTAAATGCATTACAAAAATGGGTCAAAGCATACCTTACTGAAAATGAAGTATTTCACCCATCTGGCCTTTCCTGCATAAATTCAGTGCAAAAATGGTTAAAAGTAGGACCTACTGAAAACAAGATATTGCATCTTAGTTTGTCTGTCAAGCATAAATACATTGTAAAAATGGGTGAAAGTAGGATCACACTAAAAATGAAATATTGCACCTCAGCTGGCCTATCTTGAGTATATACAGTGTAAAAATGTGTAAAAGAAGGACCCCACTTAAAATAATATATTATATTTCAGCTGGTCTGTCCAGGGAAAATACATTATAACAAGCATTTGTCAATGCCGAATGTTGCTTGCTTCTATGTGCTGTTTAGGTATTTGGAAGTCATTGGAGTGCAAATACTGAAAATTTGCAAACTTACGAGCATGCGTAGGAACTGCGCAACGCATGCTCGTAAAACAGTCATTGTTAGGAAATTTTTCACTAAATGTTCAACATAGCCATTTTAAGACCTCTGGTCATGAACAGTGTCAGTGTGATTTTGTTAATGTGTCCCATACATTGAGTTTGCACACCGACTGCGCCATTGTGCGCTACATGGGCGGAAACACGTTTTGGGCAGGATGTGAAAAATGACAGCTGTACTGCTCATAAGGAGGTGGTAAAATGGCAATGTTGAAAATCTGGAGTGGAACTATTGAAAATTCGCAAACCTACAAGCGTGCGTGGGAACTGCGCAATGCACACTCGTAAAACAGTCATTTTTAGGAATTCTTTCACCAAATTTTCAACATTGCCATTTTAAGATCTCTGCTCATGAACGGTGACACTGTGATTTTCTTAATGTGTCCCATACACTGAGTTCGCACACCAACTGCGCCATTGTGCGCTACATGGGCGGAAACATGTTTTGAGCAGGATGTGAAAAATGACAGCTATACTGCTCATGAAGAGGTGTGGTAAAATGGCAATGTTGAAAATCTGGAGTGAAAATATTGAAAATTTGAGAACTTACGAGCCTGCGTAGGAACTGCGCAACGCACGCTCGTAAAACAGTCATTTTTAGGAATTTTTTCACCAAATTTTCAACATAGCCATTTTAAGACCTCTGCTCATGAACAGTATCACTGCGATTTTATTAATTTGTCCTGTACATTGATTTCGCACATCGACTGCGACATTCTGCGCTACAAGGGCAGAAACACATTTTGGGTGAGATGTGAAAAATGACAGCTGTACTGCTCATAAGAAGGTGTGGTAAAATGGCAATGTTGAAAATCTGGAGTGAAAATATTGAAATTTCTCGAACTTACGAGCCTGCGTAGGAACTACGCAACGCACGCCAGTAAAAAAGTCATTTTTTGGAATTTTTGGACCAAATTTTCAACATGGGGTTTTTGGGACCCCTTCTCATGAATGGTGTCACTGTCATGGTGGTATTCAGGCCCAAAGGGTGATTTCGCAGTCACTGCACAGTCACTGCGTGAAATCACCCTTCGGGCCCGAACAACACCATGACAGTGACATCATTCATGAGAAGGGGTCCTAAAATCCCCATGTTAAAAATTTGGTGCAAAAATTCCCAAAAATGCCTGAGATATGCAATAAAGTTGAACCCCTCCTATCTAGCCCATTATACAGCTTACCGGCATTTCCTCAGTTCGCGGTCGGCTTTGAAAAGTGCAGACGTGTTCCCGGTCCACCAAAGATCCTCGCGCCGGAGTCCGGAGGTAACTATGGGGTGAGGGGGGTGGGAGGCTGGGTGCGCAGTGGGTGGGAGCAGGGTTGTGGGGGGGTCAGAGACGCCTCATGGGACCCGTTTTTTACAGGTTTAAAACGAAAAAAAAAAGACTACGTGGACGCTTTGCCACGCTGGGTGGGCTCCCAGCGTGGCACAAGAATGGAGGGAGGTTCAGCCGACGGAGGATTGGGCACCTTCGCCGGCCAAACAATTGAAAAAAAAAAGATTACGAGGATGTTTGCCACGCTGGGGTGGGTTCCCAGCGTGGCACAAGGATGGGGAGTATTCAGCCGACGGGGATTGGGCACCCCTGTCGGCCAAACACTGATTGCCATGCTGGGGTGGGCTCCCAGCATGGCACCAGCTATGGGGGGGGAAACGACAGCAGCTCAGCCAGCGGGGATTGGGCACCCCGTCAGCTACACAGGGCGTGCGGGTGCGCACACGCCTGCGTGCAGGGGAGCTACGCTTATCGCTGCTCACCGAAGCGTAGCTCCCTTTTAACCTGATTCCACTGCATTTTGGAGCGTGTCATACACAGCTCCAAAATGCATTGGCTTACAGGGGGCCGCGCGAGCCAGCTCACTGACTGAATTGGAGGAGGAGGTGACACACCTCCGAAATCTCCGATGATGGCACTATGTTTCTTGCACATGCGTGCAAGCAACATAAAAATGGATCAAATCAGGACCTTACTGAAAATGAGATCTATGAACATATGAAAGAGTGAGCATAAGAATGACATTTGGTCTATAGAGTCTGCTTATTATTGTAGGGTCCTTAACTTATGCCATTGCTCCCACCCGGTCTTCCCTACCTCCCTATCTCTGCCCCCCCCCGGTTCCATGATTTCTCAAGATCTGCAATAAGGTTGACACTCCAGGGGGGTAGAGAAGATGAAGAGAGACTTAGTCAAGTTGGAGGAGTGGTCAAGAGTGTGGCAGCTCAGATTAAATGCCAAGAAGTGCAAAATCATGCACTTGGGGAACAAAGCCCAGGGGAGGAATACACAATGGGGTGGGGGGGAGGTACTAACAACAATCAAACTGGAAAGGGATCTGGGAGTAGTCATAACAGATGATCTAAAAGTAGCTAAACAATGTGAGAAGGCAGTGAGGAAAGCTGGGGGGATGCTGGGGTACATAGGGAGAGGTATCACCAGTAGAAAACAGGAGGTGATGATGCCACTGTGCAGGCAGTTGGCGAGGCCTCATCTGGAGTACTGCATGCAGTTCTGGAGACCTCATCTCTGAAAGAAAATTGACAGGGTGAATGCAGTCCAGAGAAGGACAATGAAAATGGTGCAGGGGCTACACCAGAAACCATACGAGGAGAGACTGAGGGAACTCAATATGTATTCACTGGAGAAAAGCAGGAGAGGGGTGGATATGATAGAGACATTCAGATAACTCAAGGAGATCAACAGAGTTCAAGAGGACAGCATCTTTCAGGAAAAGAGATGTGCAATAACAAGAGGTCACACTATAAGGCTGGAAGGGTGAAGACTCAGGGGTAATGCAAGGAAGTATTTTTTCACAGAAAGGGTGGTGGATGCATGGAACAGCCTCCCCCGAGGAGGTTGTGGGGGCAACAATGTTAGGAGAATTGAAGAATGCATGGGACAGGCAGAAGGCAACACTAGGGGCAGGAAGCAGGAGGTAAGTTGCAGATCAAGTAGGATCTGGAGTTTATACAGTAGGCAGGGAAATGGGCAAACTACGTGGGCCAGGCGGTCCTTATCTGCTATCAGATTCTATGTTCCAGGCCATCTTAAAGTTGCCCATTGTCTTCTCTGAGACCACTTCTTCCAACAACGGATTCCATTTGGCCACCACTCTCTCTGTAAAGAAATGCTTTCTAACATCTCTCCTAACCCCGCCCCCCTCCACTAGCCTTAAAACTGTGCCCTTTCATGGTTAGGTTGTCTCTTAGCTTGAAGAGACCTTCTCTATCACTCTATTTACCCCCTTCAAGTATTTGAAGGTCTCTATCATATCCCCCTTCTCTTTCTTCTCTTCTCCAGGGAGTACATTCTCAGGACTCCCAGCTTATCCTTGTAAGACTTCCCTGCTGACCTATGATCATCTTGTTTGCCCTTCTTTGGACATTCTCCAGCAAGATGATGTCCTTCATAAGGTATGGACACCAGTGTCTTACTCCATATCCTAGATGCGGTCTCATCAGTGACCTGTACTAGGACAGTATAACCTCCCTCTGCCTACTACTGCTGCCTTTTTGCACTGCAAGGAGTGCTTCATGTCACTAGTAATCACCACCTCCAGAACCTTTTCTTTCTCCTTTGCTGCTACTCGGACCCATCCCAGTTAGTACTCAGTCCTAAGTTTTCTGGCTCCAATGTGGATAACTTTGCATTTCTTGGCATTGAAGCCACATTGCCAGATCCCTGACCATCTCTCAAGTTTTGTGAGGTCTTCCCGCAGGTCCTGTATCCCCCCACTGTGTCCACCCACTCACAGAGTTTGGTATCATGTTGCCCTTAATGCCTTCCCCATTGTAATTTATGAAGACATTGAACAACACCAGCTCTAGCACTGAGCTCTGTGGGACCCCACTGGTGACCTCCCTAGTGGTGGATGACTCTTCTCCCTCCATCACTGTCTGGGTTCTGTCCCTTAGCCAGCCTTCTACCCACTTGATTATTTCCTCCCAAACCCCTAGATCCACCAGTTTCCTGATCAGCCTCTTGTGGGGGCACTGAGTCAAAGGTCTTGCTGAAATCCAGGTAAATGATGTCCACTGCCTGATCCCTGTCCACCACCCCAGTGACCCAGTCAAAGTAGTCAATCAGGTTCATTAGATATAAACATCTCTCCTGTGCTATCCTGGGCAAATACAGTATAAAAATGTGTAAAAGCAGGACTGCACTGAAAATAGAAACATAGAAACATAGAATTTGACAGCAGATAAGGACCGCTTTGCCCACCCAGTCTGCCCATTTCCCTACCTACTGGATAAGCTGCAGATCCTAGTTAACCAGCAGCCTACTTCTTCCTACCCCCAACCCCCAGAATTGCCTTATGACTATCCCATACATGCTTGAATTCCACCACTGATTTTGACTCCACAACCTTCCTCCGAAGGCCTTTCCATGCATCCACAACCCTCTGTGAAAAATACTTCCTTAAATTACCTCTGAGCCGCCCCCCCTCTATCTTCAAATTGTGCCCTCTTGTTCTTGCTCACCTCTTTTTTTGAAAGATGCTACCCTCTTGGACTTTGTTGATTCCCTTGAGGTACTTGAAAGTTTCTATCATGTCCCCCCTCTCCCTCCTTTCCTCGAGGCTATACATATTAAGCTCCTTAAGTCTCTCTTCATATGTCTTCCGGTGCAGACCCTGCACCATTTTAGTTGCCCTCCTCTGGACAGCTTCCATCCTGTCTATGTCTTTGTGAGATTGGTCTCCAGAACTGCACACAGTACTCCAGATGGGGTCTCACCAGCTGTCTGTACAGAGGATAATAACTTCCTATTTTCTACTGGTGATGCCTCCCTATGCATCCCAGTATCCCCCAGCCCTCCTTGCTGCCCTCTCACATTGCTTGCCCACCTTTAGGTCATCTGATATGACTACCCCAGGTACCTTTCCATTTTTGTTGTTGTTAGTATCTCACCCCATTGTGTATTCTTCCCTGGGTTTTGTTTCCCAGGTGCATTACCTTGCACTTAGCATTGAATCTAAGCTGCCATACATTTGATCATTCCTCTAACCTTGCCAAGTCCTTCTCATCCTTTCCACCCCACCCTGTGCATCAACTCTGTTGCAGATCTTAGTGCCATCTGCAAAGAGACATACTTTTCCTTCCAGTCCTTCTGCAATGTTGCTTATAAAGACATTGAAGAGGACCGTCCTAATCTTGAACCCTGCGGTGCACCCCACTAGTAACCTCCTTTCTTCTGAGTGGACTCATTTTACTATTACTCTCTGTGTCCTATTCTCTAGCCAATTCTTTACCCAGGCTGTCATCTTGGGACCCACTCCCAGGCTGGCTAACTTGTATATTAATCTTTCGTGTGGGACTGTGTCAAATGCCTTGCTGAAGTCTAGGTAGGCCATGTCCACAGCCCCTCCCTGATCTACTACTTTGGTCACCCAGTCAAAGAAATCTATCAGATTCATCTGGCATGACTTTCTCGCTGTGAATCCATGCTGCCTAGGGTCCTGTGCCCCTCTGGCCTCTAGATACTTGACAATTCTTTCCTTCAGAAGTGATTCCATCATTTTCCCTATCACTGAGGTTAAACTAACAGGTCTGTAGTTTCCTGCTTCTGCCTTGCTCCCACTTTTGTGAAGGGGAATCACATCTGCCCTCCTCCAGTCCTCGGGTACCACCCCATCCTCCCATGATTTGTTAAAAAGGGTAGTCAGTGGTGTCACTAGTTCTGCCCTTAGCTCCTTTAGAATTCTGGGATGAATCCCATCAGGCCCCATGTCCACAGCCCTTCCCTGGTCTACTACTTTGGTCACCCAGTCAAAGAAATTGATTAGATTCATCTGACTTGACCTTCCCACTGTAGATCCATGCTGTCTTGGGTCATGTGCCCCACTGATCTCTATGTATTCAACAATTCTTTCCTTCAGAAGTGATTCCATCATTTTCCCTGCCACTGAGGTCAAACTGATAGGTCTGTAGTTTCCTGCTTCTGTCTTGCTCCCACTTTTGTGAAGGGAAATCACATCCGCCCTCCTCCAGTCCTCAGGTACCACACCATCCTTCCATGATTGTTAAAAAGGATAGTCAGTGGTGTCCCTAGTTCTCCCCTTAATTCTTTAAGAATTCTGGGGTGAATCCCATCAGGCTCATTGCTTTGTCCACCTTCAGTTTTAGGAGTTTTTCTTCTGTGAAAGGGCTGGGATCGATCACCCTATCCAGAGTGCTTCTATTGATTGGATTAGGTACCTCACCCTCCTCTTCTTTGTGAATACTGAGCAGAAGTATTCATTCAGTATCCCCGCTTTTTCACTGTCCCTCTCTTCCCACCCACCATCCCCTTTATTTAGCCTCACTATCCCTTCCTTTGTCTTTCCACACACCCTAATGTACCTATAAAAGGTTTTATCCCCCCTTCTTAACTGAGTTGGCTATCTTTTCCTCGGTTTGGGCCTTTGCTATTTTGACGGCCTTCCCTGCTTCCTTCTGCTTTAACTGGTACAGTTATCTGTCCTGCTCCTTCTGTGTTTCGTTATACTTCCTAAATGCTATCTTTTTCTCCCTAACCTTCCCCACCACCTCTTTTAAGAACCATAATGTTTTTTTCTTTCATTTTGATTTATTTGCTTCACACAAAGGCTTGTTGCCTCTGTGATGGCAGTTCTGATGTTTCCCCATTGTTGCTCTACCCCTCCTTCTTGCCTGTTTGTTAGTGCTTTTCTGAGGCACTTTTCCATTTTGACAAAGTCAGCCCTCCTGAAGTCCAGTATCCTCACTTTTGTATGGCTTGACTCTGCAGCTGAGTTTATCGTGAACCACAATGTTTGATAGTTACTTGTTCCCAGATGGCTACCCACTTCTAGATCTGAGATTCTCTCTACATCCCCATTTGAGAGTACCTGGTCTAAGATTGCTCCCTCCTTAGGTGGTTTCAACACTAGCAGTCTGAGGCATGCCCCTTGTAGGGCCCTGCTCTTGGATGTGGCTGCAGCAAAGGTGCTCCAGTTAACATCTGGCATATTCAGGTCCCCTATCAACAATATTTCTCCTTTCTATGCTATCCTAAGGATGGTGTCTATCATTTCCTTGTCCATTTCCTCCCCCTGAGATGGGGGTTTGTATACAACTCCTGTGCAGATTGTGGTGCCATTTCCAGTCTCCATGGTGACCCACAGTGCCTTCTCTCCTCCCTGTTTTCCCTTTTGTTCCATTGTTTTGATCCTATCCCTTACATAGAGAGCTACTCCTCCTCTTCTTCTACCCTTCCTGTCTCTCCTGTAGATTGTGTACCCTAGTATGCTGACATCCCAGTCATGGTTCTCTGTATGCTATGTTTCTCTGACTGCCACGATATCCAGACATCCCTCTTCAATCAAGGTCACTAGTTCAGAGAGCTTGTTACCTAAACTGTGGGCATTGGTACTCATTACCCTCTATTTTTTGATGGCCTTACCCCTTTTTGCCTCTTCCCTGTGCTAGCTCCATTAGGGCTAGCACAGTATGCTAACCCATGGCTGGAATTAACCACCTTGCAGATGGTTGTTACATGGAGGGAGAAGTCCAGAGAGGGACTGCGTCTGACTCCTAAATATGTAAAGGAAGTTGCAGTTTCCAGAGGGGGACCATCATCACATTGTTCTACTAATTGGGTACAGTTCTCCTTAAGCTGATGGGGGTTCCAAAAAGCATTGCCTGGGACTTAGCATGGTTCATAGGGAGTTTGTTGCTTCTGAGCCAGGCTTGGACAGCACTGACATCTGGGAAGGGGATCTGACAGTGGAGGGTTCAGACAGTAATTGAGGATTTAGGGCTGTGGTCTGGAGACAGACTGTTAAAAATTCCTAATCACCGACAAAATAGACCACTGTTTAAGGATCGCTGGTTAGTGAGACAGAATGAAATGGTCCAGGGCATATGTTTCTCCCCAGACCAGAATCACTGCTGCATGCCTCTGTCCATCCCTGAACACTGTCCCATCTCTGCTGCTGCTGCTGCTGCTGCTACTGAGACCACTGGAGGAAGAGTGAGAAGGATGGATAATATTGGAGAGCAAGAGGTATGTAATTTTCTTGTAACCCACCCCAAAGAATACTGCTGCTTTAAAGGAACCCTGATGCAGAAGCCCATGGCCAGTGGATCAGAGCAAGAAAATAATGTATTGATGGGGGGGGGGAAGACAGAGAAACAACACTGTGGTGAATGGAGAGGACTGCATGTGCTTCAACTCCACTGTGGAAAGAGACAGTCTAGGTATCTGGTCACATTCTTCTAGAGCTCATTCTCCTACTGTATAATAGCAATACATCATGCATAGCTTTCATTATGCAGCTATGAAAATGGGTAAATGTGGGACTCTGCTGAAAATGAGGTATTGCATCTCCACTGGGATATTGTAGATAACTACATTGTGAGACTTGGTTAAAAAAACAAGACCACTTTGAGAATGATATACTGTGTTTCAACTGGCCTACCCTTGGTAAATATGATGCAAAAATGGCTAAAAGCAGGAGGGACCATTCTGAAAATGAGAAACCATATTGCATCTCATATGCTCTATCATAGAGAAAATACAATATAAAAATGTGTAACAGCAGAACCCCACTGAAATGATGATACTGCACCTAAGCATGTCTGTCTTGAGGAAAAATACATTGTAAAACTGGGAAGAGCAGGACTGAAAATGTTGCATTTTAGCTGTTGTATCCTGGATACATGCACTATCAAAATGTGTAAAACCAGTACCCTCACTGAAATGAGATACTTCATCTCAGTTCACCTATACTGGGTAAATACACAGAAAAAGTGGGTACAAGCAGAGTCCCAGAGAAAACCAGATACTGCATCTCAGCTGGGCTGTTCTGGAATCAGCTGCTCCATCCTGGTTAATTTTCCAGTGATTTCTCTGCCTCTTGTACCACCACCTTCCTTCCTGCTCCTCCAGTAGCATTATTCTTGGTGAAGACTGATGCACCACCCCCTTTCTGTCACACTGCCAATATCTGTAGTATCCAGTGGTACCCTCAACACCCACTGCACTGTAAACCTCCATCCCAGTCCCAGAATATCACTGGAACATATTCTCCACAGACCTCCACAGTCAGGTGCCATCTGATGTATAGAAGACCTGTATTGCTATACAAACAAGTACAATAATAATCTACGTATTGGAACTCTAATGCACCCAATGCCCTTTGTGTGTGAACAACTGCTATAATGGCTACTAGTGTGTGTGTGTGTTTCTGGGTTTGTGTGTGCACACATGCTTGTGGCTGTGTGTATGACTGTGGGCACATGTGTGGCTACATTGGGGGGGGGGGTGTACTGTTTGCCCAGAGCCTTCTGCACCTGCTTTTACATTATCTTGACCTTAAAGGTATTATTTTTTTCCTAGTATGGTGAAGTAAGTCTCAAATTGTGATATCACAACTATATGATAGATAATTTAAAATCCAGCTCACACTTTAATTCTACATCTTTTATCAGGGTAATGCATTAGCAGCCATTTTGGCTCTGACCTGAATTTGTTTGTTTTCTGTCACTGTGGTTTTTAAAGCCCGCTCTGTATGTTGCCCCCTACTGCAACAACCAGTGACATCATCAGGTGTAATAACTCAGTGGTTCTTGACACAGATTTTGCTTCCTGCACAAATTGCTACTTAGTAGGTTTGGGATGCCCTGCAACATTATTAATTCATATTTGTCTACTCCTGTTCTCCTTCTGTGCATTTCTTTCTGTTTTTGTTTCTGTCTCCCTCAAATTTAAATCAGCTCTGTATGTAGCCATCTATTGCATCATTATGAATGAATGAATCAATCAATCAATGAGATCAACCTTTATCACAGCTCTGGACACATCACCAATAGAGATTCATGCAGTAAAATGTCATACACACATTTATAAACATGACCCCAAAACAATTAAAACTACATTTACATTTCCAATTAAACATGCACACAATACAAATTTACAGTGATAAGGAATCATAGCCCTCAGTGTTTCAATGGTAAAACTGTATACAAATCTGTGCTAAAATGCAAGAGGAATATGAAATGCAAATGCCATATTAGTAAAAACAAAATGCAAAACAAATAAAAAAACTAGACATGGTTTCTTCTTATTGCTATCTTGCATTAAACAATACCAATACTAATACTTGGGCAAAGCACAAAACTAATACTACAAACAAATTAATACAGGTTAAACATGTTTTACCTAGATTTAATGCTAATTTTGGGGGTTATTCACTGAAATCTGTATTACGTGCAGCAGAAGTGAAAATGAACAGCATAACATTATAACTGTCTAAAATATGGGATGGTTGGAGTTATGACCTTATTGAGAAACCATTTTGTCAGTTATAGAGGTCTGTTTCACAGCCCTCTAGATCAGCACCAGCAGAAAGTGTAAGAGCAGAACTGGGCAGGTCAAAAATAGAATATCTACCTAAATCTAAGAAATTAGCATATTGGATTAAGTGCCATAACATGAATTCAGATATAGTAGATTGCACAAGAGATGTTTACAAGAAAAGGCACAGTGGTTAAGACAAAATCACTCTTCACCTTAACTAGAAGACGTTGCTGCAACATTAGAAAAAATCAATCTTTAACATTTTTGGTTTGAGTCAGGAAAAAACTTACTATTGGCTCTGGATATGTACTAATAATTACATACAGTCTTAAAGGTTTATTGAGAAGTTCTGACATAAACAGAATCAGAATGCTAAAATCCTATGGCTGATACACAATAAAGAAAACAAATCACACTCTGCCACCATATTTTACATTTTCTTCCTGATCATGAGGAGAAAATAATTATTTTTGAAATTCAGATTAGAAAATGATCCCCTAAAGTCTTAAAATTCAGATATTAGAAGAACAGATGCTCAGATTCTGATAACAATTCAAGTCTAAAATGTGACTGTGACCACGATGAATTTGAAACTCTCCCACACATTTTGCTACATTGTCCAAAATCTTTATCTATAAGGGAACAAACCATTGTCCAATATTTTGGACAAGACACATCCCCCACCCAGTGTAACTAAGAAACTCCTACAGAGTTTTGGAGAAGTGGGAGGATCCCACTGTGACACCTGAAGTTGTGACCTTGGTGGAAGAGCAAGTTCTATAGAACAGAATCCCACAGGTGGTTGGAAAAGGACTCCAAAGGAAGAAGCTTCTCCTAGTGGGGAACTCCATAGTCCAGGGAGTGGAACTGGGAACAGGAGCAAGGGAGGAAAGGGAGATAAGGTGACTACTAGCAAGCACAGCTCACAGGGACAGGGAGAGGATCCAGTGAATTGCTAAAGCAGGAACAAGGCAGTGGAAGCTTGATGTCATTGTTCATCTAAGGACAAATGACCTGGCTGGAGACAAGGCAGGGATAGCAAAGGTGCAGGAGGAGTTCAGGAAGTTGGGGAGGGGCCTTGCACAGGTAGCAAGCTCCATGACCTTCTCTGGGGTGCTGCCTGTCCACGGCAAGGGGGAAGCTAGGAACCTCTGCACCAAGGACTTTAACACTTGGCTGGAGAGCTGGTGCAGAGAAAAAGGTTTTGGCTTCATTGTGAACTGGGGATCCACCTGAAAGAATGTGACCCTGTACAAGGAGGATGGCCTGCACCTGTCCAGTGAGGGGACCACTGTCCACAGTGAACAGTTTAAATGCTTCATTGGCAAGCATTTAAACCAGCAAAGGGGGAAGGGTGGCAGAATGATGCAGGGGGGAACAAACTGTCCACCTCCATGGGATAGGGAAGTCAACATGGAGGATCATAACTTTATGTTATTGCTAGAGGAAATGAAACCTATAGAAGGGGGAATAGTGGAGGACAGGAGGAAGGGGGTTAAATACAGGAAGGACAAACCAAGAGGGCAAAAAGACAGCAGGGGGATGATAAAAGACAAATGACAGGGCATGGAAGGTCATGTATACCAATGCTCACAGCCTAGGGAATAAAATCCCAGACCTGGTGGTCTTGATAACAGAGGCAGACCTGGACATTGTAGCTATTACTGAAATGTGGTATAGTGGAAACCATGACTGGGACGTAGCAGTACCAAGTTATACTGTTTAGAAGAGACATGGGCTAACAAGAGAAGGGGGTGGCTCTTTACATCAGGGAGGGCATTAGAGTGACTGAGGTACAGGGAGCACAGGGGGAGTGGAAGTACTTTGGGTCACCCTTGAGACAGGCAATGACACTACTATTCACACAGGTGTGATATACAGATCTCCAGCACAGTGGGAGGAGGTGGACAGGGTTCTAGTGGAATCCATCCACATGATGGCAGCTAAAAGGGAGGTGCTGCTGGTAGGTGATTTCAATCTGCCAGGTGTGGACTGGAGCATCCCAGCTGCTCCCTCTGCCAGAAGCAGGGACATCCTACACTCTGTACAAGGGACAGGCCTCAGTCAGCTAGTGCTAGGGCCCACCAGGGAGGGTGCAATTTTGGACCTGGTACTCACCAGTGGGGACAGAATTGAGGAAGTCAGGGTGAATGAACACCTGGGATCCAGTGATCATCACACAGTGTGGTTCAGCATGAGTACAGTGGCAGAGTCAAGCCATACAAAGATGATGGTCCTCGATTTCTGGAGGGTGGACTTAACTAAGACATGGATATGTCTCAAGCATGCCCTGGCAGAGAGGGACAAGGGGGGGGAGTGGAGGAGCAGTGGGCCCATCTGAAAGGAGCCATAGTGGAAGTAATAAACTTATGCATTAGGCAAATAAACAAGGGCAAGAGAAAGAGAAAGCCACTATGGTTCTCAAAGGTAGTAGCCAGAAAGGTAAGGATGAAAAACATTGCTTTCAGGAAACACAGCAGGTGGAGGACAGGGTAGTGTATCTGGATAAACAGAGGGAGGCAGGGAAAGCAGTCAGGAGAGCAAAGGCACAAACAGAGGAAAAAATAGCACAGGAAGTAAAGAAAGGAGACAAGGCTTTTTATAGGTACATTAGTGAAAGGAGAAAAAACAGGGGTGGGATAGTAAGGCTTAAAGGGGAAGAAGGAGAATGTGTGGGAGGGAACCTGGAAAAAGCACCAATACTGAACAAATATTTTTGTTCTGTATTCATAGAAAAAGAAGAAGGTGAGGGACTACAGTTAGGCAGCATGAACAAATATGGTAGGGAGATGGACACCAGTCCATTTACAGAAGAGAGAGTCCTAAAGGAACTCACAAAACTGAAAGTGGACAAGGCAATGGGACTGGATGGGATATATCCTAGAATATTAAGGGAACTACAGGAGGTGCTGGTGCCACCACTGGCAGCACTGTTCAATGAGTCACTCGATACGGGAGTGGTTCCAGAGTACTGGAGGAGGGCAGATGTAGTCCCTCTTCACAAAAATGGCAGTAGGGAGGAGGCTGGAAATTATAGACCAGTCAGCCTCACCTCGATAGTGGGGAAGATTATGGAATCACTACTTAAACAAAGGATCGTGGAACATTTTGAAGCCAGCGGAGCACAGAATTCAAGATGGCATGGATTCACAGCAGGAAGGTCATGTCAAACAAATCTAAATGATTTCTTTGACTGGGTGACTAAGGTTGTGGATTGGGGGGAGTGGTGGATGTCGCCTACCTGGAATTCAATAAAGCATTCGATACTGTTCCACATAGAAGACTTGTGAACAAGCTGGGCAGCCTGGGAGTGGGTCACAAGGTGGTAAACTGGGTTAGGAACTGGTTAAGTGATAAAAAACAGAGGATCATGGTAATGGTGCTTAATCTGAGGAAAGGAGGGTGACCAGTGGGGTGCCACAGGAATCAGTCCTGGGCCCAGTCCTGTTTAATGTCTTCATAAGTAACAGTGCATGACACTAAGATCTACAACAGGGTGGACACTCTGAGAGGGGTGAAAAAAATGAGAAGGGACCTAGATAAACTGGAAGAATGGTCCAGAGTGTGGCAGCTGAGATTTAATATGGAAAAGTGCAAAATCATGCATTTGTGGGAGAAGAACCCAGGGGAGGATTACATGATGGTGGCAGGGGACTGGTGGTCACCAGATAGGAAAGTGATTTGGGGATAATCCTATCTGATGACCTAAAGGTGGCCAAACAATGTGCCAAGGCTGTAGGGAGAGCAAATGGGATGCTGGGGTGTATAGGGAGAGGTATCACCAGCAGAAGAAAGAAGGTGGTGATGCCACTGTACAGATCATTAGTGAGGCCTCATTTGGAATACGGTGTCCAGTTCTGCAGGCCACATTTCCATAAGGATGTAGACAGGGTGGAGTCAGTTCAAAGAAAGGCAGCAAAGATGGTGCAGAGCCTGTATCAAAAGTCATATGAGGAGCGACTGGGAGATTTTATTTATTGATTTAATTTTGTTCATTGGGTAAGCCCACTGGGCCCAAGAGGTCCCTTTTTCAGGGCAACTTGGAGTTAGTTACATATAAACTTTTGGGTACAGGACAATTCATAGACAAACCTCAATATGTATACCCTGGAGGAGAGAAGAGACAGGGGAGATATGATGGAAACCTTGAAATATCTAAAAGGCATAAATAGGTTCCTAGAGGGTAGCATCTTTCAAAAAAGGAGATGTCCAGGAACGAGGGGGCATGACATGAGGTTGGAAGGGAGTAGACTAAGGGGTAGTGTGAGGAAGTATTTCTTCACAGAAAGGGTGGTGGATGCATGGAATAGACTTCCAGCGGAGGTGGTGGTGGAAAACAGAGTGGGGGGGGATTCAAGCATGTATGGGACAGGCATAGGGGAACCCTAGCAATAGGAATGAGGAGGTAGAGTCTGTGGCTTTTACAGTAGGCAGGGAAAATGAGCAGACTAGATGGACCTAGCAGTCCTTATCTGTCATCAATTTCTATGTTTCTAGCAATACTCTCTCAAAAGAAGAGACAATGAGAATTCTAATGAATGCACCAACTGAAGTAGTTACTATGGATGTAGTAAGATGCTTAAAATTAATTTTCCATCACATGACTACTAAATTTAAATCACTAAAGTAAGACTTATTTTTGTTTCCTGGGATATATTGGAGTCTGAACTCTTTCTTATTCCAAGCCTATTATCTCCCAAAAAATTATATTCTTTACAGTGGAAATTTGCCATTGGCAGAACAACTTTTTTATGCTTGTGGAATTAAAGCCCTCTACATCCTTTCAAAAAACTGTATCACAGAAGACTACAATTTATATTGCACTCATGGCATTTTCAGGGACAGGGTGTCCTGTTTACATGCCATGTTAAGGCTGTTATCCAGGATACATTTTCTGAAATTTCACAACAGGAGTATTTTATAATCCACAGTAATAAGAAATGAGTCTTGTATAGCTCCAAGACACCAAAATAAGTGTCTTCTTTTCATGTAAAAACTCTTTTGCTGCCCTTCTTTAGATCAGCTATAAATGTAAGGTGGAGGGATACTTGATACTGTGTTTTCCTTTTCTTGTAATGATCACTGTGTTCTATGGTTTCAAGTGTTGTGTTTAGGAAATAACCTGATGACATATAACTTGATATGAAATTATTTTAATTTGTTGTGGTCATAATTAGCACATTTTGCATTGCACTACTAAGAATTTCAGCATTTGAGGATGTAAATTTATCTGAAAACATTTGTAAATGTCTATTTGTTTATTTTGCATGTGCTTATAATAATAACTCATGACCCCCATAAGGGCTGGAAAAGCATTCTTTATAAAATGCCATAATATTCCACAGAATTCTGTAATAACTTGATAGCTGGTTATTACTGCATTTTCCTCCTGATTCTCTCACTCACTGTATTTGTGCAAGTACAGCAGCTGCTCAGGGACATGCTCGCTTACACAAATACAGCTTAGTTTTTTTCTCTGTTGAAACCTTGCACCAGTTATTACTAAAAACAATGCCTGAGCAAAGTTTGTTTTTTGCTCTTGGGGTTTATGGATTATTATATACCTTGGGTGTGTGAAAAATCTTCATAACACACAGCTGCACAGGCACTATTCCCTATGTAATGACTCTAAAGAGTAAAACAATAAAATGTTTTTACTACTACTTTTCTGACTGAAAAAGGAGCATTCTAAGTATTTATTTTGCTCATTTAAAAAATCAGATAGTGATCCTGAGCATGCGCACCAGTTTTCAACTAACAGTGTCACTGGTTGGAGTATGTATAATGACACAAGAGAGAAGCTTCATACAGAGCTGGCTTGAAAGACCAGGGAGACAGCAAACAAAAAGAGACAATGCAGAAAAAAAAACCAAAAGGTAAGCAAATATGAATAGTAAATGCTGCAATGTTTCTCTTCCCTTCCCCTTAACTCAATACCTCTAAGGCAGCCATTTTGTATCAATGTTCAGCAATGGAATGTTTGGACCTCTAAAAGTTCTGTTGGGGAAGTGGGCTAAGGGTTAGTCAGATATGCAATTATTATAAACAATGTGTTTATGACATTCACTGATTGAGAACAGCATCATAATCTGAAGCACCACTTGTGTAAATAATATAGCGACTGGAAGAGTAACATGCCAGCTGTGAGGATAACCACTGACTGGGAGGATAACATATCAACTGTGACGTTAATAACTTACCAATTGGGAGGATAACATGTTATACAAACCTGATGATTTGCTACCAACACAGTAATGTACACCATCATCAGCATACTCTGCAGTGATAACATTTTTTCATCACAGTTCAATATACATTACTTGGAGAGCATTTTTGATTGTGCTTGATGACATTACAATTGTCCTCTGTATGTATTTAAACCAAAGTAGCTGAACTGCTTTGGAAAATTTTAAAGAGCTATTGATGCATGCAATGAAACTTTTAAATTACAGTGTTTATCAATCATTTGGTTCAGTTGCATTAAACTAAAGGCATTGGAAGGCAATGTATCCAGAAGCATACCCCAAGGCTTTATATTAGAGTCTTTTTTATTACCATGTTCATGAATGATTTACCTGATTGTTTAACTGTAACATCTATTAGCACTTATACACCGACAGCATGATTATTTATACCTGCTATAGATCATTAGTATTACCAAATTCTCTCCAAACTGATTTTTCAGTTCTTCAGAACTAGATAACTATCAACTTGTATTAAATGAAAATAAAACAAACATGTTGTTTCACTGTTTCCCTAGACAGCATTCTGCATTAGATATAACTGCAGCCATTGGTGAAAAGACTCAAACAAGTCACAGAGATTTGCTATTTGTGAGTTTAGTTAAATTTCTGTCTGGCATTCAATATGCATGTTGATTCAGTTACAAAAATAAACTTTAAAATTGTGCTCTTGTATAGAAACAATACCTTATTCAATCCTGATAAAAAAAATACATGTTACACAGTTTCCATGACTACTTATTAAATATGTTGATCAGCTGTACAGGATGGTAAGCATCTCTTATTTAATGAAACTTGAGTCAACTTACAATGAAATATGACAAATTTGCTGGTTATTAGTGATTATACACCAACAGCATGATTATTTATACCTGCAATAAATCATTAGTAGTGTTACAAAATTATTTTCAAACAAATGTTTCAGCTCTTCAGAACTGGATAACTATCAATTTGTATTGAATGAAAATAAAATAAATTGTTTCACCATTTCCATAGAGCACATTCTGCATTGATATTATTGCAACCATTGATGAAAAACGAATACATTACAGAGATTAGCAGTTTGGGAGTTTTGTTAGATTTCTGTCAGACTTTCAAAATCCATGCTGATTCAGTTATAAAAACAACAAACCTAAAAATTGGACTCTTGTATAGAAACCATAACTGATTTAATCCTGATAAAAAATGCATATCAATCAGTTTCTACTACCACATATTAAATATGTTGATCTAGTGTACAGGATGGTGAGTGGCTCTTTTTGTAATGAGACTTGATTCAACCTACAGCAAAATGTGCCAATTTGCAGAAATTCTATTTAGTCACCACTTCTTGCACATCTTTAGGCTTGCTGTATCCCTTGTCCAGAAGAGATATGCACTGATGTTTGTTGGTTTATAGATATGTCATTGGTTTCAATCCTACTGTACTTACTAGCAGCTTTCTTGATTTTAGAAACTAGAACTAGGGCTATAGAAACTAAAACTAGGACTATGATGCACTGTATCAACTACGTGTTTTAAAACACCTCTCTTAAAATATGCAATTGAGGAAAACACGTTCAGCGATATTGGTGCTGTTTAGTGGAATGCCATACAGGAAAATTTGAAAACAGCTAGCAATGTTTCATAGGTTTCATAGGTTTGTACAAGCAAGTAAACTTAAATCCATAGTGCCTGCCCATTTAAATTTACTAGAGATTTTGGCAGAATTTAGTTGAATCAGTCATCACTGAATCTAGGTTAAATTTAAAGTGGTCCATGCTTGGACAATCTACCACTAGAGCCAGGAGATTATTTCAAATTCGGATGGATCTTATACTGAACCAATTTTTCCTTCTTAGTGTATGCCACATATTCATCAATAGTTGTTTATTATGTTTCTGATTACTGACTCTATATCCGGACTCAGTTAGACCTAATCCTATTCCAAGGACATAATTCCTTAGTGCGCTCTAAATGAGACACAAGTCTCCTCTCAGTCTCCTATACTGTAAAGTATACATGTTCAAAAGTTTTTGCCTTTCATCATAAGTCTTGCCCTCCATGCCTGTAATAGCCCGGGTGAATCTTCGCTGGACCCTCTCAATTTTTAAGATGTCCTCTTTAATGTAAGGATACCACACTTGGACACAGTATTCAAGGTGTTGCTTAACCAAGGCAGTATACAGTGGTAATAGTACATCCTTCGAGTGGCTGGCTACGTGCCTAAGAATACAATATAGGTTCTGCTTTGCCCTGTTTACTTGGGTGGTACAATGGGTTCTAAATTTTAAATCAGGAGTAACCAGTATTCCTAGATCTTTCTCTTGGGTGGTTTCTTGTAATATTTCAGACCCCAATTTATATTGAAAATGTTGGTTGTGAATACCCAAATGCATAATTTTACATTTAGCAATATTCAGGACAAGCTTACTAGCACAGGACCAACTTGAAATTTTATCCAAAAAAACCTGGAGAGCAGATCTTTCATTAATGTTGTTAACTATGGTGCCTATACGACAATTGTCAGCAAATTTCAACATCCATATACTATTGTTTCCAGTTGTAAGGGTGGAAACATATACATTAAATAGACAGGGACCCAACACAGATCCCTGGGGAACACCACTAGAGACTGGGGCCCAATTTGAAAATTGTCCATTTATAATGACTCTTTGTTTCCTACCCTCTAGCCAATTAGCAATCCAGTTTATAAGATTATTATTAAGTTTGAATGCTCTTAATGTGTCAAGAAGCTAAAAATGTGGTAACTTATCAAAAGCTTTGGCAAAATCTAGAAATACCAGATCCACTGAATTTCCCTGGTCAATTTCATCAGTGACCTTGTTATAAAAGGTTAGTACAGTAGGTTAGTTAGACAAGATCTAGACTTGGTGAATCCGTGTTGAAGATTATCAGTTTGCTCACTACGGCACATATGGTCCAGGATAAAGTCTTTAATGAAATTTTTTAAGATTTTCCCAATGAGTGAAGTAAGGCTAATAGGCCTGTAATTTTCAGGGTTATTTTTTGGTCCTTTCTTGTGGATAGGTACTACAGATACTACTTTCCAGTCATATGGAACTTCCCCAGAATCTAGTGAATGCTGAAAAATATTAGTTAGAGGAAGATAAATAAACTCAGCAAGTTCTTTTAATACCCTCGGATGAATTTCGTCTGGACCTGGGGATTTATTAATATTAACTTGTTTTAATCTATCCAGTATATCTTTGGGTTGAATATTAAACTGCCCAGGTACAGAAGTCCTGAATTTGCCTGTTTTACCTTGTACATTTTTGGTAAACACCAAAGACAAGTATTGATTCTGTATATCTGCTACCTCCTGGTTATTAGCTATGCTACCTGAATTTGTGGTAAATAGTCCTATGGTATTTGTTTTTCCCTTAACTTTGTTAATTTGAGAAAAAAAGGCTTTTTTTGTTGTCTTTTACCCTTTATGTCAACTTCAACACAAATTGAGATTTTGCTTTTCTAATCTTAGTTTTAATATTTTTTTAATAGCTCCCTGTATTTGATATTTAAGTGGGAGAACCCCTTTTTTATTTCATAGGTTCATAAGTGATTTCAAGCTGAATTAGACTTTCATCCATAATGCTTACCCCTTTATTTATATATCAGTTTTTATCTATCCAAAATAAATTTATCAAGTTTATTTTTGAAAGAGTCCATACTCTTACTAGTTACACCATCTAATGGTAGAGAGTTCCATCCAGACATGACTGTATTACTAAACCAGTGTTTACAAGGTAAAGTTTGCCATTTTTGAACCTCAAACTGAAAGGAATGTTCCCTGGATTCATATCTAGATTTCCTCCAAATTAAACCTAATTCTGACAGTAGTGCAGGGTCCTGTAGGCATCTGAATAATAAACAATAATCACCTCTAGTTCTCCTATATTCCAAGGTATACAGATTTAGCTCTCTCAATCTCTCAGGGTATGTCTTTCTCCAAGCCCTACAATCGACTTGGTCCCTCTTTTATGTATTCGTTCTATATTATAGATATCTAATTTTTTATAAGGGGCCCACACTTGGGAACACTACTCCAGGTTTGGTCTAACCAGGGCACCATAGACGGGCATAAGCACCTTCCTGTCTCTACTTGATATATGCCTCAGGATGCAGTTTAATATCTGATTGCCCTTCCTTATTAATTTATTGCAATGGGTGCTAAATTTTAGGTCTGTACTGATTATAATCCCTAAATCCCTTTCCTCATTAGTATTATTAAGTACTATATTATTCAATTTATAAGGAAAGTTGTTTGTATTATTTTTTAAACCCAAGTGCATAGTTATGCACTTATTTTTATTCAGTTCAAGCTTGCTTTGTATAGTCCAATTGTATATATTATTTAATGCCTCTTGTAAGTCATTTTTATTTTTTACAGTGTTTGTTATAGCTCCAATTCTGCAATCGTCCACAAATTTTGTTAACTAAATATCATTATTTTGTATTTTCTGGGAGGTTATATAAACATTAAAAAGACAGAGCCCTAAAATGACCCCTGAGGTACTCCACTAGTCACGGTCTCCCATTTTGACTTTTCTCCTTGAATCAACACTCTCTGCCTTCTCTCACGTAGCCATTGATCTATCCAGTTTATTATATTAATATCTAATGCATACTGTTTAAGAGTATTTATCAGCTCTCGATGTGGAAGCTTGCCAAAAGCTTTAGAAAAGTCCAAGAAAATAACATCAACATTTGTATTTGTTTAAATAGTTTGTTTTTCTTATTAATCAAAGCTTTTATTTTAGAGTTTGTCCAACCAGGGGTTGTGTTATATTTGGTGCCGTATTTTTTTTGTTGGGATGTTAACTTTAATTAAATATTTTAATTTATTTACAATGAGGCACCATTTAGATTCAACAGAAAGATTGGTAAATAATTCAGGCCAATCCCAATGGTCTAAGCTATTTTTCATGT
Organism: Neoceratodus forsteri; assembly: GCA_016271365.2. Classification (NCBI taxonomy): domain Eukaryota; kingdom Metazoa; phylum Chordata; order Ceratodontiformes; family Ceratodontidae; genus Neoceratodus; species Neoceratodus forsteri. The sequence continues at coordinate 512,005,266 of CM028129.1, forward strand.
TGTTAAAATTTTCTTTATAAAAATCCAGAATTTCGGTGACACCGGTAGCAGCTTGGGATTTACCAGCTGAGATAAAAAAATGAACAGTATTATGGTCACTGTTTCCCAGTGGTGCATTTATAGTGATGCTAGATATGCAATGAGCAGAACTGGTTAATATAAGATCTAATATATTCATGTTCCTCGTAGCATGTTGGACCACTTGCTCAAACCCCATTTCATTGAATAAATCCTAATAAAGACTATCAATTTTGGTGGTTGCTGATGCCCAGTTTATGCTGGATAAATTGAAGTCACCCATAATCAAAATGTTGTTTGATGGATCAAGATTCCCAATATGTCTTAACAATTCAGCATCATTATCAGGAGACATAGAAGGAGGTCAATATACTAAACCTAGGGTAAAAGGGTACCCATATAAGGGGTTAGTTTAACCCAAAGGGTTTCTAAATTGGTGTTAACTACTAAAATTTCCTCACTTACTATTGTTTCATGAATATATATAGCCACACCTCCACCTTTTCTGTGATCCCTGTTTTTAAAATAAAAATTATAGCCTTGAATATTTTTATCCCAGGAATCATTTGCATCCCACCAAGTCTCTGTGACAAGAGTAATGTGTATGTTGTTGGTGATGAGAAGAAGTTTAAATTCATCAAATGTATTAATTAAACTTCTGGCATTTATTAATACCCCATTCCAACCATAATGTTTGATTTTGGGAAGGTTGTTGTCTATAGTGTTTAGGTAACTAGTGAAGCAGTGCCCCACTCCCCGATTCCAGTTTAAATGGAATTTTGTAACTTTGTTAATTTTTTTACTCATAACCCTAATACCAAGATAATTAAGGTGCAAACTGTCCCTTTTATAAAAAACTAAGTTTTTAAATGTGAGGGAATTATCCATGAATCCAGTGTTTTCGGATAAGCAAAATTGTCTAAACCAGTAATTTAGTTCTTGAGCCTGGTAATGTTTGTATGCCTGTTTCCCAGTAATGGGTAGAACCCCAGACAGAATAATATCACCTCCTTTGTCTTAAATTTTTTTGACAATTTATTTGTAGTCTTCTTGAGTATTAGGCATAGTACATTAAAAAAGGTTATTCACCCCCACATGTAGGAGGCCCAAGGGTTTGTTGGTATTCTCAAGTAGTCCATCTAGTAGTGCCACAATATCTCTGGTCCTTATCCTGGAGAGTGAACTAACTGTGGTATATGCTTTACGCCCTTCACATACTATGGTATCAACTCCCCTTAGTAGTGAATCCCCTATAACTACTATATCTCTGGGTAAATCAGGGGTATTTTCAGAAGATTTACATTCGGGGGAACATTAGGAGAGAGTGCATAGTATCTAATGTTTTGGTAGTTGTCAAATTGTGCTTTTTGGCAACTCCATCTGAATCTAGTGTTAGGGTTTCAAATGTATTATATAAAGTAATAGGCTGTATATCATGCTTGTGCAAACCATAAGGGGTAGATGTACTAGGTTCCTGTGTCAGCTTAATGTGGGGAGACATTTTTTTTACATCATCATTGTTTACAGATTCAGTGTACATTGTGCTTGCTTCTCTAGCTGTTTCATCAATAACATTTTCCAGAAGAGTTATCTCCTTTTGAGTTTCTAGACTGTTATGTAGTTGGTGAATCTCTTCCTGCAACATAATAATTAATTTGTACTTTTCACAAACAAATTCCTGGTTTGGTACATCGTCTGAGTACATTTTACACTTGGGAGCATGCTTTTTTCTTAGTGTTTTTACCTTTCATAGCTTTTACCTGTGCCATTATGGGTATGAAAGGTCTTCTTCAAATGGAATTAGAGACACGTACTTAAGAACTTAATCCCTCATAATGCTAAAGATATTCACAGCCTAGGTCCCAGTGTCCTAAGTGGACACAGCAGACACACACAGACATGCACTGTGCTGTGCACGCTCCCCACTCTGCACATCCCGGTCACAGCAGGGCTTGCTTAAATAGTGTAAACCACCCCGGAAGTACACGGCAGGGGTCGGGAGATTAGTGAGTGACAAAAAGGCTCCAAATAATAAAAAAAATCACCTTGATGTCCAGGTATGGTAAGTGCCAGTAGTGTAGGACACCCCCAGAACCTTCAGGCTAAAATAGTTAATTTAAAAAGAAAAACAGCAGGTAGGAGACCACTAGACATCAGACTGTTGCCTCTTAACTGTTTTTAAGTGGCTGAATAAAAGTTGTTCCTGTACATAAGCTGTACTTAGGAATAGTGTATTACATTGTCTTCATTTCTAATGTGAACAGTGTTGATATGGCATAATTTGGAAATGAGCTTAATGTATGGTTGTACCATATTTAATTTGTAATAACAATGGTCTGTATGCTCCGTTGCTGCTATTTTTGTCTGAGGACTCACATGGAATTTAGGCTTTAAGCATAATATTTTTTCCTGGAGGACAAAATGCATAGTAACTAACTAACTAACTAACTAACTAACTAACTAACTAACTAACTAACTAACCAACCAACCAACCAATGACCCAATCAAAAGACCCCCATGGTTGTGAAGCTCTTCAAATAGTCAAAAAGCTTTATTGATCAGCAACATGCCACTACAGGTTTATACAAAGGCCCAGATATTCAAACTGCGCCCAAAAAATGCGCAATAGCAGGAGCAAGTGCAAGTCCATTGTGCCCATGTGCAAGAGGTGCAATATTCAAAAACTGAGCTGGTCAAGATGCGCCTACAGCCGATGACTGAATATCGCACCACCTGCACCATAGTGCAACTAGGGAAGGGAAGTTGAGCAGATCTGATGCACCATAGCGCAACAAGGGATGTTCAGCTGAGCAGTCCAGAGGCACCATAGTGCAACCAGGGATGCCCCCCAGTAGCAGTGCAGCAATGCAACTGCACAACCAGGGAGGTAGGGTCCCACCACCCATGCCACAGATGGGCAGAGGAACACACAGCAGAACAGACATTGTCCCCCCACACCTCATACACTGCACAACTGGGGGAGGGCTGGAATAACCACTGGCCCATGGAGACAAGCAACCAACATACAGCTGGGCCATGGTGCCCCATCACACCCCCTGGCAAGCTGTGACTGGCAGACAAGGAGGGCTGACCACCCCATGCCACACCATCCCCCCAATGCAGAGCACACCCTGCACCATAACCCCCAGACATCCTGCCCAGGAGCAGTGTCCACCACTGCAGGAAACCCCATGCATGCCACCACCCCCACTGTGACAATGCAACCCTGTGCACCACAGAACCATGCAAGGCAGCCCCACCATGAGCACTCATCAGCGGGTGGCAGCACACAGTGATGCAACAATGGCATACATAGTGCCACCATGCACAGCCCCCCTGAGGTACAGCTGAGAGACTGACCATGCTTCGGCACATGAGGTACCCCACACGGGACAGGGCATGCCCCGGACACCACCACCAGTGGTACAGCACCCTGCACACTCTCCCAAGGACACATCCCAACCCAGCACTGGCCACAACAGCCAGCGCAGACACCCACAGTGGTGCATGGAAGCATGCACCATACCGGATGCCACACAGTGCATGGACAAAAACCCACCCATACCCAAGGACACAACAACACAGGGACACAGTAGCTGGGCAACCAAGCCCCCAGTGTGGGCCCATGGAAACCGTGTACACACAGCCTGCAGTCCTCCATGGCACAGGAGTGGTAGCCACCCTGCGCAGGCACTGTGGACCTGTACACCACCATCATTTGCCCAGAGCACAAGTCACAGACAGTAGTGCACATCCTCTGCAACACACACAAGCCACAGCATGGAGGTGGGGACAACAACTGCAGAGGCCACAGTGTCACCCAAGGCAGACAAGCACCACACCAGTGACAGGAGGCAACCCAGCATTGTGATGGGTACAGTGGCTGCCCTGCATGGACAGCCACCACTGACATGCCAGCAGACCGTGCAGGTCACAGACATGCAAGGGTGTCAGCTGCACAGGCCATGGATGAGCTGACAGGGGCACCATGGACACAGAGCATGCACCATGGACCACTGCACATAGTCATCCAGTGCACAGGGCATAACACACACACCACAGACACTGACTGATAGCTACCCCCCACACCATAGTCACCTCCCCATGGACACACACACACATATACCCATGACTGCACCACCCCTGATGCCATGCACACCACTGCAGCTGAGCACCTATAGCCCACTGCAAATCAGAGACCACCACAGTATTCATATCAAAAGATCTGTATTCAAAAAACATATCAAAAGGAACTATTTACAATACTATGTACAAATGGGGAGGGCTACAAACAAGGTGGGGGTGGGTAAGGGGCAGGGGTGAACAAATGGGACAGTGAAGGAGGGGTGTGAGGGTGGGTCCAGAGGGGTAGGGGAATCAGGGGCCTATATATGTTCACTGGGAGCCCTGCTCCCCGCTCTGGCTGCTCCACCTGCTGTGTCTCCGCCAGACACCTAGCTCCTCAAACCCCCGCAATATGTCTAACGATGCCCTCACCACTTGCAAGATCTCCTGCAGTGCGTCATGTATGGCCTGCAGCTGGTGGACACCTAGGACAAGGGAACACAGTCAATAGGTGTGAATGCACAGCTCCATACAGCCCACCCACTGTGCATGGCATATGGCCATGGGACATGCCTCTGTGATGGTGTGTGACCACCCACAGTGATCATGTCCACAAGACCAGCCCACCCAGGTGCATACAGCCATGTGGACTGCTGCACACACCCACCAGCCAAGTCATGCACAGCACCACCATGGCTGTTTAGTGACATGGCTATGTGGTGCGAAGGCAGTGGCACAGCCATGTACCCAGTGCATGCATAGATCACCATCGATGCACTCCCAGACATGCAGTGCCACTGGACAGTGCTGACTATAACAAGTTGCATGCATAGCAGTGGTGTCAATGGATGGTGGCCATGCCCTGCTGCTCACCCTGTTACACAGCATGCAATAGTAATAATGGAGGTATGGCACTCACCATCATCAGGCTGGTCCCTCGGGCGCTGTTGACCATTGCCGCTCCTAGCGGCCCTGTCTTCCTGCTGGCGCCGCATCTCCCTGGCTAGATGCCTCTCCTCCAGCCCTGTGGTGCAAACATGGAGAGGGGAACATCAGCACAATCCTGTAGCAAAGTCCCCCTGCCCCCTGGTGTGTGCCACCCACCCAGCCAGACCACCCACCCCACACCTGATAACACCACCACAGCCAACACCGGATGGTCCCTTCCCCATGTTCCGGACACATACAACCATGTTACCTATATGGAAGATAAAGGTGTGTGGATGTAACATCTACCTGGCCATGGCACTGTGCCCCTCCTGGCACGTCCCCGCAGGTGGGCAAGCAGGTCCAGTTCCCTCCTCCGCAGGTCGCCATACCTGTGGCGGCACTGCTCTGCCATCTGCCCCCTTCCTGTGGCCTCTTCCAGGGCATTGGTCACCTCCTCCCACACCTGGCTCCTGGACCTGTCCAGGGGTGCCTCCCCAAACAGTGGGTCATAAAGTGGCTCTACAATGGCCACCAGGTTGGCTAGTTCAACTTGGGTCCACAATGCAGCCCTCCTCCGCACCATTCCACTTGCTTAGTCAGCTCAAAATGGCACTCTGCAGCATGGCTCCACCACGTACAGATGCTGCATGATACAGTGCTGCCATTCCCTATCACGCTGTTACCGAACAGCGCGATAGTGGTGCACCCATGCCTGATGCATGGTGCCTAGGGGGCAAAGGTCGGGCACAGGGTCAAGGGCCTCTGGCGCATGGACAGGCACAGCGCCATTGGAACCCAATGTGTGTAGCATGATTGGATGCCTGTGTGCTACCTCCAGTGGCGGTCTACCACGCTGTTGCCCCAGTGCGCCTATGATGGCCCAGTGCCATAGTGCCATATAGGTGAACATGGCTGTAGCACCACTGGCACAATGATGGCTGTGCCCTGCATTGCTTCCAATGCACAGCACATCAGCAGTGTGGCAGACGCCTGTGTCAGCAACCCAGGCATGCGCAGTGACGTGTGTACTGTGCATGTCACAGAACTGCGCCCTTGGCTCAGCACGTTCAACACAATTGCGCAAAGCTCAACAGCATGATATTCAGTCATCATATGCAAATCAGCTAATCAGCCATTCAATGGTGCAGCACTGCAATTTGCATCCACTTAAGTTGCACCTCACCTTATTTGCATGGGTTGCGCTATAAAAGTGCGACATTGGACTGCACTGGCCATAGTCAGTTACTGCAGTCTATTGGTGAGTTGCATGCTGTTTGGGAGTGTGGACTGTGGATTTTGGGACATGCATGGGACTGCACAGTCACAGGTAACAACTTTCATTCTTACAGGCTAAATAATGACCGAGCGAGTTGTGGGAGAGGAGGAACACAGTGGTGGGAGGAGGAGGCCTAATTTCACCAAGGCCGAGACCGATGCCCTGTTTGATGCCTACCTGGATCAGGAGCTGCTTCTCAGCAGATGGCAGGAAACACCACAGGCCTGTGTTGCTGCATGGGAGGAGGTGGAGCGTGCAGTGAACCTGCATGGCAGCCACCAGTGCTCCATGCAGGAATGCAAGAAGAAGATGGGCACAGACAGGAGTAGGATAAAGGAGAAGGTGGCTGCCTTCAGGGAAGCATGATCTGCGACAGGTGGGGGACAGCTGGAGGTGGTACACCTGACCCCACAGGAGGAGAGGGTTGCTGGAAGCATGCAGCGTAGTGCCATTGAGGGTGTTTCAGGTGGTGGCTTTCAGACGGGTGGTAGCCCATCACTGCATGGTAGGTCATGGTCTGTCTATTGGGGGGGAGCAGGGTAGGTAACATGCAGTAACGCGACTTTGTTTTCCCTTACAGATCCTGAGCATCTATGTGGGTCAGCGGTGGTGGGCCTGTCCACTGAGGACAGTCAGATGGAGATGAAGGAGGGCGCTTCCACCTCCACAGGTATACGTGGCTCAGTGCGACAGTGGGCCAGCCTAGCTGTCCAGACTGATGTTGTTGAAACAGGTGCAGAGGGAGCCCTGCCCGTGTCCCAACGCACCAGTGTCCATGGATGCCAGCATGCTGTGACTCAGGCTGGTGTCGGGTCCATCACTGATGATGATGTCACTAACGGCATGGGCAGTGACACGTGTGTGCCATGGGATGGCCACACAGCAGGTAACATCGCAGCCATGGCTGTGGGTGGTGCTGCCGTGGAGGCCTGCATGTCATCACAGTCCCAGCCTGTGACTGTCAGCACCAGTGGGGCAGCACTGGTATGTGTACAGGACAGTGGGACTGTTGCAGCCACTGCGGTGGCACCAGTGAGCTCTGGTGAGCAGCAGCCGGAGGGGCAGCATCATCAGTTTGCCAATGGGCTTGGGGGTACAGGGTCAAGGGGAGGCATCAGTGCACCACCTGTGGACATGCCCAGACCTGGTCCTGGTGTGCAGCACCCACCCTCAAGGGGTGCTGGGCATCAGGGCCATGCACACCCTGAGGGGCAGGTTGCCAAGGAGGGAGATGACCTCTTGGATGAGCACACCCACATACTGCAAGCATCAGTCCACCAGCAGATGTGGCTTGCAATGTCAGTGGATGCACTGCGTGTGGCTGTGGACTGGGCAGAGGAACATCGCAGCAGACACCGCTCTGATGCTGGCAGGGATGGACCAGTTGCGGGAGGTTGTGACCACTGCCATTGACAGGCAGACACAGGCATTCGCTGCTGTCATGGCCACAATGGGCACACAGTCATGTGCCCATGCGTCGCAGACACCATGCAGTGCACTGTCCACCCCCATTCCCGGTGTCGTGAGACACCCTCCTTGTTGACACCAGGTTCAGCTGTGGGCATCCCAAGCATGCCTGGCGCAGGCATGTTTGGTGTTCTGCAGACCCTTGTGTGAGCACTGTCTCATTCATGCAGTGGAACCCCTGGGGGACCATCGGTGCCACTCCATGAGGTCAGTGGGTCCGCCCATGCATCCGTGGCAGCCAGGGCACTGTGGCACATGACTGACTTGTCTCCCAATGCGGCTACTCTCTGGTGCTGCCCTGTGTGCATTGTGCCATTCAGTGGACATTGCACGGGTAGGTACCCGGCCCTGCACGTGGACACACAGTCCATCTGCACACCCTCCCGGCTGCCATCCACAGTTGCGTGTGTGTGATGATGCCTGCATTGCACTGTACACCAATGTGCAATGGTGCTCAGCATCTGACACATGCACAAGGACAGGCAGTGGACGTGGTGGTCTGTGGACATGTGTGTGGCTGGGGTGGTGTTCTGGGTCGGTGTGCCTCATACCCTTTGTGCATGTCTGGTGCGTTGTGTGTGTGTGTGCGTGTGTGTCCATCCATGTGGCATGTTAGACCTCACCCATCCCTGGTTGTGTGTGTGGTTCCATGCCTGGCTACTTCCCTTGATGGAATGCACCCTGGTGTGTGTCCATGCGTGTTTGTGGGTTGTGCCTTAGCCACTGTTGGTTGCACATGGCCCCATGACGTACCTGGGTTGGCTGAAGTGCTCCTCCGTGATGGTGTCCCGGTGCAGCTGTGCCAGCTGGAGCAGTCAGGGGTCCCGTCGCCTACGGGGGGGCTGCCCATCACCATTGTCACTGGCATCCTTATCGTTCCCATCACTGTCCCCCTGTTCAACCTGTACGGCTATCCCACATTCGTTGGCCATGCTGTGCATGATGCAACAGGCCAGGAATAGCCCACAGGCCTTTGAGGGGCTGTACTGTAGGGCACCACCAGAGGTTCCCAGGCAATGGAAATGTGCCTTCAGCATCCCGGACACCTGCTTAATGACATTACATGTGGTGGCGTGTGCCTCATTGTAGCGTTGCTGCGATGGGGTCGCGGGCCGCCGGTGGTAGGGTGTGAGCAGCCAGGGATGGAGTGGGTATCCACTGTCACTTGTGTGTAGAGTATGGAGGTTAGTTTGGTGATCAGCATCACCCTGCCCTGGGCCATGTAGGCCACTACCCATGTCACCTTTGACCATGCCCCCCCAGGCCCTATGATTGTCCATGTGGTTTGCATACTCACCCACTAGGTGGCCAGTGGGGATATCCCCACTCTCAAATCTGTGGCACAGTGCCAACTTATGCCAGATGAAGGCATCATGTGCTCCCCCAGCGTGCGTGGCACAGACATTGATTATGCGCCCCCTGGCATTGCACATCACCTGGCAGTTGATGCTGGCATAGCCCTTGCGATTTGTGTATGCAGCCCCCTTGGGGCCAGGTGGTGTGCAGATGGCCACATGGGTGCAGTCTATTGATCCTAGCATGCCAGGCATATGTGCTACCCTGTGGAATTCCTGTATGTTTGCTGTGCGCTCCACCGGTGTGCTGGGGAAATGGATGTTCTCCGCAGCATGTGGCAGCAGTGCGCTGAGGAATTGGGTGAGGTGGCATGATGTGGGTGACTGGGTTATACCTGTGGTGTCCCCAGCTGGTCTCTGGAAGGTACCCGTGGTGAGCAAGCACATGCAAGCTGTCACTTTCGTCTCCACTGACAGGGCATGGCTCCGTTGTGTGGGTGCCTGCATCACATCACTGCACAGCTCACAGAGCCACCTCAGAATTGCCCTATTCAGGTGGTACTGGCCCACAATCTCGGTATCACTGTACAGCTCGAAGCTGGTGTGGGCTCGGTACTGCCTGTTGGGGGCATACCACTGACAGGCCCTTCCATGGCCACGCCCCTGCTGCCTGCCTTCTCACCCCCTCATTACGGCCTCCATCTGGATGGTGACACTGGCCATGTCCCTGGCTTGTGTTCACCCCCGCATCTGTTTCTGTATTCCCTGCTGTCCTGGCTGATACTTCCCCTGCACCAGGAACACCTGCCTGTGCTGGCCTCACTGCTGTGTGGTGTACTTCCCTCTTCTGCACTGTGGCTCCCCACACCTACCCCTGTGCCTGTTGCTTCCAGGTGCCCTTTCCTGCCTGGCCCTGTGTGTCCCTGCTGCCCAGTGTTTCCTGCTGTATTTGGCTCTCATGTGGCTTCCCTGTAGTGTTCTTGCACCTCTCCCTTTTATTTTGGCTCATTTCCCTATGGCGCAACTTCCCCTGGCTCCCCTATTGCGCATGGTGCATGTTGTTAAATATCGCACTGCGCCATTTATGCATGGTTCCTCCCCCTTCAGTTGCACATGCATTCATTATCATTGAGCTGTTGCTCAGCGTGATTTGGGGGGTGCAACTGCCTCCTGTTGAATATCGCAGAATGGCGCTTTTTCGGACTTGCGCAGGCGCAACCCTATTGCGCATGCCTCAACTCTTTTGAATATCTGGGCCAGAATACATAAAAATAAATTCAACCATATGTAACAATAAAAAAAGTCCTAAAAAGGATTATAAAAAGGTAAAATACAGACAATGAATCAGGGTCTTCTGTATAATAAATAATATACATACAGATAAAAACAGTATCCACAGTTCATAAATGTTTAAGTCCTAATGTGGCTGTGCAACAGGGCTAGGACAAATGCCTATCCTAGAGGCATGCAAATCAGAGTATATCTGATAATAACAAATCCCAGTGAAAGAAGAGCCATTTGGGACAAAAAATGCACATGGCCCCATGGGAGTCAACTAAATTCATGTTTGGAGACACATGAGGGAGGGCATTAGAAAATGCAACTAAGTCAATGTAATGCAAGCAGGCAAGGGAAAAAGGACAACCCCCCCTTAATTTGGAAATCTCAAATATAGACAGAGGTCCCCTAGGGCTCACACCTAACTCTGATCCCAGCAGCAACATATTTCAGCCAGTCAGAGTATTTTCCTTATAACTAAAAGGTTTACCCTTCCAGAGCTTTTTACCAATATAAAAATCATTTGTAAGTTTATTAATAATAATAGTATCATACACTGTAAAGAGGAAGCTGAAAAGATCATCTAGATATAACTCAAATCTGATAATATACAGTACTACATATCCATGTAATATGTAACTTTTCATACCACGAGCATTTAAAAAGAACATGATACAAATTTTCTGTACCTCTTACAGTACATAAACAAGGAGCCTTGGAAGCATTTGGCATGTGAGCAAATCTGGCAAAGAGTACATTACTAGGGACAATTTCAAACTTATAACACATACCATATAAGCATTTCTCGTTCTAGGATCCAATATGTGGTTGAGATAAGGTCTATAACCAAACCAAACCTCATTTAAAGCATACCAGTGCAAGAACCTAGACCTAAAAATAGCATTCAAGTCCTCGGCCTGGTTATGACTTCTAATTTTGTTCTTCATATATTTTTCTTATTTCAAACTAATAAAAATTCCCTTTTTAAAATAATTATGCAAATAAGTAAGGTGATATTTATTCAATAGAGAAGACACATATATTAACCATGGTGAACTTTTGCACCCTAACAGTTCCCAATGTTCCTTCTCTTCAAGAATAGCACATAAAAAACTTCCAGGTGGGGCTCTTGCACACTTAACCCAATGTCCCAAAACTAAAGAATCAGCCAGAGTTTTATAACTATCTAATATGAGTTCAGCTCTAATATAAGATGTCAGAATAGAATTGTTTAGTCCCAGAGAGGACCTAAAAAGCTGTTTTGAATTCCTTTCCAGTTTTGAAACCATGTATGGTTCCCAAACTTCCACAGTAAAAAGGGCGTGTGGATTTAACTTTGAAGAAATTACTTGTATCAATGGTCTAATGCTATTATCACCATATTAATAGTTGAATTTTTTTAAACCTAAAGCTTTTTTTAAAAAATGTAGTCCTAGCAATAGTGACATGACAAAACCATGAACCATTAGAGGAAACTGTTAACCCTACGTAAACATATTTATTCACTGTATATATTAATAAATCCCCACATTTCCACTTCCAATGAATTCCTCTTACCAAAAATCATGATCTGACTCTTATTACTGTTAATGGTCAATGATAATTGTTTTCAGTTCCCTAGCCAAACAATCTAATTTCTTTTGAAGACCAGGGCCAGGATTCATAAAAAAGGGCAAAGTGCAGCGCAAAAGTTTGTGCTGTACTTTGTCATTGCACAGGGGATAAGAATTGCTATTCACAATCAGATAGCTCACTACACTATCAGACTGTGAATAGGTGCAGGCAGGGGCAGCACTAACCCAGGAAAAGCAGTGGAAAAAAACAGTAGCACTGCCCTCACAGCCAGCCAGGAAAATGGCCCCACAGCCAATAGCACTTATGCACTAAAGTGCTATTCATGAAAGTAGCCATGCAAATGAGCCCATTAGGCATGCAAGGCACTAGTGGCCATTAGCAGGCCAATTATGAGCTAATTTGTATGACATTAGTGTGGCTATTGTGCGCCCCCACCAGCCCAAGCCCCACGCAGCTGCATCCCCCGGTACTCACTGATCCGACAGTAAGAGAAAAAGGTTTCCATAATGTAGTGTCCCACCCTAGTCCCTGATCACCCAACCGATGATAAAAAAATATTTTCCTTAGTGTAGTGTCCCACCCCAGTCCCCGATCACCCACCTGATGATAAAACATGTTTTCCATAGTGTAGGGTTCCACCCCAGTCCCCTATCACCCACCTGAGAATTAAAAAATATGTTTCCATAGTGTAATGTCCCACCCTAGTCCTCGATCGAGGGGCTGCAGTACCTCTGTCAACCACTAGGGTTGTGCAGATTACCTTAGTGAATGGGATTGTGGGGATATGCAGGTCCCCTCCCCCTCATTTGCATTGTGGCCCACCTCACTACTTTGCCCATTCGCAAACTTAGATTGTGAGGCCAAACTGGGCTTTGGGAATACCAGCTCCAGGCAAAACCCAGTTTTCCTCAGGCAAAATGGATTTGTGCCTGGGCAAAGTTTTGTGAATCTGGCCTCAGGCTGTGAAAGGAAAAGAAGAAGTAAATCATTAGCATACTCCAATGCAGGTATGACCAGTGAGCCAATTTTTGAGGAATCAGATGGAACACACTCAAAAGGTTCAACAGTAGCATGGTTCAGAAGCTACCTCTCTGGGAGGGTCCAAAAAGTGAAAATCCTGGATACCTGCTCTGACATTCTTAGTGTTAACATAGGCATTCCTCAAGGCTCTATCCTTGGCCCTCTACTGTTCAGTCTGTTCTTAAACAACCTCCCTCATTCGGTAAATGACCAGCTACTACTGTATGCAGACAATGCGGTCCTATATTCATGTAATTCTGACCCCTACAAACTGGAAAAGCAAATGCAGGCTAATTTCACCATGGCTGAGCACTGGTTCCTTCAATCAAAGCTGCTCCTCAATTATAAAAAAACTAAGACTATGTTATTTACATCATCACATAACAAACACCGTACTCACCAACTTTGCATTCAGAACAATCAGAATACTTCCCTGGAGGTGGTTCAAACATTTAAATTATTCAGAAAACAAGTCTCGGTCTACCCAAATGACCTTGAAAAAAATGTGCTGAGAAATAAATGTAATTCTTGTTGTCTTTTTTTAATTTTTATTTTGTTTTCCAGGTTTCAAAATCACATGCTCCTGTATTTTCTCTTATATATCCAAGTATCAAATTCACATGCTCCTGAAATTGCTCTAAGTTTCAAAATCACACGTTCCTGTATTTTCTCTTATATATCCAAGTATCAAATTCACATGCTCCTGAAATTGCTCTTATAAGTAACGTAGCCTAATTTAAATGCTGTGTCTGTATATTTTTACTTATGTGCTCCCTGTTATTGTAATTATGTAACCTCTGTAACCTGATATACTCATGTCTTTCTAGGCATGGAACCACCTTGTATAGCTTATGTACTTGTAACCATTGAAAATGATGTAATGCCCATGTATTACCACGACATGGAACCTCTGTAAAAGAGCCTTTGGCTCAAAGGTACTTCCTAGAAATAAATAAAAATAATTAAAATAAAAGGAGATTATATATAGAGACACCCCTGCCAAACCCCTTTATTGATTGGGAATTTGTTGGAGACATTGCCAATGGGGCCTAATCTCACCCTAGCCCACGTTTCACTATACAGTTTAGAAATAACAGATGTGAGAGCATACTCAATGCCTTTATCCAGCATTAACTGCCACAATTTACTTCTTATAATGGAATCAAAGGCTGAAGAAAAATCAATGAAAGCAACATGCAACTTCTGGCCATGAACCAAGCAATATTTCTTCCAGAGGTGTCTTAAAATAATGCAATTATCTATAGTAGAACAATTCTTCCTGAAGCAAAATTGTAAGGGTGATAGTCCACCAAGAGTAATACGTTGCTCATGTAAACTCATAAGAATAATTCTGGAGAATATTTTCTCAGATACATCCAGCAGTCTAATTGGCTGATGCATTACGGTATCTGACTTATGAAATTTTTTGAATATTGGAACAATTTCTGCACCCTGCCAAGAATCAGGAAAAAAAAACACTTATTTTAAGAATTTGTTAAAAAACAAAGAAGAAAAAAGTCTGCCCAAATTAAAGGGGCCTGCATATAAACCTCAGCCAGAATCAGATCTGGCCCGGGGGAATTTTTACATTTTAGAAAGGTGATTGCACAAATCACTTCATGTATAGAAAAGAAATCAGCTGGACAATACCGTAAGAGTATAAGAATCATCCCATAATAACAAATCATAGAACAATGAAATAAAATGATCTACTTAGGAATCTGCCGAGATAAATGTATCTATATTGTCAGCAAAGTTATAATTTCCTTTGGCAACCAAAAGCCAAAAGGCTTTTGTGTCATTCTTACCAATAACATTAAACATAGACTACCACTGTTTATAGTAATGCTCGTGCTTTTTTCTTTGAAGAGAGTTTTTGTGTGATTACCTTTCTCTGTTAAGAGTCTACAGTTAGATCTAGAAAGTTGTAACTTAACATCTTTTAGCAAAGCTAACAACTTAGCTTTTCAGTCCTATAGGCCTGATTGAACCACCCTTTGTAATTATCTTTACCAGCTGTATAGAGGATACCATGTAAATTGGAAAACAGACGTTCCAAGGATCAATATATTTCTGTAGACATGAGACAATTATAATCTAATTGTACACATGACTCAATGAATGTATGTGATATATAATAAATAGCAGACAAAATTTAATCTGTACATCTGATTCTCTTTCTAAATCTAATTTCTATTTTTGATGAAATTTGCCCCAAACAGGTCTCTGACACAGGAAGTGTGTAGAGAGTGACCTTGATGACCATTCAATAGCCAATGGGAGATGATCACTTTCAGTTCTATTTATCAAATTAAGGGTAGCCCAACATTCAATGGGACCATCCCAAATAGCATAGTCAATAGTAAATACTCCTGATAGAGAGAAATAAGTTAATTGTCCCTCCTCATCACCAGATAATCTGCCATTGAGTGGGTAAAATTATATTCCTGCTTAAACCTAATAGAACCCGAATTTAAATGGTTTATTTTAGCATCCTTTGCATTTCTACCTGCAAAGCCTGCACATTGCATATTAACCCTACAGCTGAGTTGTCCAGAAGACCATCAACTGTACCTATCCTGGCATTAAAGTCTCCCAATCTCAAAATGGGGATATTCACGTATTTCTGATGCAATTCCTCTAAAAGGTTCCCAAGGACACCCCATGGATCATCAATAGCAAACTTAGAAGAAGAAGATGGGATATACAAATTCATAAGCAGAAAATCAAAATCAAACACCCTAAGATACAAAGCTATGCAAAAATCCATAGTACTAACAAGCTGCACAGAGAACTGTTTATCAATGTTAATTTAACACCCAAGACCTCCTGATGCCCTACCTAACTTACAATCTTATTTTTTTGTGGGAACCTGGAAGAGTTCAAAATTATTAATATGAATCTCTTGCTTTTGTAGGTGCCTTGTCTTTTGGAAACTCAATATTGCATAAGATGAAACAAACCCTAACCATTCCTGATCTGTCCATTTAGAGCCAAGGCCTGCAATATTCCATGAATGTAGATGATTCTGAAGTTTCTCAGCCATGAAGTTGCAGGGAACATTTGTGGGAGCCAAAACTGAAGAATTAGCCATGAGTCATTGGTAGCCTGCAAAAACTTGAAATCTTTTAGTAAATGGTACTGCACAAGGAACTGAATCTGATCCTGAATTACTCTGGGGCTAAGATACGACATGGGAAGCACATACAGAATTTATCACTTCATAAATACCTAAACTGTACAACATATGACATTTGTCCAAAACTCTTTCCACAATTGACCAGATTTAAATAATACATCAACTTGAGCACCATCATGACCCTCCCTTCTCTTAGCTCTTAATATTTTTCTAAATCCTAGTGGTATTTGGAGATAATTAGAAAAAAATGAACAAACTGATTTAGTTAATTTAGTGTCAGTTTCCCCTCATGGTTTCTTAAGACCAAAAATACTAAGGGGAAAAAGGGCCACGGTCCTAAGAATTTGTGCTTACTGAGCTTGAAATTTCTTTCCTATTTACATATGTTAAAATGATATTGAATTTTTCATGTAAGTAACTGTTATTCCGCACATAATTTTCAATCCTATGATTTGAACAATTAATCTGGATACAGTCCTATCCAAACTCATACCTGGAATGACAACTTGAAGTATATCATTCATTTCAATCTGGACCTCCATCTTGGAACACAAAAAAGAAACAACAGAGTCTAAAAGGGTTTCACTTTCCCCCAGATCCTTCATTTTAAGACCATATAACCTCAGGGTACCAAGTTTCCAGGCCAAGCTATGGGGAACCAGAGGGTGAGAATCACATTCTGGCACATGTGTTCCACTTGGCAAAACCCCAGCTACTATCTGACTTCTAATCCCATCTTCATGAGTATACCCTGACTCCTGTATTGAAATCTTGTTAACATTGAGAGGTTCTACAACTTTTGAGGCAAAGAATACCAATAAGAGGATACCTGAATCTTTGCCTCCTTTACCCGCACCACCCACCTTCCCCAACAATGACTCATAATCTTCTTTGATTGCAGTAATATCAGCACAGGTGGCCGCAGCTTTGAAGCCAAGGAGCCATGTTTCTTAGTTGACAGCAAAGGGGGCCTTTTAGGCTGCTCAGACTCCAAAGGAACACTAACTGCTATACCTCCTAAAGTACCACCAGCATTAGAAGGTCCAACATCATCCCCATATGACACCACACCTGAAGGGGAACAATTAAGTTCTCCATGGGCCTTCATTTTCCCTTCTCTTAGATTTTTTAATTGCTTATTTCTTTCTTGGCAAGCATTATAGGGGCTCAGGTCAGGGAAAAATAATAGAGCTAAAATTTGGTCTTATATCCAGATTTGGCTCCGGTTCCAAATCTTCCACGATAGCCACTGAAGATGATTCTCCTGGAGGATTTGACCTGCTGAAACAATCTCATTATATTGTCTATTCTGGCACCATTGATGGCTATATCCTCCCTAACTGTCTCAAGTTCACTATGAATAATAACAAGTTGATCCATCAACATAAGATTTGCAACATAAGAGTTAATCATTGAATTATTAATGTCCTCACTCAAATAAGAAAGAAAATATGGAAGAGGTTAAATTTTACCATTAGATAGTAAAGAATCTTTCAGAGCCTCAGAAGTAACACTTGAGGATTGATTACTAATATTAGAGCTTAATCCAAATTGAGAGCCTTGAATTGATTTCACATCATTCTGAATCAGTTTAGACTTGCCCAGTTTTCTTTAACCCCACTATGGTATTGGCAGACTGGATGGGCCTTGTGGTCCATATCTGCCATCAACTTCTATGTTTCTATGTGTTATGAAGATCCAAAATAACTTATTCTATAACAGAGTTGGGATGTTTACTCACAGGCACTTCTACTTTCTCAGCATCAGTTTCTTGGATGACAAATGAGCCAGGAAGTTACAAAAAACTGTTGGACAAAAACACTAGCGTTTGTTGGAGACTCATAAGAATCAACATTTGGCAATTGGCTAGTTTCCAACTCTGGAACGAGGTTTGGAGATATAAGTTAAGAATTAGAAAGCTTATTCACTGTTGGATTCACATTCTGATTTAAAGGGCCAGTCACCAATGGGTTTTTTTTGGGGGTTGAGGTTAATTGCTTAGACTCCATTTTACTCTGACAGGTACAAGAAGAATTTTGTACTTGAAACTCAATAATAGCTAATTTCACACTATTAATTAAATGTTTCATAATTTTTGGTTGAGAAATACTATCCTGTAAAAATTGAGTTTTTTTATTCTTTTTATTGTGATTTTAGGTTTTTTTTAAGACTATTCTACTGTGTTTTTTTTAGCATTTTCCCTTTTCCCTTTTCCCTATTGCACCATCTAAGGGACTGGTGATATGGAGAGCTTCCATCTCAGAGCCTGTAGTAAGAGCCAGTTTCTCTTTCATCTGTCCCCTCACGACAACCATATTATTGCTGTTCACACATATTACAGATATGTACAAAAATCTGTAATTATATCAATAAAAAAGAAATCCCACCTTTTAAAATTACTAGGTATAGATTCACATTTATATTAAAATGGAGATATACAGTAAGTACTGTAACTCATGGGGGTATAGTTAGGATGTTAATTTTCTAATAGGAGGATATCACTTCTTCAAACCTCTCTCCTCAAATTAGGTCCCGCAAAGCAGTTCTCTTCAATAGCTGATATTAATATTCACAAAAGGGATTTTTTTAATTTTAAAAATAATAACTCCTTACCATATATATTCAAAGTTAAACAGAAAGGAGTTAAAACAAGGCTGTCTTTTGGTTTGGTGTGTTTCTGTTCTATGGGATTCTGATGCTCTAAACTGGTAGGCACCATGCTCACCTTAAAAAGATCACAAGTCAGTCATGTAACTAAAAAAGTGAACCTCCCAGCAATTCTTATTTAAAATATCTTCCAAAAATAGGCTCTCCACTATCATATATTTATACACGAGGCGGTGCAACCTTAAATAACTTAAAACTTGTAAACCTTCCAAAGGTGCATCCACCTCTTTAGTTCATCCACATCTCTTTGCATTGTGATTTTCTTACTTCTTAAGTGTACCTTGGAAAGAATATATCAGAAATCCAATACTCATGGTGCAAAAACAGCTTTAATGATTATTTAAAAAGTTATTTTCCAACATCAGTACTTCCAAAAAAGAGCAGAGCACAAACAGAGACAGGTCACATAAAATGCTAGAGCAGAGTCTTATGTTTCACCACAGCTCTATGTGGTTTCATTAGTAGCATAAAAAACATTACAAATGTTGGATCTATTTATACTGGCCACTATTATCAATTAATTAAAGTGCAGGAGGAAACCATTACCAATAAATATTACCAACGCCACACATATAAAAGAGACAAATGATTCAAGCTACAAATTAAATCAATCACTTACAATATCAAAGAAACCAGTTGCCCACAATCAATAGAATTAATACATCAATACACAATGTTATAACAAAAATTTAAAAGTCCATAACATATTTCCATTCTGGATGGGGGGTCCTCTAATTATCCTCTTTTTCTTTTCTTATTGTCTTTCATATCCTTCATGTTTTCTTTCCATAGCAGCATATTTTCTTTGTGCAGAATTGCCTGAAGATTTAAAGGAACCCATTAAGCTTATACACTTACATGTGTGTATATTTTAATTTCTATGCTTATACTGCTACATTACTTATTATTAGCTTTTAAATAGAATTAAATGCAATTATTTTCAATTCTTAAATCACATTCAATTGCAACACATTATTTTACTGATCTTGTAATTCCATAAATACACTGTCTGCATACTCAAATTGTAATATATAAATATATATATATATATATATATATATATATATATATATATATATATATATATATATATATATATATATATATATATATATATATATATATATATATATATATATATATATATATATATATATATAGTATGTTATTGAATGCAGCCCAGGAGAACCAAGCTGTCTTGAGAAAAATAAATAAAACCTCATCTTTTTTCATTAAACAGCACACATTAGATCCCTATCTGAATTTTCAGTAAACACAAACCTCTGATGAAACCATGTAGAGCTGTGGTGAAATATAAGACTCTGCTCTAGCATTTTATGTGAACTGTCTTATTTAAAATAAACATCTTGTACCTTAAATTTTCTGGCTCTCATAAAATCACATAAAGTTAAAAAACATCCTACCATCCTGACAGCGATACAAAAGTGGACAAGCTCCACTTCATAGTACCCATATTTTCCCCTCTGTCAAAGTTCAGCTTCTCAGTGTCTAAATATAATTTACTGCAACTGGCTCTTTCTAATTTTTTCTCCCAAATTTTTATCGGGCAGTTTGCAACAGTTCACCACAGAACTATACTGTCTCTCCCCCACTCTGGTGATTCAAGATGCTCCAAACACTCTCTGCTCCACATGAAATCCTCTGGTCTCCAAACTACAACTTCCCACCAATCGCTCTTCATCTGTGGTTTCTCCCTGCAGCCAAAGCCACTCTCCTCTTGCCACACGTGTCCTTTGGCCTCCGACTGTAAGTTTCCAGGTTTCCAGTTTTGCCAGCACTGCCAGCCTCTGTTCCCTGTTCTCCCTCTCAGTACCCAGTAAGAGGGTAAACCAAACAAAATTCCTGGCAGAGACAGACTTTTCCCTCAGCATATAAATCATTACATTAAACTATGTGCATAGGCAATAATAGCATACCTTTTCTAAATAAAAAAGTGCATATATCATTTTCCTCCTGAAGCACTATGGCACAGCTCCTTCAGAGTTCATGTTCTGTCATATTTCTAACTTCAGTTTTGCAAACATTCAGCTAGTATAGAAATCACTCCATACTCCATCCACCCTGAAGCTGGCTTTATTCACAAAACGTGACAGTCAGCTCCATGTTTCAGTTTCACTTTCTGACAGTTTATTCAAATAGCAATAGAAGGCCCTTTTAAATCATGTGTACACCTCACGGCATCATTAAAGCCCCTCTCTCACATTTGCAGTTCATGTCCAATTGACTCACCCAGCTTTTCTGTCTCATAAAGGTGGGTAGCTGCATTGGGAATAAAGTAGGGCAGAACTGTGCTCCACTGGTATCCCTAAAACCAGCTACTGTACACCTGTCTTTGAGGTTCAGAAAGGATATGGAGGCTACACAGGTTGGATCCCTGACATTCATTTTATGTGCCTTTCTGCCACAGGCCCCTTGAGTGTTTGGGGTCCTGAATTGTGTTCCCCAATGTAGTAGTTATGGATCCATTTCCTTACTTAATTCAGAGGTGAAAGCCTTAGCTAGGTTAGAAAAATTTCTTCTCTGTATTGAGCATACATTCAAATGGGCTTTATAAAAGAAAGGCAAGGGGCAGATAATTTGTGGACTGTATTAGACTTGCTGGACATAGTACAGGAGTCAGAGGCCTCCTTGGCCATTATTGATGTGGATGCCAGGAGGGCTTTTGACTCTGTGGAGTGGGACTTTATTTTTCAGACAATGGAAGCAGTAGGCATTGGTTCTGCATTTATATTCTGAGTAACAGCCACTTAACTCCTCTCCCAGGGCTGCCCCTCTCAATAAACAATAATTTCATATACATTCTGATCTCAGCTGTGGGACCAAGCAAGGATATTCTTCATACCCATTGCTCTTTGCTATAATGATGGAACCTCTTGCAGCTACAGTTAGTGCCACAGGAAGTATATTAGGAATTAGGGCATGCCAAAAGGAGCATAACGCATTTTTGTTTGCAGATGATCTCCTTTTAACTCTTTCCAGTACAGATACTTCAGCCCCATAGATGCTATCAGTCCTTCAACAATTCAGTCTGGTGTCAGGTCTTCAGGTCAAATAGTCTTAAACTGAGATCCTGCCTATCAAAAATTGCCCAAAACCTTCAACAGGACATGGAAACATAGAGATTGTCAGCAGATAAGGACCACCAGACCCATCCAGTCTGCCCACTTTTACTACCTTAATTGTCAGCTGATAGCCCTATCTGATCATCAGCTTTAGCCTCTACTTCCCACCTCTAGGATTCCATTATGCCAGTCCATGCATGTTTAAATCCCCACACTGTGGATGCTTCCATCACCTCCTGGGGTAGGCTATTCCATGCATCCACCACCCTTTCTGTGATAAAAACCTTACATTTCCCCTTAGCCTGCCACCTTCCAATCTCATATCATGCCCCCTTGTACTTGTGCCCCTCCTATGTTGAAATGTGTCTCTCCTTTGCACCTTGTTTATGCCCTTAGGCTACTTGAAGGTTTCTTTCATATCCACTTGTTCCCTCCTCTCTTCCAGTGTATACATATTGAAGTCTTTCAATCTCTCCCCATATGTCTTCTGGTATAAGCCCTGCACCATCTTAGTCGCTCTCCTCTGAACTGCTTCCTCCATGTCTATGTCTAAGGCCATGCAGCAAATTTAAAATGTGTGCCTCAAGGTATAAAATACTTAGGCATGATTATCATCCTCTCTTTTACCAAGCTCATGGCACTAAATCTACCGTCCATTTTATGTGACATCATGCTTTTGATTGCAATCATCGAAAAAAATAAATCTTTCTGTGGGCAGAAAAATAACAGCATTTAAACTCATGGCCTTACTAAAGCTGTTGTACTATTTAAATTGTAAACTTCTATATCTGTAAAGAAAACCGTTTTGTATACCTTCATGTTTATTTGCTGAAACAATTTCAAATAACTAGCTAAATAATTTACCTGCATGTATTAGTGATGATACCAACCTTCAAGATACCCATTATGAAAACAGTAACTGCAACTTCTTTTTGATACCTTGCTGTTGCTGTTGCCATCAGACCAGAAATCACTTTTAGCTTGTCATTTTTACTCCCAATCTGTAGTAGCACCAAATTAGTGAATAGATTTGAAAGGATTTTTGAAAATCCCTATTGAGAATTGTGAAACCTTTTGTTAGGGATTTTTTTTTTGTTTGGTAGTGTGTTCACTGCTATCAGGAGAGGGTACTTCCATTTGATAGTCTAGTTGAAAATCCACTAGATTGCACTTGAATATTGTAGTAGGATCTGACTTCTTTCTGTAGGTGTAACAAAAAGAATTTTAGAGGATTTTTTCCCCTAAAAGTTTTAAAGGATTAATAGGGATTCTCACAAAATTGCTTAACAAAATTTGGTGCTATTACTGTCTATCTATCTATCTTGCTATCTATTCATCTATATATATATATATATATATATATATATATATATATATAGTGGTCTCTCTCTATAGTGAACACCTCTGGAGCCAGCTGAGGTGCTCACTATAGCTAGATATTCACTCTAGTGAGATATTAATATCTTACATTGGGAACAATGGGAGCCATCAAAGATATTCACTATAGGAGAGAGTTTGCTATAGAGGGGTTCTGGGAATTTTATATATATATATATATATATATATATATATATATATATATATACACACACACACACATATAAACACACGGTAGTCCCTATATTATTGTTCAATGGTTACGTCTATGTTAAACCCAAACTTTTGCTCTTTAATAACTTTGTAACCATTTGACAGATGTACATGAAATTTTGCATGCACCACTGGGGAACAATTATCTCTGCACTTGGCAGGTTTTGTGTTGGTTGGATGTACAGGTGTGGAAATACAAAATGTCAAAAAATGTGAAAGTTTCCACTTGTTTGTCAAATTTTTTGTCACTCTGTTTCTCAGAAATGGCTTAGGGGTTTGGTCTGAAATGTTCAGGGTATATGGGATTTGGGTCACAGATGTGCCTATTGAAGGTTTGGTGAAAAAATCTTATACCATTCAAAAGTTATTAAATTTCAGTCTCCCAATATTTCCTATGGGAAAAATGAGATGTCCCGTGCGAAAGTGCTATTTTCTTTCATAAATAGGTTCTGTTCTTTCAAGCTTCTGTCATCTTGTTTTCAGTTAGCAATGTGGAAAAACTTTAAACATGGAAAAATTACTGCCCTTGGTAAACACCAACACTTGTGTTTACCTAACTGTGGCCTGAGAAATTGGATTCTTGGATTAATGTCACCTGAAAGTGCCCAGAAGTATATTTATTTTACATGACCCATTGTTGCTTTCATAAATTGCGGCACTACTGTCGCAATTTGCACAGGTACTTTTAAGAAACAATCACAAGCACTGTTTCATGAAGCACTGGGGGTCATGCCACAAATTGCGGCACTGTTTTACGAAACAACTGGGGTATTGCTGTCATTTGTGACACTACTTTTAAAAAACAATCTGTTTCTTTGTCACTTGCTTGCAAACAGTTTGCACTTATGGGCTCAAATTGACAGGGTACAAAGGGATTGCCCCACAGATATGCCTTTTGCTGGCTTGGTGTAAACATGTTTTTCTGTTCCATACTTATAACATTTTGAAGTCTGATGATTTCCCATAGGATAAAATCTCATTTCCCCACTTTTGTTGCTGTAACACTAATGGTGCATTAATGCAGTTTTTTGCAAAGAAAATATTCTATGCAAAAAAACTTCACTAATGCACCATTAGAGTTCCTTATGATTATACTTTCTCAAAAAGCAGGGAAATTCTAGGCAAAAAACTTCATTAATGGGCCATTAGGGTTCCAGTGTCAGAAGTTAGGAAATGAGATCTTAGGGTTACCAACCCTAAGATCCAACCCCCACCCTCGGCTTCCATTCCTAACACCCCACCCCTGCCCTGCATGCAGGAACAGGTGTGAGGGGTGTGCCTTGAGGTTGCAAACCCTAATGCTCACTCCTTTCCAAGAGTAAGCTAAGATGGGTAGAGAATAAGAGAATGGGATGAGCATTAGGGCCTGGGTCCTGTGCTCCCATATATCCATAAGTTTATAGAGATTGTAATTAACCCTCACTTCCCTTTGGGCCCTGCACTGCCATCAGTCCATAATGTTATATGTCCATGTGGGAGGACAGGGCCCTCCTGGTCCTGTGTTTCCATACATGTATATTGTAAGTGGCCCTCACTTACATGTAGGCAAAGCAGTACAGATGTTATGTTGTGAATGCATGGCACAGTATCACAGTCCCCTTAACCCCATTCAATAAAATTTCCCCTGCAACTGTAATCAAGGCCTGGAAACATGCAAAACAGCTTAGTTTACCTACAGTTGTATTAAGCTGCAAGTTGCAGTGAGTCCATATTTCTAAGCGTTTTCGAGATATAGCTGCTGAAAGGGACCCCAACCATTACAATGTTATCCTTTGGGAAATGACTAAACTTCAATTTCTTATAACTGTAGAACAGATGAAAAGTTTGTCACCAAACCAGCAAAAGACACATCTGTGGGGCAAGCCCTTTGTATCCTGAAAGTTTCAGCTCGTAAATTCAAACTATGTCTTTGCAACGAAGTGACAAAGAAACAGACATTTTAAAGGAGATGGGAAATGGTTTTCTGCCTCTGTTTTTGTTTGTAATAAAGATGGATACCCCTAAAAGCTATGTTAGTGTCATTTTCACTCTGTTTAACTGCAGTTTACATGATCTGGTAGCCAATGGAGAAGATGTCAGTCTGAGCTTGTCTGTGAAACGTGAGCTCTCATTTTTTTCTCTTTCAGCTCTGCGTGCACTTAGTTTTGTCATGATGACATAGACTCCTGCATCACTTCCATGTCAGGCTTCATTGTCATTTTCAGTTGTCTGTGCCTTATTATTAGATGACAGAGTAACCAGTACATTTTGAAACTGGGCATGTGTTTTTTGTACAATAAATGTTATGCTGTCTGTTATCGTTTCTGTTTTAGATTTGTTAAGTGTATGGCAGGTACTGTCATTCTGTGCACAGCTTTACCGTAACCTGTCTGTTGCTGTACACCTTAGAAATACAGTTACATCTTGTTCTGAGTTTGAAATTGTTATTCTGTAATCTACTTTTTTGACTGTGGTAATGTACACAAAACATGCAGTAGCTCTATTATTAAGCTCGACGTACTGCCTGATATGTCAAATTATCAAGTTTTAAAAAAAGAGTGGGTAAAAAAATATAATTCTCTGTCCAGTTCACTACAAATTCAGACTGTCAGAATTTGATTTGCCACACTACACTAATTCTTGTTCTCCTAAAATATCTCAATAAATCATGTCCATTGAGGAGATGAATTGTTTCTTTTGTAGTTTATGGTAATTTTCTGATGCTGTTAATTAAAAGAGGGTCTCGGCGATGACACAAAGTCTTCCAATGCCATTGATAATGGTAATGGATTTAGTTGATCACTGTGATTGTGTTTTATTTTTTTGTTTCTGTGTATTCTCTTTGTTCCTTGAGTGTACGCTTACGTATGTACGCTGCTGTCAGTAATTCTGCTTAAATTGGGTGGTGCATCAAGGTGGGGTGTATGGGAGTTACCTGTTGTTCTTTTTTGTCACATCTAACACTTTGTTTTGTTGTTGAATGAATCATCATTACAAAAGTGACTGTGTGTTACCATCATTTTTTTTTGCCCAGCTGGTGTGTAAACATCTTTCAACCCCAGCCCATCTCCCTCCCCACTCCTTCCCATACTCCTGATCGGACACCCATGCAACATGCGGAATTCTTGTTATCAAAAGTTTCATTAACACAATAATAGTGTACTAGTGCTGCCTCTCTGTCCACCAAGTGTGGTCTTTCCCTAACGCTGTGTGATAGTTAGGAGCATGACTGTCAGGCTGGAGACTTGCATTGGCAATCACCTCAGCCCTTGCATTTTTGAAATTGGTGTGCAGAAAACGATTAAATAAATAAGTACATAAAGAAATGACTGAATTAATGTATGAATGAATGCATGGTGACAAATGTGGTCTAGCACTAAAAGACTGGCATTTTATATCTGAATTTTCATCTGTGCAGTGCATATCATTGATATTTATGTGGTTTTCATTGGTTTCTATGTATTTGTTTTTTGCATTCATAACATTTATTTCAATGGTACCTGCCCTAATGTTCACATTTAGTTAATTTACTTCATAGTGTTCCACTCTGTATTTAGTGTCATTTCACTACAATATGTATTGATTGACTGCATTGATCAAATAGAGATGTGTGTATGAGTTACGTTACTAGGAATATGTGTGCTATCAGAACAGTCTGCATCACAAAAATACATTTTCTTTTGGGATCAATTAATTAGCAGTGCACACATATGTATTAACTGTGCAATAAAAGTTTTACATTGGTCACTTTATGAAGAGATCAACTATTAGTAACTGTGCTAAATCCTGAGCTTACTGTACTCTCCATGAACACAGTGCTATCGAACTGTAAAAGTGACAACCACTCTCCTCTACCTTCTTATGAATAAGTGAACCCTGGGGAATGAACTACACATATTGCCTTTGTGTATCTGTGTGTGTGTGTGTGTGTGTGTAACTGAACCACTAGACCACCAGGTTAACTATTCAATGTATGGAATTGAGGGTTCAGGGATTGTGTGTGTGTGTGTGTGTGTGTGTGTGTGTATGTGTGTGCATGTGTGTGGCCACTAGGCTACCAGGGTTATTTACATGAAAAAAAAAAATGTATATATATATATATATATATATATACACATTTCAGACTCAATTATCCAAACTCTGAATGTACAGATCTCCCTATTATCTGAACTTTGACATTGTCCCTCAATTCTCATGTGCCTAATGTTATGGATCCTTATTATCTGAACTCTCGATTATCCAAACAAATCTGACATCTCCCAGAGCATTCAGATAATTGAGGTTGTACTGTATATATATTCAATAAGAGACCTGGAGAGAGGGGAAGGACCACTGGACTGCCAATGATTTCCTGTCAGGAAATGGGGGAGGTTGGAAAGATGATTGCACTCTGACCACAATATGTTTACTGGTTCAGTGATCTGGCGTGGGGGGCCACAAGCCTGCAGGTGATAACAATTAATATATCGGGATAGGATTTGGTAAGGAGAGGGACTGCTAGCTACCAGGTTGATACCATACTGGCAGCCAAATCAGTATAAGGGTGTATCCAACATTGAACAGATCAAAAAAAAAATTATCTAGGTGATCACATGAACCTCTCACCTAATGGTATGCACAGACATTGTAATTATCACTGGTGGGACTCGGGTGTATCCAACATCAAACAGATAAAAAAAATTATTCAGGTGATCACATGACACTGTCACCTGGTGGTACATACAGACATTGTAATTGTCATTGGTGGGACTGTTCCATACACCACAAGCATAATGACAAGCATCAGTTTGTGTGTGGGTCTTTACTCAGTCAATCTATATTTTGTGGTTATCTACCTTGATTATGCTAGGTCATCAGACAGCTGTGCCAGCAGTGTGATTGCTGCTTACCACCTTGAACAGTTGACAAAAGAGAAATGTTCACAAAAACTCCAGTCATCACTTATGGTCACAGTGTTGCAACATATCTGATGGCACTTCGCCATAACTTTGGCTGCTAACACGGAAAGAATAATCTTAGGGGACTTCAATATGGATTGGCTCCTGCTAAATCCCTCTCCCTAAAAGCCATCTGTGATGAGCTGGGTCTTACACAAATAGTAACTGAACCCACAAGAATCAATGCTTCTAACTCTGCCAACAGCTCACTCTTAGATGTCATCTTAACTTCGCATCCCCATAAAATCTCACATTCTGCAGTTTTTCCATAATGACATGAGCGACCACAGTATCATTGTATGTACAAGATTCCAATCTAAAACCCAGCAGCACCTTAAATTCAGAATCAAATGCTCGCTCCAGAAATTCAACTCGGTAAACTTCCTAACCGATCTAGCTATGATCAGGTGGCAAGACCTATATCTTGCCACCTGCTGATGCCGCTCTCTGTCCTAAATGACAACCTCACCACCCTAATTAACAAGCATGCTCCTCTTATTAAAATGAGGGTGCGAAAATCTCAGATCCGTGGTTCACCCAAGAGCTCAAATCTGCACTTATCAATAGAGACAAGTTATGGGCTAGGCCAGGCACACAAAGAACCCGGCAGACTGGCAGGCGTTTAGAACTGCCAGAAATGCCTCATGCAAAAGTGTACATGCTACTAAAGCAAACTTCTACATCTCCACTCTGAAGCAGGCCAAAGGGAACTCCCCAAAAATCTGGAAGACACTGAGATCCATTGAAGGCCATCCTGCTGCTTCTTCCCTTCCCACCAAGATTCTGGCCAAGGACGGGATGGTTGAAAATAAACTGGCGAATCCTCAAAGAACTTTACCTTCACTTTGCCACTGCTGGGTTGGCATTCGACTCCTCCCCCACATGCTAGCCGAGTGAATAGCAACACTAGCCCAGATTCTACACATGCTACTCTACCTCATCCCTTCTAGTTGTGCCTGTTTAGCTACAAAGAAATCGAAGACATGATTCTTAGCCTTGACACCAAGAAAAGTGCAGGGAATGATGGCCTTGAATCATTTTTCTTGCGGCTAGGCTATGCCCAGCTCACAGCCCCCATCCTTCACATCTTCAACCTCTCTATTACCACAGTCACTATTCCATCCTGCTGGAAATCTGCCCATGTTCTTCCTCTCTTCAAATCAGGTGATCCTTATGACTTAAACAACTACCGTCCTATCTCTATCTTGCCCATTCTCTCCAAAGTGCTGGAAAAGCTTATATACAACTAACTAAAAAATCACCTTGAAGCACACTCACTCCTAAACCCAGCCCAATCTGGCTTCAGGTCAAAGCACAGTACCATCTCAGGCTTGGTTAAAGTCTCTAATGACTGGATCCATGCTATGGACACCAAGAAGGTTACTGGTGCAGTCTTTCTAGACCTTAGTAAGGCATTCAACACTGTAGACCATCACCTCCTAATCATCTGTCTTGCCTACATAGGTGCCACTCCACTTACCTTACAGTGGTTTAACAGTTATCTCATGGGAAGGATATAAAAAGTCAAAGCTGATGGCCTACTATCTGCCCCCCTTCCAATTGCCAGAGGAGTCCCTCACGGCTCCATCCTAGGACCAATCCTTTTTTCCCTGTACATCAACAACCTTGACTCCCACATAAAGAACTCTAGCATACATTTCTTTGCGGACAATACGGTTTTGTACACATCAGGCTCGTCCTTAACTGAAGTCAGGGAAGCACTCCAAGCTATCCAGTTAGAAAGCAACCTTATCAATGCCAAGCTTCTCTTAAATGCCAAAAAAACCAAGACAATGATTTTCTTGAGACTTGCCTTGTCTGCTGCCCTACCTACCCCACCTAAAAACTTCATAGTTACCTCCCTAGGTGAACCCCTTGGAAGTCATACCTAAATTTAAATATCTAGGTATGTGGATAGACAACAAGCTTTCCTTCAGCGACCACATTGAGGATCTATCAAAGAGGCTTAAAGCATGCTTGGGTTTCTTCTTTAGAAATAGGACCCTCTTTTCTTTCGCGACCCACAAAAGACTTGTCCAAGCAACATTCCTTCCCTTGATTGACTACAGAGATATTATCTTTATCTCCTCCCCCACCTTGAGCCTATCTAAACTGGATGTACTCTATCACCATGCTCTTCGCTTCATTACTAACTCTGCGTACAGGACCCACCACTGTGATCTTTATGCATCAGTTGGGTGGACCTCTCTTGCCACCAGATGCCTCCTGCATGCTGGCATTTGGACCCTCAAATTACTACTCCACAAACTGCCTCTCTATTTAACATATCTCATACACATCTTGCCTACTCCCTAAGGAAATCTGACCTTATCCTACTAGATGTTCCCAGGACACATACCACAGCTGGCCAAAGAGCTGTCTCATATGCCCTCCCAAACATTTGGAACCAACTTCAAGCCATGCTGAGGCTAACCAGCATCGTATTAATTAACTCCTACAAAA
Organism: Neoceratodus forsteri; assembly: GCA_016271365.2. Taxonomy (NCBI): domain Eukaryota; kingdom Metazoa; phylum Chordata; order Ceratodontiformes; family Ceratodontidae; genus Neoceratodus; species Neoceratodus forsteri. The sequence continues at coordinate 512,036,048 of CM028129.1, forward strand.
CACTAGCTATCTCTAAATTAAAAGACATATGTAGGTGCTACTAGGCCCCCAATGCCAAGTCAACTTCCTAGGTACCAACTGGCCCTCTACTTATTAAGCTGAAATGTGTGGCATAATTTAGGGCAAGGTTAAAGCTGGAATGTACTGAATATATAGCATAAGGACTTCTATTGTGTATACCTCTTGTATTATATATTTTTTCTTTGTTGTTCTACATTTTATATCTCCTTTCTATGTAACTGCGAACTGTATGTGTATGTGCCTCAGGACCTCCTTGTGAATGAGCTTGCTCAATGGAGTCTTTCCTGCAATAAACTTGAACTTGAACTTGGAGTTCAATTTTGTTACCATATGAAACTAATTCCTTTATTTTTAATTCTTTGATCATTGCACCTCATTAGTGACAGAATTTACAGTATTCAATTCGGTTTAGTATTCATCACATTTTTTTTCAATCTCCTTTAAAAAAAGTAGTGTTGCAAATTGTGACACAACCCCCATTGTTCCATGAAACAGTCCTGCAATTTGCAGCACAACCCCTGGTGTATTGTAAAATAGTGCCACAATTTGTGGCACAACTCAGTAGTTTCTCAAAAGTACTTTCACAAATTGCGGCACATAGTGCCACAATTTGAGAAAGTGAAAAAGCCAGGATTAAAATAAACATATTTTATAGCCATTTTTGGGTCAATGTAACCACAGAATCTAATTTCTCGGGCCCTGATTAGGGAATAAACAAAAGTGTTGGTGTTTGCCAACTGTCAATATTTTTAAGTTTTTTAATTTTTTTCCCCCTCGGTAGTTGAAAACAAGATGGCAGAATCTCGACACTACATTCCGCATTTGTGAAAGTGAAAAATGCCTTTGCAGCAACAAAACAGTACTTTCCTTAGTATTCAATTTGATTTAGTATTCATCACATTTTTTTCAATCTCCTTTAAAAAAGTAGTATTGCAAATTGTGACACAAACCCCATTGTTCCACGAAACAGTCCCACAATTTGCAACACAACCCCTGGTTTTTCCCCCTTGGTAACTGAAAACAAGATGGCAGAATCTCAACACTACATTCCGCATTTGTGAAAGTGAAAAATGCTTTCGCAGCAACAAAACAGTACTTTCCACAGAAGATCTAATTTTTCCCACAGGAAATAATGGGAAACTTTAAACTTCAATAACGTTTGAATTAATTAATATTTTTTCACCAAATCTTCAAAAGTCACATCTGTGACACAACTCCTATATACCCTAAATATTTCAGACCAATCCCACAAGCCATTTCTGAGAAACAGCATGACAAAGAATTCACACAAAAATGGTAACTTTCACAGATTTGACATTCTGCATCTCCCCACTTGAACATCTGACCAGAACGAAACTTGCCACATGAAGAGATCATTGATCTCTGAAGGTGCATGAAAAATATAATATATATGTATATATTATAGTGGTGTGGTAGCACGACTATAGTTAAGGTTAGTACAGGGTTTCTGTATTAAAGCCCAAAATTTGCACTTTAATAACTGCACCCGTTCAATGGAGTTGCACAAAATGTGGCATGTGTGGTCTCTTTGGGTAGATCTCTTAATATGCCAAGTTTTGTTCTGGTCAGATTTGTGGATTCTGAGATACAGATAGTGAAAGAAAACCTTAAAATTTGGCACTTTTTGCAGTTTGTTTCTCATTATGCTGTGCAGAAATGGTGTGGGATTTTGGTCTGAAAGTCTTATGGCAGAAAGAGATTGGGTCACAGAATGGGCCAGCATTTATTTAGTGAAAAAATAATAATCCATTCAAAAGTTATTGCATTTTTAAGTTCCATTATTTTCAATGGGATTTTTATTTTTCAGGATAGCTGCATGGTATGAACAAGGATCCTTGTCCCTGAGGGGTCAGTCCTTGTCCTTGAGTTGCCAATCCTTGGCCATCAGAAAACATTTTTTGTTTGTAAGCCACCATCTTGTTTTTTGATTTTGCCTCAAAAAAAGTGCCATAACTCTGTCCAGGGATGCCTGTCTCACACATCAAAGTGTGATTTCTGCTCATCAGGAGTTGATGAGTTGTGTTATGTGCTTTCTGGAGTCTGTATGCCCTCAGAACATTTTTTTTAATAATTTAAATCCTTGCTCTTCACTTGCTAACTTCTTTGTCCATCATGGTGAACAAGGAAAATGACTGACTGACAAGGATTCCCCATCTGGCCATCCGGTAGTGACATTTGGATGACCAGATGTCCAGACCAGGAATCCTTGTCTGTCAGCTGTTTTCCTTGTATACCATGATGGACAAAGACTAATAGACAAGGAATTGTTCTGATGGACAAGGATCCACTTGAGGCCATCTGGCCATCCAAATTTCATGACCAGATGGCCTTTGGAACCTGCGCTCCCACCATAACATAAAGATACTGTTATACTATCTGAATGGAGGGATGGGTTAGGACTCTGCACTACAGCTGCAACATATGGACACTGGTATAGTATAAAATGGAGGGACGGGAGCACAGGGTCTGAAGGACCCTGCACTCCCACCATAATATATGGATTCTGTTATACTATCTGAATGGAGGGATGGGAGTGCAGGGTCTTTCAGACCCTGCACTCTCACAGTAAAATGAGAATACTGTTATGCTATCTCAAAAAGTAAGGAAATTACTTGTGAAAACTTCATTAATGCATCAGTTAGGGTTGCTGTGACAAAAGTAGGGAAATAAGGCCTTAGGGTTTCATGCTAACACCCCACCCCTTCCCTGTGGAGGCCAGAAAGTGTCAGGGTTACATTCCATTGTAAAATAAGCTGGGTGGCTACAGTACAGGAGAATGGGGTGAGTGTTAGGGTTGGTGACCCCAATGCCACCCCTCCCTTCATGCCTCCTGGTCTCTGCAGCGCAGGGGTGGGGTGTTAGGGTGAAACTCTAATGCCTCATCTACATACTTTTGTTGTGGCAACCCTAACTGATGCATTAAAAAGTTTTTGCAGTTAATATATATGTATATTCATTGCAAAACAAACTTTGTTATGCACCATTACAGTTGTAACATCAAAAGTAGGGAAATACGACCTTAGGGTTCCCAAGCCTAAGACCCCACCCCCTCTGTGCATGCAGGAACAGGCATGAGGGGTGTATTTTGGGGTTGTGGATGTAGATTGGTCCTCATTCACGGCATCGTCTGAATGCAGCAAAGAGTTCCTACTTGACCTGAAGGGGCAGGACGTAACCAGCTGGTGCAGTCCTCCACCAGAGAACAGACAATTCTGGACCTGATGCTAACAAATGCACCAGAATCTCAGATGTAACCATAGGTCTAAATCTGGGAACAAGCGACCACAGGTCAATCTGGTTAACAGTGGAAAGGGTACTGGAATCAAGTCACACAAAGCTCAAAATACTTGATTTCTGCAAGGCAGACTTCAACACCATGAAACCCCAGTTAAGAAACTTGCTAGAAATCAACAACTCATGGAACATGGAGAGAAGTTGGGAAGCCTTGAAGACAGCTTTTCTTCAAGTTACTGAACAGTGCACGAAACACAGCAGCAAGTCAAAAAGAAGAAAAAGTCATTGTGGTTCTCCAAAGAAATAGCAACAATAGTAAAACACAAAAAAGGGACTTCAAGAAGTATTAACAGACAAAGAAAGAAGCAGACAGGCGGCATTACATATCAAAGCTGAGAGAAGGCTATTAGGATGGCCAAAGCCCTGACAGAGGAGAAAATAGTGCAGGGAGTAACAAAGGGGGACAAAACATTTTTTAGGTACATAAGCGAAAGAAAAAAGAGTAAAGGCTAAAATAAACTGAACGAAAGATAGCTTTTCTAAAAGTTTTATTTATTTATTTATTTGATATTCAGAAAATACTTTTTCGCGTAAGCTCTTTTACAAAGGTTCCACGTCAGGTTTACAAAGACAGAAGATGAGTACAGTATTCAAAACACCACAAGGAATAACAATTGACTACAGGATAACAGTAAATAACCTCTACACATGTACAGACTTCATGACACAGTAATAAAGGACATAAAATTTCCAATCTTAGTGCAGACACTAGTTTCATGGATTAGGTCAGGCAACAGTGAGAGGGACTGTATGTAGTGAGGGAGAGAGAAGGGAGGAAGCAGCCTCAGGATAGGGCCTTGTTGAGGTATAGAGTTGAGAGAGTGTGGCAATGGTTTGAATGGGTAGGGGGGAGTAGGAGGGGGCACACCAGAGATGAAGTGCTAGCCTAAGGTCACAAAGGTAGGGGCAAGTGGTGGAAGGGATGGAAGGGTGCTGGAGCTGGGTAGGGCACCCAGTACAGAATGTGAGGAAAGTGAGTAGCAGCATGCTGTAGGAGGACAGGGGAAACCGATTCATTGGGTGAACATTAGCAAAGCATAAGGAGGAGGTGCATCAGACAATCTGTGTTGCCACTTGGGGGGCTGTGCAGTCAGGTGGGTGGGCCATCAAGGGCAATTGCATTCAGTGGTCAAGTTCTGCTGTTGGAGACCATTTTTTAATTGAGCCAGGCATTTGGAGGCCATAATGGGCTCTGTGATTTCATTAAGCCACTGGGAAGCCTGATAGGCAAAAAATCACTGCCCAAGTGTTGTTTGGTGGAAGGGTATAGACAGGGCCCCTCACATCCTTCCTCTGGTGAGATTTGGGGTGGTGGATGGCACAAGTAAATTAGCTACACAGGGTGGGGTTTTGCCCAGTAGTGCCTTCTTCCCTAATAGGCAGGTCTGGAACTTGATCCTGTTCCTGAGAGGCAGCCAATTAGTCTGTTCCTATAGGGAGCATGTGTGTGTGTGGTGGTCTGCAGCCAAGGTGAGCCTGTAAGCTTTATTAGGAGCAGTATGAAACTTCTTAAGAGCTGTTTCTGTTGTTGCCCCATAGATCACTAGGCCATAATCAATTGTTGAAAGGACTGCTGAATGGATGGAGCAGATAACTGAAAAGGATAAAGACAAAGCAGAAGTGCTAAACAAATTCTTCTGCACAGTCTTCACCTTGAAGACCAAGGCAGCAGCCCTACTATGGGAAAGGCAATGTGCAACAGTAGAACAGCAGATGACTTCCACTTCTCAAGAGAAAGAGTCCTAGAAGAGTGTAGCAAACTAAAAGTAGACAAAGCAATGGGACCCAATGGAATCCACCCTAGGAGTCTAAAGGAGTTACAGGAAGTAATTGCAATACCACTCACTGACTATTTAATAAGTCTCTGGAAAGTGGCACAATACCACTAGATTGGAAAAAGGCTGTGGTGGTACCCTTACATAAAAGTGGAAGCAGGGAAGAGCCTTATAACTACCACCCAGTCTGTCTGACCTCAGTGGTAGGCAAACTTATGGAAACCCTGCTGAAAGATAGACTAGTGAATCATGTAAAAAAATCTGGAAAGCTTGACCCCAAGCAACACGGATTTATGGCAGGAAAATCATGCCTAACAAACACGATAGAATTCTTCAACTGGGTGACCAGAACAGTGGATCAGGGAGGGATAGCAGACATAGTGTACCTAGACTTCAGCAAGGCCTTTGACACCGTACCCCATAGAAGGAGTATGAATATGCTGGAGAATACAGGACTTAGTCAGAAGACAGTCAACTGGATTGCAAACTGACTCAAGGATAGGACACAGATGGTCTTAGTCAATTGAACTCAGTCATGGGAGGGCAAGGTGACCAGTGAAGTGCCACAGAGGTCAGTATTAGGCCCCATCCTCTTCAACATTTTCATCAGTGACATCACTAATGAGCTGGAGGGGAAAGTATGCCTGTTTGTGGATGATCCAAAACTCTACAACTGGGTGGACACCTAAGAGGGAGTCTTGAAGATGGAAAAAGATCTGAATAGGCTGGAAGGATGGTCCAGAAATTGTCAATTGAAGTTAAATGCCAATAAATTCAAGGTCATGCATCTGGGAAAAAAAAACAGGAAGGAGCACATGCTGCTAGGACACCAGCTTGAAGTAACACAGGTGGAGAGCGATCTTGGCATAATCGTTACATATGACCTTAGGACGAGCAAGCAATGTGAAAGGGTGGCATAGAAAGCAAATGGCATCCTCAGATGTATTGGAAGGGGTATAACTGGCAGAAAAAGAGAGGTGATAATGCCACTCTACAGATCACTGGTCAGGCCGCACATGGAATATTGTGTCCCGTTTTGGAGGCTGCACCTGAAGAAGGATATCAACAGACAGGAGGCAGTGCAGAGAAGGGCTACAAAGATGGTGCAGGGTTTGCACCAGGAACCATATGAAACCAGACTGGCTGACTTACAGCTGTACTCACTTGAACAGAGAAGGGACTGGGGGGGGGGACATGATCGAAATGTTTAAGTATATAAAGGAAATTAACATGGTGCAGAAGGAAAGCCTGTTTCAGGTGAAATCAGAGAGTCATGCAAGAGGCCACAATCTACGACTGACAGGAGGTACATTTAGGGAAAACACCAGGAAGTACTTTTTCCTGAGAGGGTGGTCAACCCTTGGAATAGCGTACTGCAAGAGGTAGTAGACTCAAAAAATGTAAGGGAATTCAAACTTGCATGGGATAAACACTATGCATAAAAAAGGAAATAGTCTAAGAGGAAGGGGATAGGTATTCTGGGCAGACTAGATGAATCAAGAGGTCCCCTTCTGCCAGCAAATTCTTATGTTCTTATGTAGGGATGTACAGCTATGGAATGTGGCCAGAACATGCAGTTTCAGAATGTGGCAGTGATGCACAATTTTTGAATATGGCTGTGGTGCACAATTTCAGAATATGGCAGGGATGCACAGTTTTGGAACGCGGCAGTGACACAATTTCAGAATGTGGCATTGACACACAATTCCAGAATGTTATGGAGGCATACAGTTTTAGAATGTGGCAAGGATGTGCAGTTTTGCAAGGTGACGAGAACACACAATGTCAGAATGTGGCAGGAATGCACAGTGTCAGAATGTAGTGTGAATGTGGCACGCAGTTTTGAGATGTGGTGAGTTCATACAATTGTGGAATGTGGTAGGGACAAGCAATTTCAAAGTAAAATCATGTGTTCTGTTACATTACACCAGTGTGCAACACCACTACATTCCAAAATTGTCAGTCCCTGCCAAATTCCTAAATGTATGTCCCTGTTGCATTGAGAGACTTAATGTCCACATCATATTCTGAGATTGCACATCACTGAGACAGTCTGAAAATACAAGTCCCCCTAACATTCTGAAATTATGAACCACCTTGGAATTTCGTAGCTTTATCCTGTACTCTGCTCCAAAGCCATCTCCTGTCACATTCTAAAGTACAATACCATGCATCTGAACATTCTAGAAATGCATGCACTGCACTAAGCATAGTATCACTTTTTTCCAGATGATTACTAAAACTACAGCTGCTTAAACTTTGGAGAAATAAATCATATAAGGTGGGTAGGACTAGGTAAAAGATGGGGGGACTAGGCTGTGAGTTCTGGTTATGACATCATCAGTGGCTCTTCACTGAAACTGGCTTGTTTGAAAGGGGAGTACAATCAGGGTTACAAAATGATTAATAACTTTTAAACAAAGTAACTTAGATGACTAATTGTTGGTACCAGGTTTATTGGGAATATACTGATTTTAATTCTGCAATGTAGCCCTGACTCCCTCTTTAAAGAAAGATAATTTCTGAAATTTGGTAAAAGTTGAGTGTGATAGTTTAGTGTGTGTGTGAGATGGAGGATTACTATGAGTCACACAATCTATTTTATTTTTCAAATTAAAAAGTAATTAGTTACAACTGATTAAAAATCAAAATTGCACAGGAATCCTTCACAAATTTTTTTAAACTGTTTATTTATTCAAGTTTTGCACAATTATACAACAAGACAAACTATACAGTAACACAACAGAGCTTCAGCATGGATCACATTACAATTTACATATAGTTGAGCACAATAGAGCATAGGAAAATAGAGACAAATACATATAAATGAATCCATAGCATGAGTGAGGGAGAAAAGATCTCATAAATTATTGTAGCCGCGATCTATGACCCCCCCAACCTCCCCAGTGCAATTTAGGAGACAAAATCATCTGTGTATTACATAATATATACCCCCACCTCCACTACATAAGTTCAAACTTAGGGATGATTTGAATATGGCTGTTCATTTTTCCATTCTGTATACATCATTCATTAACCTCCTCCATAGGCACAGAGTAGGTGGAGTAGGAGACAACCAGCAGTGATGACTTTCTTAGCTGTAATTAAACAGATTTCAACTGACTTCCTGCTGGAAGGATTCCTATAGTCCCCAGTAATATCTGTGAATAATAAGGAAGTGGCTTACAACATAAAGGATTCATCATGTATTTCCTTCAGTGCTAGCAACAACTGATCCCAAAAAGGTGCAGAGAGGGACATAACCAAAAAATCTGGGCACGCATCACAGGCATCTCACCACAAGCTCTCCAGCATTGTGCACCTTGTTGTGGCAAACATTTTGCCTCTTGAGGAGGTATATGAAAAAAGTGTACTACCGTTTTCCAGCCAAATTCTTTACAGATGTGGGATGAAGTAAGGCAGTGTAACTTGTGTAAGACAGGAGTATAAATGTCCCATTGCTTGCATGTTATAGGAATCTGAAAGTCATCTTGCTGTTTCTGCCTTATATAATCATGGTGTGTGGTGTAAAGTAAGACAGGGCAATATATAACTGCGGGATCAGGGAGGCAGTCCCCCTTCAGCCTGTTAATATTCACAATATTATAATAAGTAACATAGGGAGCTCCTGGTCCACTGGCTATTCTCTAAGTTTAGCATTTATACACTGAGCAATTTACAAATGTCAAAACTGGTCAGCAGCCCAAAGCCCAAATGTATTTTGCGAAGTCAAAAAATTCTACAATATTTTTTCCCTAAAGAGCCACTGGCACCTTAGGTTAGGCAACTCATGGCAAGGAGTTGCCTGAGCCAAGGACCTAAATCACACAAAGTTAGAATTTTTCAATGCGGGCATTTACAAGAAAATTAAGTTACATTACCCAAGATCTGACATCAGCATTTGAGAAAGTCACTCAGCTCCTGCCACAGCCCTGCCCCTAAAATCAGCATTTTGATGATGCTAAGTAGAGGTGGGGGCTAAATGGTTTCTAACGGCTATAGATAGCAGTCAGGAGTAGTGGCACTCTATAGATTCACATAGTTTACCTTGTAGGCATTTACACATGTTGAGGGGGGTACTATTACATTTATATACCACCCTTAACATGTGCTAAATACTAAAAATAAAACTATGTGAATTGATGCGCTATTCTTGAACGCTATTTATAGCCATTAGAAGCCATTCAAACCCCCCACTTACAGTGTTATCAAAACGCTAATTTTAGGGCAGGGCTGTGGTGGGAGCTGAACAACTTTCTGCAATGTGGAAGTGAGATTGCTGGTAATTTAACATCAGTTTCTTGTAAATGCCTACATTAAAAAAATCAAACTTTGTGTGATTTAGGTTCTCGGGCAGGAACTGAGGGCATTTTGATGTCAGCTGCTCTTTAAGGAACTGGCATGGCAGGAACAACCCTTGTCTCTCCTAGATCCAATAAGATTGATCAGGCCTAACAGGTAGAAAGTCAATGTTGTAAGGGATAGAGCATAACAGAAACAGGTGAGGTTGTACTGTTTTATGCATTGGGGCTATGCACCAATGTACAAGAGTGGCTTTAATAAAATTGTTGTGATAAGAGAGACCCTTAAGATCCCCTGAAAAATTAAAAATTGATTTTACTACAGGGTGTAGCCCCCCCCCTTCTATGAATGCTATTTTTTTCTGTAAATCTGCATGTAGCATGAATATTTTAAATAAGATTTTAAAATAATATTGCTGCATAACGGTTATCATTCTGTGTAATGATTTTCATAGTCTTTGTGAAGTTATAAATTATTTCTGAAAATATTCATGTTGCACAACAGTTTTTATGCTTTGCGACAGTTTTCAAAATGTGGTATAAATTATTTCTTAAAATGTTCGTGTGGCACATTGGCTTTCATGCTTCATTATGATTTCTAAAACCTTCGTGAGGTCATATAGTATTTGTAAAAACCTTTGTGCTGCAAGAAGGTTTTGAAAATCAATGTGCTGCTCAGTGGTTTTCAAAATCTACATGCTTGACAATGGTTTTTAATATTCTCATGCAGATCCTTTGTGAAGGTTTTGAAAGAAAATATGCTGCATAAAGGGTTTCAAAATCTATGTGCTGTAGGAAGATTTTGACAGTGTATGTGCCACTCAAAGCTTTTCAAAATCTATGTACTGCACAGGGATAATTATTTTGAAAATGCACATCTTCTGCAAAGCTTTTTAATTACTAAACAGAAACTTTAATGTAACATACTTACTTGAATACTTAAATGTTATTGATGATCTTTTACTATTTTTAATTGGGAGAGATATAAGTAAGGACAGAATGGGTTCTATACATAATTGGGCTCGGTATGCACCACAGAGGGTGTATACCTAGATGCTGAAGCATGCACTCTGCAGCCATTACCAGCTTGACATACGGGGCTGTGAGTCCCTATTTATAGCTAGACTGATGCATGGCTCTGTACATCTGCACAACATGCATTACCACCTGGAGGACTGACCTCAGCTGGACTATTGGTTGTCAGTTCGAAGACCTAAAGGGTCCCATGGCCCATGGCAGCAGGGGATTATGTTTGAGAAAAGTGAACAGAAGGACTGCTGTGTGCCCCTCAGCAGAAGCCCTTCTGGCATTTCACAGACTGAAAGGGTCCTGTAAAAAGTATGTTAGGAGTCACCTCCTTCTTTGTATAGGGTTTTGAGGGCCATGTGTGAATGAAGTTACTATATACATTTCTTAAAAAGTCAGAAAATTTTAGGCAAACAATTATGGTAATGCTCAATATGGTTGCTACCACTCATAACTCAAACTGCACAAAGGTTTGAAATAAACTATTAGAGTTAGAAGCACAATCCCCACAAAATCTGGAAATGTGCTATTAGGATTGTTATGTCTATCTCACACCCACCCTACTATGTCTCCTACCCTCATTTCCCAAGGACAGCCTACATGTACAGGACCATGATTCAATGGTATGGTACCTCATCCGGGGTCAACATATTAAAATATGGTATATAACAACCCTAATCCCTACCCACCTCCCCCTCCCCTACCTGTGTGACCAGGATGGGTCAAATCAGTTAGCCTGGTGGCCAATGGCCAGCAAAAGAGTCAGTTTTGCTATCACATTTTGATACTTACTAATCAGCTGGGTAACAGCCCATGAAGTGATTTGTAAGCACTTAAAAATGCTGGACACTAAAAATATTGAATTGGTAGGCCAGCCCGGTGGTGCTGAGGGCTGAAGCACTGATGAGCACCTTACCTCACACCATACCAGTGACCCAAGTTTGGAAATGAGCTTGTGTTGCTGGGGGTTGTGGAGGGATGGGGAACAAGGAGTGGATGTAGCAACCATCAGGCAGTTCTCCTCTCCTGGATGATTTGGGGGGACTTACTGACTTGGCTTTTGGCTGCCACCTGGTGAAGGTCTGGTGACAGCACTGAATGCCCAAGGCAACAGACATATCTATGTCATCAGGGATCAGGCAGAGCCTCAGGTTCTGAGTCACATATGTGTCTCCACACACATGGACCACCTGTGTTGCCTCAGCCTGCACAGGGGCAGAAAATAGAAAACAGGAACAAGAATTAGCTGGCACACCACACATCTCTTGGGACCTGGTTCCTCCATCTGGCCACCTTGGTGCATTCTGGATGTGTCTTTGGAGAGGAGAATGGCCCTCCACTCTCTGGCTCCACCACAGGGGAGAATTTTCACAAAGGTAAGTCCAAAGGAAGTGGTAGCTGGTCTGGGAAGGTGGGGTTGGAGTGGTCAGCAAACCAAGTGGTAAAAAGCTATATGAAAAAATATTGATTGGCTTTCACATTTTGACACCTACTGGCCAAACTGCCCACCAGCTCACAGACTTATTCTCCTGCCATAGTCATGAAACAAGGCCGAGGTACAGATTTAACACCATCCTACAAGGCTGTGCCTGCTTATGCAACTTTCTGAAAGTTCAATGGTAACTTGCACAGTTACTTAACAGTTCTATGTTTCTGGGTGCATAATTTGTTGTGGACCCTGTGTATAGTATGACATATATTTAACAGCAATATTCTGTGTCATATATCATATACTAACATATGAACCATCCATGTGTAACTTCTTTTATGCATCTACAAGACTCTGCATCAAATTGTATTCATGTTCCAAACATGTAACTTGCTTTGACTATTGCTAAGCATCTATCTTAAAGAAAGCAACTTAAACTATGCAGTGCGCATAGTACTTTCAAATTTAACAATTCTGATGCTTTGTGGAGGGTCTACAATACTGCATGCAAAGTAAGACACAGGTTGTAAATTGAAGTGAACCTGTGCATGTATGCACTACAAACAATTCTGATTACTGATCTACAATTGGTACTATATGTATGAAACACCAGACCACTATAGCTTAACTCTGGATATGTACCTTGTCCATTGGTCACAAGGGTGGGTGAGGTGGGGGATTAGGGTTGCTATATACCATTTTTATGGCTGTGGGCAAAGCCTACAGCCATCTTGCTGTCTGTAGCTGGAAAAATAGAGGAACGCAGAACACTTTTTTTGGACATTTCGATGTATCCTTCCACATCTATAAATCACTATGCTAAATGAAATAAAATACTCCCTGCTTTCTGTTTAGAATGTTGGAGACAGCACTAAAGCTGAATATCAGATGGCCATTAGAACACTGAAACAGCTTGTTAAATATTGGTTGCCTATTACACTGGAGATTTGTTTACCCCCTTTGAAATGCAACAACATGCACATTTAAATACTTAGCATTTAAACATGTTCCTGCTACAGACTTCAGCTGGGCAAGTATTGTCTTTCAAGAAAGATCCATTCCTCATAAATGTCACCTTTTCCCAGGAACAAATGTACAAAGATTTACACTGTTTTTTTAATCTCTTCTTAAGACACTATCTGATAAGCATCATCTCAGACATATGTCAGGTCTTGTGTGAACTATCCAAGCTACAGTAATTATATAGCAATCAGCAGGCATTTTTTTACTATGCTTTCTGGGGAAAAATATATTGAGCTACAGCAAACACACACACAAATACACACACACACACACACACACACCATCCTCATGGCCATGACATTCTAAATAAATACTGCAATCTAATATATTATGAAACAATAAAGAAACTGTTTATTTATGTCAGTGAACACAGTGAAGTTCCTTTAAAGAGCTAGTGTACTGCCTAAAACTAATACTAGATTTTAAAAGCAGCCAACCATTACCTGTTATATCTGAGGTACATTTTATTTTCATTTTGCTTAATTAGAAGATTGTTTGCCTGATGTTAGTAGGTGTGATGTGTGGAATAGCTCTTAGCCTGGCAGACTTATCTTACTCTACTGCCTCACACTATATCATCAGCATTATGACCTCAATGTCTGTGACATCACTGCCATTTAGGAACAGCAAGTGAGTGACTGCTAGGTCATTCACCTGTGATGTCACAGTCAGTGAGATCACAATCCTGATGATGTAGTGTGGGGCAGTAGAAAAAGCTATATCGCTGCCAGGGTAAGAGCTGTTCCACACATTCAGCACAATATTATCACGTAGAATACTTTCTGATGAGCAAAAGGAAAAAGGAAAAATACTTCAGAAATAAAAAATTACAACTGTCTACTACTTAAAATTTGTATTATTTTCCTATCTGCCTGTTTTGGCTCCACTAGCTCTTTAAACATTTCTTATCCTATATTTTTTATCCTGGCTAGCGTTGGGGAGATGCTGTATCTCATTGTCATTGTGATCTTCATTTTATACATTTTTGCACTATATTTATTCAGGATGTCCCAGATTAGATGCAATATCTTGTTTTCAGTGGGGTCATGATTTTACCATTTTTATAATGTATTTATTCAGGGTAGCCTATTCCAGATGTAAAATATTGTTTTCATTGTGTACTGATTTTATGCAGTGCAGTATAATATTGTGTTGATGCAGAGCCCCACTGAAAATAAGATGCCATGTCTTCTGTGAACTGTCCAGGCTAAACATATAGCAATCAGCAGGCATATTCTAGGAAAACACATTGTAAAAATGTGTAAAAGGAAGATTCCATTGAAAATGCCTCTCTGCAGAGCCAGTCCGGCAGTGCTGAGGGTTGTGGCACTAGATACCACACCTCGCACCACACTGGTGACCTGGGTTTGGGAATGAGCTCAGGTCACCGGGGGTTGGTCAGGAGGAGACAGGCTGAGGCGTCCGACGACAGCTCACCTTCTCCGGGGGAAGGGGTCTTCTAACCTGGCAAGTGGTGACCCCTGGAGGAGGCTGGGGGTGCGATGGCAAGCTGGAGTCTTGGGGGCATGATTGGTCACAGGCGCAGGCCAGTCACCAGTCAGCTTCAGGGGCTGCTCCTTCATGGAAGGAAGGCGAGGGACGTCGCGGACATTGGTGCATGCCATGACATATAGGACCACAACTTCCCACAAGGAACACCAGAAAAACACCCCATTGGAGCCAGGAAGATGGAGCACTGAGTTGGGCCGGGTTGTGCAAGTGCCTGCCTGCAGCCTCAGGACCCTGACGAGACTTGCAAGATTCGGGGGCTGCCCTTGCACTGACCCCATCTGGGGGGGTTCCAAGGCTGGATGGAGGGACTGGAGACTGTAAGGTAGGAACTGGTAGGGGCAGGCTTAATGGGTGACTCCCAATGGTGTGGCTCTAGTGGGGGAGTAGGCGAGGAAAAAAAGAAATATAAAAAAAAAGAAAAGAAAATGCCTCTCTGCAGATCTGCATTGTGCAAATTCATTAGAAATAATGGGTAAAAGCATCCCCAAAGCTCTCCACAGCCATATCAGATTTGTCCAGACTTTGTTTAATATGCTGACCCTGTATGAGGTCCCATAACATTGGTGCATAGCCTTGTACAGTACATGTAGACTGTCCTTGGATTTTGAGGGAAGGTGACATGATAGGGCTGGAGGGAATTAGACATAACAATCCTAATAGCACATTTCCAAAATCTGTGGGCATTGTGTTTACAACCCTAACAGTTTAATTCCAACTTGTGTATGAGTTGAATTATGTGCAGCAGCAATCCTAAAGAGCACTGATTTTCTTTTTTGCCATATCTATCTATCTATCTATCTATCTATCTATCTATCTATCTATCTGTCTATCTGAAATAAATTATGGGCATGTGCGGTATACAAGGAAATATACCCAGTGTTGGGGGTAACTGGAGAATAAGGCCACAAGCCAAAACAGCCCAGTATTTTTGGAGGCAGATAAACTCTTCCCTTGGTGCAGGGCCCAGAGGGCTACAAGTGTCTGCTTCTATTCACACATGTCCCAAAGGGACCTGTATGAATGAAGATATGATTCCACTATCTAAAAAGAGGAAATTCTTTGGAAAAAAATACATTAATGCACAGTTAGATTTCAAGTTAACACCACAGAAGTAGGGAAATGTGGTGCTAGGGTTTTCAACCCTAACTCCCCCTAGAGCAGCAAAAGGATAAGACCACACAAGCAACCACAAAGAGCCATCTTCAGATAAGGCAAACAATGTACAGCTGTTTCCAGATGACACAAATGCAGTAGCACTGATGTGCTACCTTTGTGAATTTGTGTCTGTGACTGCATAGTGGGGCCAGTGCTTATGCAGCCACACCTGCATGTGTATGTTATACAGCATGTATGAGTACCTGTGACTGCAGAAGTGCAGACCCCATAGGAGCTTGTGGAACCTGTGCTTTTACAGGCAGAAGTACTGTTGCAATGTGGATATTAGAGTGTCAGCAGCAGAGCTAGACATATTTCAAGGGGTAGCAGTTTTGTTTAGGGGTAGTACTCCCCTTAAAAGTAAAATGTTACCTTAGAAAGGTCAGATTAGGTTAACTCAGCTACTTTTTGCTGGCCTGAGAGGGTAGCAGGTGCTACCATGCTACACTGCTGAATCCACTAGACACTAGTGGCTCAGCATGGTTTTCCATATGCAGCTGGGACCTACTCTTCTGCAGTCAGACTTTGTTGTGTATGTCTTACACCTGCAGATATAGAAGTGTAGGCCCCTCAGGGTCTGTGCTTCTGTAGACAGAACTGTGTATATGTCTTAAAGTGTGGATGAGTACCTGAGGGGCCTGTGCTTCTGCAGGCAAAAGAACTCTTGTAATTTGGGGATTGTGGATTTTTATCTATGGCTGCAGGGGCCTGTGCTTCTGCATATAGAAACAGTGTTGTAGTTTTATTATTGTGGCTTTCTCTCTGCAGCCAGAAATAAATGTATATGCCTTGCAGTGGGCATATGACAGATACAAATCCACAAAGGTAGCACATGTGTTCTTTACCTTTTGCTACTTGGGGGGAGTTAGGGTTGGAAATCCTAATGCCATATTTCCCTACTTTTGTGACGTTAACTTATTTATTTATTTTTATTTATTTATTAAGTATTCAGATATATATCTTTGAGCATAAATGCTTATTTACAAAGGTTCCACATCAGTTAACAAAGTGGTACAACAGAAACAGAAGATATAGTTACATACAGGAGGTTGGATACAGTAGGCAAACATGCAATAAAGAGAATTATACCACGGACCTCAGACACCGACCAATGAAAACGGCAGGCTGGCACCTTACCTCCGTTGTAAATCCTCTGATAATCACCGCAAAAGGTGCCAGCCAGCTGCATCTCAATAACAACTAAAAAAAAAAATTTAAAATCATTCCGAGCCGCCATCTTCGTTTCCTCGCTAAGTGCAAATCAGCACGGCACCCTCCCAGCCTCTTCCCCAGCTCACAAAACATTGTTTTAAAAACTGCCTGGCATAAACACAAATTCCAAGCTCACTATCTCCTATAAAAACCTGGCAAACCTTTTCAAAATGTTCCTGTAATGCCGCTCCCTCCGAATTCCATCGCTGTTGCTGCACTACAAGTATGCTTCCGGCCTCCCAGCTCCTCGCTCATACCTCACAGTTACGGAAAAAAAAAAAAATAAATACATCATTCAAGCTGATTGCCCCAGCCAAAATAAAATAAATATGTCGGTCTGTTCCTGAAACAGAACCGCAAAGCAGCACTCAAGTCGCAGGGCACTTACTACAACAAGCTGCTCCTACGTCTCCCGTCCCTCAGCCTGCTGGCACTGCGTGAATCCAACAGCTGGTCACCCGACGAAAAGGTAACCGTCACCAGCAGTACAAAACTCAAACTCTGCAGTCCTCCTGATACCAGCTTGGCCAGGACTATTTTTTTTTTTTACTGTGCAAGGTTATTTGTAATAAAAACCGCCTTATATTTTTCTTTTTTAAAAGATGCTGTTTTTTTTAATCAATTAAATATTTCACTGATGGCATAATAGCAATAAGCCACTTGGGGGATGTGGGTTATCGGGGATTTACCATGGCTGGTGAGGATTTACCCACTCGGCTGCACCTCGTGGGCAAACCACGCCAGCCGTGGTAAATCCCCTGATAATCCACACCCCCTCATGGCTTATTGCTTAAGCAATCAATGTAGGCATTGTCATATTACACAAGACAAGACTAATGAGGCATTGTGGCCTAGGACTAGGCTAAGGGGCAATAGCCAGAGAGGGCTAATGATAGGCGGTATGGGAGATGCAATTGCAAGGAGCTAGGGACAGCTACACAGGCCAGGTGCCAGTGCACTTAGCAGTTCTTTTTTGAATTGTCCAATTTTTGGGATCTCCTGAAGTGGCCTATCCAGATCATTTAGCCAATGAGGGTCTCTTGTCCAGAATGAACACTTGGCCAGGATAGTTCTGCAGAATAGGACCAAGAGGTTGCCAAGGGTTGGAATCCTGGTGGCAAAGGCATTTTGCAAGGGGGTTAGGAGTATCTGTATTCCAGGGGATGTGAAGTTATGAGTGCTTTTGCTCCCATTAGACAGGCCTGATATTTAAACCTGTTGGTAAGGGGCAGCCAGTTAGTGAGGGTGTAGAGTGCACAGGTGTGGGTGGTTCTGGCTGCTTCAGTGACTAAATGACATTCTTTATTCAACACCAACCTGACCCTGTTTAGAACTGTTTCAGAGGCAGCCCCATAGACCAGGATACCATAATCAGTCAGAGGGAGGATGGAGTTAGTGACTGTCACTCTTTCTACCTCAGTGGTAAGGTTATGCCCCAGCCTATAGAGTGCCCAAAGATTCCTATTAATACTGCAAACCAGCTGGTGAACATGTGGTGCAAAAGTGAGTGATTGGTCTGCTGTGATGCCCAGGTACTTATATATGTCACCTGGTCTAGGGTAATACCATTTCCATTGAGGATGATGAGTAGGGGTCCCTGTTTCTTTTCTGTACGCTGGCAAAAAGCATTGTCTTTGTCTTTTTGTAGTTTAGCACCAATTTGTTTTGCTGGAACCACTGTACAAGTGATGCACAACTATATTGCAGGTCATGTGTGAGGGCCTCTTGGCTTGGTCCACTAGTACTGATGACTGCATCATCTGCATAGAGTAGAATCCTTGAAGTGGGGCAAGCTACCGGGAGGGTGTTGATGAAGAAGCTGAACATGAAGCCTAACTGATGCATTATTGCAGTTGTTTTTGCAAAGAATATCTATCTATCTATCTATCTATCTATCTATCTATCTATCTATCTATCTGTCTATCTTATAGGGGTATGCTAGCACCTCTATATTTAGGATTGAGCAGGGGTTTCTATGTTAAACATCAAGTTTTGAACTTTAATATCTTCACAACCATTAAACAGATTTGCACAAAACTTTGCATGCACAATCTTGTGGCATGTATCTCTTGACATGCCAAGTTTTGTTCTGGTCAAATGTACAGATTCCAAGGTATGGATAGCACAAAAAAGTAAATGTTTGCTGTTTTTTTGTCATTGCCTTGCACCAAGACTGTGGAATGTTGGTCCAAAACTTTCAAGGTAGAAAGGGCTTGGCCCACAGATATGCCTTTCACTTGTTTGGTGAAAAAATATTAATCTATTCCAAAGTTATTAAATTTTAAAATGTCTATTTCTGAGCATGCACAGTGCAGTCTTTTAGATGGATGTTTGGAATGAAAAAAATAATTTGTTCCATAAAAAAAGGATCCTTTTTCATTTGGGGATAATCCTTTCTCATTTGGAAAACCACTTTTTCATTTGCTGCCATCTTGTTTTCTATTTTCTCTGAAAACAAAAAATTCAACAACCACAAAAATGACATCCTGTAGAGAGACCAATACATGTATCTTGCTCATCAGGACTCTGTTAGGTGGAGCTGCAGTTAACTGTTGAAAAACTGACCCCCAAATGTGTTTTTTTCTTTGTAAATTCTTTTTTGTCACTCGCTTCTGTTTTTTTCATATGGAATTTTTCATTCAAACGAAAAGGGATCCCTTGATACGGAAAAAGATTTTGGACTTTTAGCCGGCGGTGGTAGGGGTGGTGGAAGTAAGCAGGGAGAATTAAACTACCCCCCCCCCACAAGAGAGTGCAATCAACATGGAGGACAATAAAGTCATGATATCGCCAGAGGTAACTAAACTCACAAATGGGAAAACAGCAGAGGGCAAGAGGAAGGGAATTAAAAACAGGAAGGACAAATGGAGGAGGTAAAGAGGTAAAAAGGTAAAAAGGGGGATGATAAAAGGAGAAATAGCAAAACATGGAAGACCATGTATACAAATGCCTGCAGCTTAGGAAATAACATCCCAGACCTGGTGGCCTTGATGACGGAGGCTGACCTGGACATTGTAGCTCTTATCGAGACATGGTATACTGGAAATCATGACTGGAATGTAGCAATACCAGGTTATACTCTGTTTAGGAGAGATAGGGAGAGTCAAAATAGAGGTGAGGGTGGTTCTTTGCATCAGGGAGGGTATTAGAGTGACTGAGATACAGGAAATGCAGGGAGGGTAGAGGTACTGTGACTTACTCTTGAGACAGGCAATGGCACAGCTATTTGCACAGGCATGATCTACAGACCTCCAGCACAGGGGGAGAAGGTGGACAGGGTTCTAGTGGAATCTATCCACACAATGGCAGCTAAAGGAAAGGTGCTGCTGGTAGGTGATTTAAGTCTGCCAAATGTGGATTAGAGCATCCCAGCTGCTGCCTCAGCCAGGAGCAGGAACATCCTGTACTCTGTGCACGGGGCATGCCTCAGGCAGCTAGTGCTAGAGCCCACACAGGAGTATGCAATTTTGGATCTGGTACTCACCAATGGGGACAGAATTGTGGAAGTTAGGGTTGGTGGACACCTGGGGTCCAGTGATCATCGCACGGTATAGTTCAGTATGAGTACAATGGCAGAGACAAGCAACACAAAGGTGAGGGTCCTAGATTTCAGGAAGATGGACTTTACTAAGATGGGGATATGTCTCAAGGATGCTTTGGCAGGAAGGGATGAATGGGGGGGTTGAGGAGCAGTGGGTCCATCTGAGAAGGACCATAGTGGAAGTGACAAACCTTTGGATTAAGCAAGTAAACAAGGGCAAGTGGAAGAGAAAACCACTATGGTTCTCAAAGGAAGCAGCTGGGAAGGTAAGGGCAAAAAAGATGGCTTTCAGGAAATACAAGGAAACACAGAAGGCAGAGGATGGGGTAGTGTACCTGGATAAACAGAGCAAGGCAGGGAAAGCATTCAGAAGTGCAAAGGTGCAAATGGAGGAAAAAATAGCACAGGAGATAAAAAATTGGGACAAGACCTTTTATAGGTACATTAATGAAAGGAGAAGAAACAGGGGTGGGATTGTAAGGCTTAAAGGGAAAGAAGGGGAGTTTGTGGAAGAGGACCTGGAAAAAGCATCAGTACTGAACAGATATTTTTGCTCCATATTCACAGAAGAAGGAGAAGATGAGGGACCAAAGCTAGGCAACATGAGCAAATATGAGAGAGTGGTGGACACCAGTCCATTTACTGAAGAAAGAGCCCTAAAAGAACTCACAAAACTGAAAGTGAACAAGGCAATGGGACTGGATGAGATACATCCTAGAATATTAAGGGAACTACGGGAGGTGCTGACAGCTCCACTGGCAGCCCTGTTCAATGAGCCACTTGATACAGGGGTGGTTCCAGAGGACTGGAGGAGGGCAGATATAGTACCTCTTCACAAAAGTAGGAGAAGGGAGGAGGCAGGAAACTATAGACCAGTCAGCCTCACCTCAATAATGGAAAAACTTATAGAATCACTACTTAAAGAAAGGATTGTGGGATACCTTGAATCCAGCAGAGCACAGGATCTAAGACAGCGTGGATTCACATTGGGAAGGTCATGTCAAACAAATCTAATTGAATTATTTGACTGGGTGACTAGGGAAGTGGATTGGAGGGAGCAGTGGATGTGGCCTACCTGTATTTCAGTAAGGCCTTCGATACCGTGTCATATAGAAGACTTGTGAACAAGCTGTGCAGCCTAGGAGTGGGTCACAAGATGGTAAATTGGGTTAGGAACTGGCTGAGTGATAAAAGACAGAGGGTGGTGGTAAATAGAGCTCAGTCTGAGGAAAGGAGGATGACCAGCGGGGTGCCACAGGGATCAGTTCTGGGGCCAGTCCTGTTGAATGTCTTCATAAGAGACATTGTGGAAGGGCTAGAAGGGAAGGTGTGCCTCTTTGCTGATGACACTAAGATCTGCAATAGGGTGGACACTCTGGGGGGGTGGAAAAAATGAGGAGGGACATAAATAAACTGGAGAAATGGTATAGAGTGTGGCAGCCGAGATTCAATGCAAAAAAGTGCAAAATCATGCATTTGGGGTGCAAGAGGCGAGTGGAGGATTACATGATGTGGGGGAATACTGATGATCACCAAACAGGAAAGGGATTTGGGGGTAATCATATCTGATTAACTAAAAGTGACCAAACAATGTGCCAAGGCTGTGGAGGAAGCCAATGGGATGCTGGTGTGCATAGGGAGAGGTATCACCAGCAGAAGAAAAGATGTGGTGATGCCACTGTATAGATTATTGGTGAGGCCTCATTTTGAGTACTGTGTCCAGTTCTGGAGGCCACATCTCCTAAGGACATAGACTGGGTGAAGGCAGTTCAAAGAAGAGCAACAAAGATGGTGCAGGGTCTGCAGCAAAAGTCATATGAGTAGAGACTGGGAGACTTCAATATGCATACCCCGGAAGAGAGGAGACACAGGAAAGATATAGAAACATTCAAATACCTAAGGGGCATAAATAGGGTACCAGAGGGTAGCATCTTCCAGAAGAGGAGATATTCAGGAATGAGGGGGCATGACATGAGATTGGAAGGGGGTAGACTAAGGGGTAACACGAGGAAGTATTTCTTCACAGAAAGGGTAGTGGATGCATGAAATAGACTCCCAGTCGAGGTGGTGGGGGCAAACACAGTGGAGGAATTCAAAAATGCATGTGACAGGCATAGGGAAACCCTAGCGATAGGAACAAGAAGGTAAAGCCAGAGATCAATTAGGGTCTGCGACTTTTGCAGTAGGTAAGGAAAATGGGCAGACTAGGTGGGCCTAGCGGTCCTTATCTGCCATCAAATTCTATTTTTTATGTAGTATTGTGTGAAATGCAAAAATTTCACTCTGTGAAATTGTTTGCATAATTTCCCAGTTCCACAAAATTTCTCACCCTGGCAAAATTAGATTTCGCCTGGGATTTCAGTTTTGCATCACTGCAAAATTTTGCCTCATATGGTTTGAGGATGCAATTTAATCCATCCATGCCAAAATCTCGCCTTGTGCTGAAAATTTTGCTGGTGTAGCTTTTGATTTCAACAGTGAAATAATGCTCCGAAGGTGAAATTTGCAATGCATTATAGGTACACAGGTCAAATATCACATGCAGGCTGTTTCTAGCACAATCTATTGCCTATTGAGTTGGAGAGCAGTCTATTGTGGTGCATCACAGCCAATAAACCCTTTTACAGTAAAACATCTTTAAAATTTCTTTTTGAGAGCTAATTTCTCCCAAATATACAATTTGTTCCTAGTGCTGCTAGGAAATATTTTATAATTTTGGGGATTTTTGCATAATACGTAGTTTAATTAGGTTTGAGTTTTGTCTGTGCCCGTGAAGGAATTGAATGGGGGAGGGTAGGGGTGTAAAAGCAGTGCAGGCTAGTTTCTCTCACCTTTTACAAACAGATTTCTCACAAATTCTGAGTGATTTACTGTTATTTCTTTTAAGCCTTTATATTTTTGTTGGTATTCTACTTATTTGTATTATTTTTCTTGTATCTTGACAAGTAATTTTTCACTTTCTCTGAAAAGTTACTCCTTCTGAGAGTTCCTGCTCCTGTAACCCTGTGTTACAGCAATCTTCTGCTTTTAGTTGTGAATTCTGAAGTTTTGAACACACAGTGCTGATCCTTTATTTTTTTTGGTTTGTGGTCAGTTCTGTTTGTTGTTAACTTGTGTCACTTGAAGTGTGAAAACAACAGTTGCATAGTTTTTCCTATTGAAAGTACTTTAAGTTGACCACTTGTCCATATACAGCCTCATTGCTTTGGTGAATTGCTCCCCTGTATTTCATTGTTGGAGCTTGCCTCTGTTTTTCAATTGTTTAACCCCTCTGCATTGCGGTGTTCCTGTTTCAGTTTAATTTGCTTTCCCTTTCCCTGTTACAGCATAGTTTATGACCTGACCTGTGCAATATAAAAAACTACACAATATAGTAGTTGTCAAGAGATTGCTGGGCTCATCCAGATTGTTGTAAATGCCTTTGTTTGTTAATTTTATATTGTTGCCTTTGCCCTCTTATATAACAAAAAATTGTAGTAGTAAGTATTAACACATTACAGTTTTCAGTTGTCCAGACACAGCTGATCTGTGGCCCTTTTTGTTAGGTGTTCTGTTCTGTTGTTTTTCAGTTTAGTTTAGTTTAGCTTAACCCTACCCGTACATACCCAGTTATTATACAGGTGTTTGTACCCATCCCATTCCCCACCCAAGAAACTATCATTATTGTATTAAAAACTACTTCACTATTTTTTCAGAGACACTGCTGTTCCGTGTTGGGGGAGGTGTTGTCTGTCATTGTTCCATTTAAAGTAGGTTATCCGTGCCCTTTTTCCCCATGTTACTTAATTCCTGTTTGGGGAAAGAAAAAAAATAACCTTTTTTTTTTTAACTAGAATAGGCTTCCGTATACAGTATTAGTTGTACAGCATGCTGCTAGCTGTCCTGATTGTGTTTGGACTTGGAAGCCAGTACTGCAGGTGTAAGGTGTTATTCACACAGTCACTTAATAATACATCATTTCCTTATATACTTCCAGAGAAAGGCAAAGCTTTGAACAAGCATATAAAAATGCCTGCTAAGAGACAATCCAGTACAGGAAACATGCTGGGGGCAGGATAAGGCAGCAAAGAAGTCTGTTGAGGAGAGTACAACTTCAGTTCCACTTCCCCAAAGCACATGTATGTCTGCATCAGTGTCTTCTGTGGGCTCCAGTGGTGTGGCAGGGACCAAGAAAGGAGTTGTTCGAAGTACTGGCATAAGTGTGTCTCCATCTTTTATGGCTGGAACTGTTGCATCCATGCTGGTAGGAGATGATAGTGAGACGAAGGGAGACACTGACACCAGTACAGGAACAGTGGTCCAGGAGGAGGGTGACAAGTCTGTCGGTGTGACGGTCCCTGTTCCAGGTGGAGTTGGTGGTGGTGATAGTGTTCAGCCACAGTCTGATAATCCTGGAGATATGGATAGTCAGCCCCCTGAGGAGATGGTTGTAGAGAAAGAAAAAGTTGCCATGCAAGAAGACAGTGATAGGGAGGAGGAGGACGAGGACATCATTAGCATTGGTGCTGATGATGACAGCTTGTGGGATAATCCTCTATGGGAGCCAAAGGTTAAAAGGGTCAAGGGTGATGTAGACCACTTACATGCACAGCCTTTGGGTCAGGCTGTCAGCAAACCTATCAGCAAGCATCCAAACAGTCATGTCACCTCCTCTCCCAAAAGAAGTCTTATGGAAATGATGAAAGCAGCCCAAAAAGCACAAACTTCAATGCCTGTTTCTCAGCTCTCCCAGTCCCAGCAGCATGTTAAGTGCAGAGGTCAAATGTCCCTAGTTTGGGACTTTTACGTGCTTGAACCAGCTGTTGCGACCATAGCAATATATCAACTGTATCAAGCATGTGTTAGTTGGGGAAAAAAGGGAAGTCACATAGGCAATGATGGCCAACACGCCCACCTGAAAAACAAGCACCCACTGCACTGACAGCAACACCAGAAGGACATCAGAGCTGTTGGTGGGATCTCCCTTGGCAAGTTAAATGTAACTTGAAAGCAGTGCAATGCAGCAGGAGGAGGGAGGGCAGAGTGGGTTGGTGGAGGAGGAGGAGGAGGTTGAGTAATCCTTTGCTCTCTCGAGTAGTGGGCATAGCAGTGGAGGCGTCACTCCCTTGAGTCAGAAAAGTACACCACCACACCCAAAATTAACCAAAATAGCTGGTTTCATGCAGTCTGCACATCCCAGAAAGTCAACTGTTACCCCTACAAGAACAATATTGGTGGCAGAAGTACTGCGTTCTGGTCGAACAGCCACAAAGATGAAGCCCACATTGCAAACCATCCTTGAGCAGCACTCAAAGTACCCCCCCCCCAATCATGCTGCTGCATGTGAGGTAAATGCTGCCACCACTAAAATGCTGGCCATCAATCAGTTGCCATTCTTGTTCGTGGAGAATGCTGGATTCCGCAGGTTGATGGCCCATGCCTGTCCCAAATGGCAGGTTCCATCGCGAACCTATGTCTCCAAGCGTGCCATGTCAGAACTGTAAAGCACAGTTGCTGATTCCATAAGACATGCAATGAAGCATTTTGTATCAGAATATATCCATCTTAGCATGGATATGTGGACCGGTGGACAAACAGTGGCAAGCTCATATTTATCCATAATGGCACACTGGGCACAGGTACCTGGGGTAGTAGTTGATTTTGGGCCTGGCAAAACCTGCCTGAAGCAGAACTGTCATGGTAGCAACACCCCTGGAATTCAGCAGCATGCAACCCTGAGTATGTGAGGTGTTACCGGTTCTCACATGGGTGAGAAAATGCTTAATGTTCTGCTGATGAGATTGATGAGTGTCTACACACACACTCACTCACTCACAGTATTTATTGCAAGTGATAATGGCTCCAATGTTGTGAAGTGCATTAGCGATGGTATTTATTTCACGGTGTTCTGCCTGGCATACTGCCTTAATCATGTGGTGCAGCAGTTTCTAAACCATGCAGACATTAAGGAAACTGTGACTGTCACCCGTCATATCTGTGTGCACTTCACCCATTCTGCAAAGGCTCGTGACCGTCTATGGGAGCTACAGCGCAATAACCATCTGCCTCAGCACCGTATGAAGCTTGATGTTGTGACCAGGTGGAACTCCACGCTGTACATGACTGACTGGCTATATGAACAGTATAAGGCAGTTTTAGAATACCTGCTGGTGCACACCACCCAAGACAATGCTGGAGGGACCATCATTCTAACAACAGAGCAGTGATGACAAATGGATGGGCTAATATGCATTCTCCATCCATGCAGCACAGGCAGTGAGTGGGGACACTGCCTGCATAAGTCAGTAAATACCCATTATATGTGTGCTGAGGCAGACATTGGTTAATGTCCGATACCAGATAGAGGCAAGTGGGGATCACAGTAGTTGTGATCTAATGGATCACATACTCCACATGTTGTACATTAATACTCATGTTTCCGGCATTCTACAGTCGGATGAATTTGCAATTGGTACCATGCTTGATCCATGCTACAAATACAGCCTGCCATCTATAATTGAAGGAGGTCATCAGCGACTGCAAAAGTTGACAAAGAACCTTATTAGATTGGTATCTGGTGCACAGATGAAAAAAGGCACATAAGACACAAACTGCACAGAGAATGGGCGTTACTACCACCACCAGCATCTCACAGGCAACCCAATCTGACAAAATAATAATTTTTTTTTTATTTTATTCTTTGGTAACTGGGTAAGGCTCACTAGGCACAAATACCTGTTTTCAGGGGTGACCCAGGAGCACTGGGGTGGTTAAAGCAGCAGTGCAACAATCTGGTGAAAATTTTGACCTATGCTTTTTTATGCTATTTTAGATTGCCAATTACCTCCTGACTTGTATGATACCCTTCTTTCCACAATTTGACCTACTTTAATATTTTTTTATGTCTGAAATAATAAAAGGAGCACTCCTTTTAATACGGTGCAGACCAGTTGTTCATCAGTATTTTCAGCTGTTTTTGTCCATCAGTTGCTTATATATCACTTCTGTTGTGACTAAAATTACTTATTATGCAGCAGGCAGTGTTCTCTAACCTTACAGAACAACAGTTGTTCAAAAATAGCTTCAAGTACTGATGAAAACTTGGTCCGAGCCATATTAAAAAGAAGCGCTCCTTTTATTATTTCAGATGTGAAAAAAGTACTAAAGCAGACTCAAATTCTGGAAAGAAGGGCATCATACAAGTCAGGAAGTAAGTGGCAATCTAAAATAGCAGAAAAAAAGTATAGGTCAACATTTTCACAAGATTGTTGCATTGCTGCCTGAAGTGACTTGCTCAGAGTCAAACAGTATGCAAGTGGAGGTTGTGGGAATCAAACCCAGGTCTGCTGGATGCACCTAGCTCATTCTCAACTCATTACTCTAACCACTAGGCTACACTGCCAGCTGAACTAAACACTCGATCCACATTGATGATGATGAAAATGGGCAAGTTACAGCAGAAAACAGCAAGTAATCCCATTTGGGATGTTCTTTATAAGATGGGAGTGGAAGAAATGGAAGAAAAGGAGGAGGAGACTGATGAGGTAGCCAGACTCAGGGCAGCAGAATTAATGGTGTAGGCCTACATGGGGGACACAAAGCACTTATGCTATTACTGACGAGCCATTGCAGTACTGGAGCAGCAAAGTGACTGATTGGCCAGCACTAACATAAGTTGCTGTTAAATACCCGAACTGCCCACCATCCAGTGTCAGTGTGGAATGAGTGTTTAGTTCATCTGGGGCCATTGTGCATGACTGGAGGACCAATTTGTCACTCAGGAATGTGTCCATGCTAGTATTCATCAAAATGAACAAAGGGCACATTCCGCATAACACAGTGATGTCAATGGCGTTGCCACACGAACTGTGTTTTGGTGATGATGATGAAAATAAAAATGCCAGCTCTGCTAAGGCTTCCACCAGCAGTAAAGTGGATGAAGCAGCAATGCTGAGAGAATTTCCACCTGGGTGACAGCTCCAGTCTTGAAGACTGTGAGGGCTGCTTCCTGGAGGATGTGACAGTGAAGGTGGAGCAAGGCTGAAGTTACTAGTAGAAAATCCCCCCTGCCACCACTTTCAGCTCAGTATAGTGACCTGACCTGCCGCAGCCAGAGTGGGCTCAGCATCCCGATGATGGCAGCACTGGTGGCTGTGGGGTGATGGTGCTGCTGCCTTCTGCTGCTGTGTCAGAATAAAGTGCCCTCTGTGCTGATGATGACTCCCACTACCAAACACAGAAGGGCCCCTTCCTCCTTTTGGCCCCCTTCCCCTTCTGTGTGATCCCCCCCACTGCTGTCCCCTGCTGCTGCCACCGCTTGTTGCTTCACCAGCCACTCTGCCGGGTGGTGGTGCTGCAGATGGCTCCTTTGGCCACCAGTGCCAAGGTGTGCCCATTTCTTCCCCCAATGAACATTCCTTCTATAAAGGTTGCAGATGATGACACTGTCATCTGCAGCATTTTTGGTGAAAAAGGACCACACTGTGGACACTCTTGGTTGGTGATGGTGGTGGTGGGGTGCCAGCTGATGTTCCAGGGTACACAACATCCTGCTGCTGGGGGTTGGGAACACAGACTCCTGCTGCTGCTTTGGGGGGGAAACAGGCTCCTGCTGCTGCTTCTGGGGGGGCAACAGGCTCCTGCTGCTGGGAGGTGGGATGCATAGGCTCCTGCTGTTGGGGAAGGGCACTGACTCCTGCTGCTGGAGGGTGGGTGCCTGACTTTCAAGTCTAAATGCTCACCTGTTAAGGTGAGCACTTGGACCTGCCTTCTGACCACCAGTGCCACTTGCCCTACCTTTTCCATCCATTATTATAGGGGAAAAAAGTTTTCTTAACAGAAAAATAAAAAAAGAAAAGATCTGAAAGAGAAAGAAAGAGAGAGAGAGAGAGTGAGGGAGTCACACACACACACACACACACACACACACACACATGCATGCACGCACGCACGCATGCACACACACTCACTATGAACTTACAGACAGAAAAATATAAGCACATACACACAAGAGGTCCTAACAAAGAAAGATTAAGAAATTACAGTAACTATTTTTAAATTAAAGAATGTGTAAAAACACAATATTTATACAGTATTTTCTCCTGCTGCATAGCTCTCTGACTGCCTCTGCCGAAAACCCGAGCAAAAGGAATCAGGATCAGTGACTTCCAGCCTGACTGCAGTCACCTATGTGATCTGCAGAGAGTAAATCATGTGACAAAGCCTTTTTTTCCCTAATTTCACCTAACAGTAACGTAAGGCAAAATTTACTGGTGAAATTGACTGGCAAAATGTTACTGTAAGTACTTAAATATGTGAAATATTTTGCTGGATAAAATTCATGATTTTGCCAGCATTTGACTGGCGAAATAAAATTTCGCAACATGTCTAATTCTATGTTTCTATGACTTCGTTTTATTCAGCTTTTTCTCTTTGACCTTTTTCATTCAAATGAAAAAGGAACCCTTCGTAAGTAAAAAAGATTTTGGACTTGTTTGTTTTTGCTGCTTTTTCATTTGTCCTTTTTCATTTGAACAAAAAAGGATCCCTTGATACAGAAAAAGATTTTGGACTTAGATTTTTCCCCACTTTTTCCATATGACCTTTTTCGTTCAAATGAAAAAGGATCCATTTATACAGAAAAACATTTTGGACTTAGTTTTTCTGGAATTCTTTTTTCATTTGAAGGGATCATTTTTCATTTCATTTTTTCATTTAAACATAGACGGTGATGTCAGATACGGGCCATGTGGCCCACCTAATCTGTCCCTTTTCACTACCTAATGCAATACTGCAGACCCTAGATGATCTGTGGCTTACTTTCTCTTCCCTATTGTGAATACTCTTATGTCTATCCTACGCATTCTTGAATTCTCCTACTGTTTTTGCCCCCACCACCTCTGCAGGGAGGCTGTTCCAAGCATCCATTACTCTTTCTGTGAAAAAGTACTTCCTCACGTTGCCTCTGAGCCTACCCCCCAGTCTCATATCATGCTCCCTTATTCTTGTACACCTTCTTTTCTGAAAGATGCTACCCTCCTGTACCTTGTTTATATCCCTGAGGCACTTGAATGTGTCTATCATATCCCCTCTCTCTGCTCTCCTCCAGAAGGTTCTATAGTCTTTCCTCATATGACTTTTGGTGCAGTTCTTGCACCATTTGTGTCATTCTTCTCTGGACTGCCTATATTTTTTCTATGTCCTTCTGGAGATGTGGCCTCCAGAACTGGACACAGTACTCCAAGAGAGGTCTCACTAATGATCTGTACAGTGGCATAACCACCTCCTTTTTATGTTGGCTCGCACTTGTGCACCAGCCAACATCTTGTGGTAGTAGCAGATTTGGAGGCGTGCCACTGTTGGGTGAATGCAGGGCACGCATCAGTAGGTGCATCCCTCATTCCCTAATAAGCCAGCATGCAGGCGCCACACCAGCAATTCAGAATGTGGCCACCAGATCTAAGGAAAGGTCCACTGCAATGAGAAGCAAGCTTCTCATTGCAGCGTCACAATAACACATCTCCCATGTAAACATGGCAGCACTGACTGCCGCCACCCAAAGCATGCCTCACCCCACTTCATTTGCCAATGGGAAAGCCCACTCCCCATCAGCTTCAGTCCCCCCTTCCCTGTTTATTTTGACGATGGGGGAGCCCACTCCTCACTGGCATAACATCTCCCCCAACCCCATCGGTTGTGTGCTGAGGGGGGTGCCCAATCCCCTGTTGGCTACAGCCCCCCCAAAAAAACAATCAGGTGACTCACTGGGAGCCCACCCCAGTGTGCCAAATGTCCCTGCAATTAAAAAAACATCCTGTGATGTTCCCCCCTTTTTTTTTACCCTGTAAAAAAGAAAACTGTCCCTCATGGTCTCCCTGCCCCCTCCCAAAACCTGCGCCCACCCACTGCGCACCCTACCTCCCAACACCCTCCTCACCCCATACTTACCTCTGGAGCCTGGCGTGATGATCTACAGTAGACTGGGAACATGTCTGCACTTTTCAAAGCTGACTGTGAACTGAAGAAATGCTGCTAAACTGTACAATGGAATAAATAGGGTTTTTTTCAGCTTTGGTGCATATCTCAGGCATTTTTGCGAATTTTGACACCAAATTTTCAACATGGGGTTATTGGGACCCCTCCTCATGAATTCTGTCATTGTCATGGTGTTATTTGGCCCTGAAAGGTGATTTCGCAGTCACTGCATGGAATCACCTTTTGGGACAGATTAATGAAATGACAGTGCCACTGTTCATGAGGGGGGCTCTCAAAAAGCCTATGTTGCAAATTTGGTGGAAAAAATCAAAAAAATGGCTCCATTATGAGCATGGGTTGCACAGTTTCCATGTACACTCATAACTTTGTCAATTTAAAATATTTTCACTCCAGATTTTCAAAATTGGCATTTTTCCATACCTCCTTATGAACAGTACAGCTGTCATTTTACATATCCTGGCCAAGATGTGTTTTTGCATGTCTGGCGCAGAATAGCATGGTCGCTGCGTGAAATCTGTTTTTGGGACAGTCTGAGGACATGACAGTGCCACTATTCATGAGCAGAGGTCCTAAAATGCCTATGTTGAAAATTTGGTGACGAAAGTCTATAAAATGACTGTGTTACAAGGGTGTATTGTGCAGTTCCCATGCACCCTTATAACTTCACAAATTTGCAATATTTTCATGCCACATTTTCAGCACTGGTATTTTTTCACACCTCCTTATGAACAGTGCAGCTGTCATTTTTCACATCCTGCCCAAAATGTGTTTTCGCACCTGTGGCGCACAATGGCATGGTCGCTGTGGGAAGTCAACTTTTGGGACAAATTAGCAAAATCACAGTGCCACTCTTCATGAAGGGAGGTCCCAAAATGCCTACGTTGAAAATGTGGTTAAAAAAATCCCCAAAATAATTGGGTTACGGATGTGTGTTGCACAGTTTCTATGCATGTTCATGAGTTGACTTCACTAATTTTCCATATTTTCACTCCAGCTTTTTAACATTGCCATTTTTTTACACCTCCTCATGAACAAGACAGTTCTCATTTTCTACATGCTGCCCAAAATGTATTTTCAGACCTGTGTCGCCAAATGGCACAGCCGCTGTGCAAAACCACCTTTCACCTAACAAACTGATAGTGACGCTATTCATAACATGGGGTCACAAAAATCCCATGTTGAAAATTTGGAGTGAAAATACCAACACACACCTGCGGCATTAGGGTTTTGAACTCTAACACCCCACCCTGTGCAGACTGACAGGCATCAGGGGTGTGACTTGGGATCATAAGCTGTAATAAACAAAAACAAGGCACTGCATCAGCATGTGGTCTAAAAGCAAAACAAAATGGTTATATTAAATGCACGCTGAAAATAGAAAATAGAGTTAAAAATCCACGTTTTGACCTTAGGTCTTCTTCAGGAAATATCAGGGAGGTAAAATGAGGGCGATATATATATATATATATATATATATGTGTGTGTGTGGGAAAGAAGAAAGGGGAGGCTCAGGGAGAAGAAGTGATGAAGAGTAAGATTAAGAGAAAATCTGTGAAACAAAAAGGTGATGATGGGATAGATAAAGCATAATAGGAGTGAAAGAGCTAGGGAAGTTCCCAGGTGGGGACTAATTAACAGGGCATAGTAAGAAGGCTGAAAGGTCAGCTGTAATGCTTCCTATTCCACCCCCACCCCCACCCTGCAGCCAGTGACACACATCGCGGTGTGCCTTACAGTGTTCGGCCACAAAGAGCACCCCATTCTCCTAAACTGCACCCACTTCAGCATATTTCCTTATGGAATGCACACCACAACACTTGTCACTGTCTACAGGGTAGGGTGAGGTGAAATGGCATGAGCGTTATAGCTGATGACACAAAGGCACACCCCAATGCCTGTCAGTCTCTACAGGGTGGGGGTGAGGTTGGCTTCACTTCAGTACTTCACTGCCATTCCTATTATGCGTCTCTAACTCTGGCACTACCAATGCCAAAGCCAGCAAGACAACATTCAGCATTGACAAATGCTTGTTTCTGCTGGAGATGCCTCTCCCTATGTACCCTAGCAGCCCACTGTCTGTCCCCACAGCCTTCTCACATTGTTTGGTTACTTTTAGGTTATCAGATATGATTACCCCCAGTTCCCTTTCTTGATCAGTGGCTGTCAGTACCTGTCCCCCCATCTTATACTCCTCCCTTGGACTTCTGTGCCCCAAATGCATGATTTTGCACTTCTTTGCTTTGAATCTTAGCTGCCACACTCTCAACCACTCCTCAAGCATCTCATTTTTTCCACCCCCCCGGAGTGTCGACCCTGTTGCAGATCTTAGTGTCGTCTGCAAAAGGCATAACTACCCCTCCAGCCCTTCTACAATGCTGCTTCTGAAGACATTAAAGTGGAATGGCCCCAGCATGGATCCCTGTGGCACCCTGCTGGTCACACCCCCTCTCAGATTAAATGCCATTTACCACCACCCTCTGTCTCCTGTCACTCAACCAGTTTCTGACCCAATTTACCACCTTGGAGCCCACTCCCAGGTTGGCAAACTTATTTATCAACCTCCTATGTGGGATGGTGTTGAAGACCTTGATGAAATCTATGTAGGCCACATCCACTGCCCCTCCCTGATCTACCTCCCTGGTCACCCAGTTAAATAAATCTATCAGATTTGTTTGATAAGCCCTTCTTGCTGTGAATCCATGCTACCATGCATCTTGTGCTCTGCTGGATTCTAGAAATATCACAATCCTTTCCTTTAGCAGTAACTCCATTAATTTTCCCACCACCGAGATCAGGCTGACTGGCCTGTAGTTGCCAGCCTCCTCCCTGTTCCCACTTTTGTGGAGAGGGACTACATTCACCCTCCTCCAGTCCCCTGGAACCACCCCTTTTTCTATCAATTTGTTGAATAGGGCTGTTAGTGGTGCTGCCAGCACCTCTCTAAGCTCTTTTATTATTCTGGGATATAGTCCATCTGACCCCATAGCCTTCTCCGCTTTCAGATTCTTGAGTTCCTTTAGGACTCTTTTGTCCAAAAACCGGTTAGTGTCCACCTCTCTGCCATTGGAGCTTGTATCACCCAATAGTTGTCCTTCTCCTTCTACTTCTTCTGTGAATACTGAACAAAAATGTTTGTTCAGGATTGTTGCTTTTTCTAGGCCCCCCACTGCACACACCCTGTCCCTCCCTTTTTAACCTCACAATCCCACCACTGGTCATCTTTCTTTCATTAATATACCTGAAAAAGGTATTTCTTAATTGCCTGGGCTATTTTTTCCTCCATTTGCACCTTTGTGCTCCTGACTGCTTTCCCCACCTCCCTCTACTTTTCCAGATACAGTTCCTGGTCTCCCCCCCTCTGTGTTTTCTTATACTTTCTGAAAGCTAGCCCTTTCTCTCACCTTCCCGGCCAAGTCCTTTGAGAACCATAGTGGTGTTTTCTTTTTCTTTGTTTGCTTAGTTGCTTAACACAAAGGCTTGTTGCCTCTGCCTTTGATACAGAAAAGGATTCCTGCAAATGAAAAAAGGATTTTGTAAGCTGTCCCTGTAATTATGTGAAATTCTCCTGGTGTCTAGTGGCACCCCCACACTCAGATCATTGTCCCTGTAATTTTTTTATTTTTCCCTGGTGTCTGGTGTCACCCCCTACCTTCTGATTGCTGTCCAGATATTTTTAATATTTTTTCCTGGTGTCTAGTGGTGCCCCCCACTTTCTGATTGCTGCCCCCATAATTATTAAGTACTTCCCTGCTGTCTAGTGATACCTCCACCCTCCAATTGCCATCCCCATAATTATGGTGTTTTCCCTTGGTGTCTAGTGGCATCCCCCACCCTCCGATTGCCTTCCCTGTAATTATTATTTACCTGATGTCTAGTGGCACCCCCACCCTCTGATCGCCATCCCCATAATTACTGTATTTATCTCTGGTGTCTAGTGGCACCCCTCTCCTGATCATCATTCTCATAATTATGGGATTTTTCCCTGGAGTCAAGTGGCACCCCCCAGTTGCTGTCCCCATATTTATTAAACATTTCCTTGGCATCTAGTGGCACCCCCAACCTCTGATCACCGTCCCTGACTGAAATACAGAAAAAGTCCCTTAATGTCTTTCTTTAACTTGTAAAAAAAGAAAACAATCCCTCAGCAGTTGCATGTCCCACCCCAAGCTCTCACTGAGCACCCACCACCCTGCACTCCTCCAGAGCCCCCACACACCCTCACTCACCTGAACATGCCCCAGGGTGAAGATCTACTCTGCTATGGGAGACACTTCTTGCTGCTGGTACTGCCAACTGCAATATGAGAAACTAAGGTTCAATGTATTTCAAAGGGGTTTTCAACTTTGATGCATAACTTTGCCATTTTTGCATATTGTTAAGCCATATTTTCAACATGGCCTTATTGAGACACCACATCATAAAAAATGACACCGAATTATACAAATC
This sequence comes from Neoceratodus forsteri, assembly GCA_016271365.2. Classification (NCBI taxonomy): domain Eukaryota; kingdom Metazoa; phylum Chordata; order Ceratodontiformes; family Ceratodontidae; genus Neoceratodus; species Neoceratodus forsteri. The sequence goes on from CM028129.1 coordinate 512,071,778, forward strand.
CGGCAAGAAAGATGATTTTATGCTTGCTTGGAGAAATCATGCTTCTGGTGGGAATTGAACATTTTCACCACCATTGTTCATGAGGTGGAATCATAAGAAGGCTATGTTGAAAATCTGGGGTCAAAATATATAAAAATAGCAACATTGTGTGCATCTGTTGAAATTTTGCTACGCTCACTCGTAACTTTGGTAATTTTCCATATTTTGACCCCAAATATTTTACACCACCTCATGAACATGACAGCTGTAATTTTTCAAATTCTGTTCAAACTGTCTATTCACATCTGTGGTATGAAATGACATTGTGGTGGTGCTACATCACATTTTGGAGGGGATTTGAAACATTTTCAGTATGGTGTAGATGAAGTGGGGGTAATAACAAGGCAGTTCTGAAAATTTGGTTGCTATTGTGCTATAAATGGAAGTGCAGGGCCTAGAGGGCCCTGAACTTCAACAGCAACATATATATTATATATTATATCACATCCCTACAGTTAGGGTTCAACAGTCACTTCTATGTTAAACTTGAAATTTTGTACTTTGGTAACTTTGCAACCGTTCAAGTGATTTGCATAACAATAGGTATATGCCATTAGGGACCATAGATCTCTTGATGTGGCAAGTTTCGTTCCAGTCGAATGTGTGGGTACGGAGATACGGAGTGTCAAAAGATATGTAAATTACAATTTTTGTGTAAATTCTTTGCCATTCCCTTTTGCAAAAACTGTGTGGAGTGGTGGCCTGAAACTTGTAGAGTAAACAGGTCTTGGGTCACAGATGTGCCTTTTGAAGGTTTGGGGAATAAATATTAATCTGTTCCAAAGTTATTACATTTTAAAGTTTCCCATTATTTTCAATGGGAGCAGTTAGATATCCTTTTCCAAAAGGGATCCTTTATCGCAAATTTGTAATCCTTTCCTGCAAATGGGAAATCATTTTTCATGCTGCCACCATCTTGTTTTTCAGTTAGCGAGGGAAACCAGTTTTAAATAACTTAATAACATGATTTAGGCCCTGTCCACACTACGCTTCTGTAATGTTACAGAGTGCCAAAACTGTTACCGCAGCGGTTTGCGTTTACACCTGTAACGTTTCAGAAGGCATTTTCGTAACAGTTGTTGAAACCACATATGAGGTGGTTTCAACAACGGTTATGAAACTGGTTATGCCTCGATAACGTTACTGGGCGAAGTGAGGACGCGTGGTTATGGGCCCTTGAAGGGCCCGTACAGCAGCTCGAGTTGCATCCTGAGAACGAGTGCCACGGTAACGGTCACCTGGCACCCCTAGTGTGGACCGGCTTTACTGGTCCCAGAATGGACACCGCTGCAATGTGGACACACTGCACCACTCCCCGGCCATAACAGATTGCATCCATTACCGTGTTGGAGTGGTGTAGTGTGGACAGAGCCTTATTTGGTGGAAAACTGCCACATGCAGCTTGCTTATGGGAACCCCTCAGCTGTATTCTGTACTTACCTGTTTGCAGAAATGCTCCACAAGTTTCTTTTTTTAAATTTTAAATATTTTTTTGTGACATCATATGAATACAGGTTATTTTTCATATTATGAGTCATGAAAAAGGATCCTTTTTCATGATGGAAACTGAAGATTCAATGGTTGATAGAGCTATCCCCTAGTAATGCGCCAGATGTTGTTTCTGTCACTGACAGTCAGTAAAAATATTTTACAGCTGCACGTAGACAAGATTTTGCAGCACGCACTATCTGCTGTGTAAGCCTGTAGCAAGTATGGCTAAAAATATGAAAATCCAATAAATATTGTTTCTTCAACAAATAATGTGAACAGTAACAGAAGCTGCTACTACTGCTATTGCCTATGTCATCCCCATTGCTGGCTTTGTTATCTCTGGTGTCTAGTGGCACATCCCCATCCTCTGATCACTGTCCCCATTACTATTTTGTTTTACCTGGTGTCTAGTGGCACCACCCCTCCCTCTGATCACCTTCCCCATTGGTATTTCTGTTATTCCTGGTGTCTAGTGGCAACCCCCACCCTACGATCACCTTCCCAGTTATGTTTTCTTATACTTGCTGTCTAGTGGCACCCCCACCCTCTGATCACCATCCCCATTGTTATTTTTCTTATCCCTGGTTTCTCATGGCACCTCTCATCCTCTGATTGCCATCCCCACTGGTATTTTTCTTATCCCTGGTGTCTAGTGGCACCCCCCATCCCTCCCATTTCAGGCACATCCCTGAAATGAAGAAAATTGTCTCTTAATTTTTTTTCTTTTCAAACCTGTAAGAAAAGAAAATGGTCCCTCACTGATCAGCCCCTCATCCCTACCTCCCACTCAGCACCCACCACCCCACACCCCCAGTACACCTGTGGTAGAGCTGTGCTCTACCCAGGAAATTGGTGTAGCAGTTAGGGACATTTTTCTATCTTCTCCCCTTCCATCTGTACAATCTGTTGCAACAGTACCTCTAGAAACTAACCTGTTCTTTTTCTAATACTGCAGCAGGTTGACCACATATGGCAGTCTTTTTGTATCCTCCCTACAGTTCTTTTCTTCCTTTCTTTGTTTCTTATTCACCATTCCATCATCACCAGAAGCCATGTGCCCTTCTAAGGAAATAACAGATATGGCTATGAGCAAATACAGTAGCTGACTGTATATAGGAAGAAAGCTAGAACATGAATAAATATGCATACCTTTAGAAAATGCCAAGCTTGCTTGCTGGCTATTTAATAAAGTACTACACGTGCTTTATATGAAGAAAGATAAAGTGCTTACGGTACTTTCAGACATAAAGTGCTGGCAGTGCATTAATGAAATGCAAGGTGCTTTATAAAATGAAACTTCATGTTCTTTGAAAACAGTGCCCTACAAATCCTGCAAGGGAAGGGGTTTACTATAGAGTGCTAGATAAAAAGAAACTGCTGTTGTTTAAACTATTGTTATTAAGTGCAGTCAGAAATAAAGTACAGCATGCCTAAAAAAAAATTATTGGTACCATGCATTCCTGCTTGAAGCTGAACCAGCCTAAAATGTCATGGTAATTTGCATATACATCCCATGGTGCTTTGTATTATGGGGATATGTGTGATTTTGTATTTCTTTGAAACTTAGCTTATTGCCAATGCCCTTTGGGGTAACTATTGTTTCAGTGCTTTTGCACTGAGGTTCTTTGTCTTTAACTTGTTTTTGGGATTTTTATTTGGGCTCCCCATTACCCAAACACACAAGACCAACATGGGGGATAGATCATTTCCACAGGAAAGATAGATCCACGGATCAATGGGTTAGTAGGAGCTGACCAAGTGCAAAGGAAGGACGAGCATAGTCTGTTGCTGCAAACTGATATACTGAAGAAGGGATATACCAATTGCTTAAGGTTATCCCCTTTGGTCACTAAGGAAAGTGAATTACTTGCAATTCTGTAAAGAATTTTGCTTTATTTATTTTGCAGTTAATTATTTTATCCTAACTGTAAAATAAAATAAAGCCACACTGTGGTGTGTTGCACTAATCTGCTGTTGTCTGCATTATCCCTTGCCCACACCAGGCCACAACACCCCTACACACCCTCAATCACCTGAACAGGTCCTAGTTCGAGGTCCACTCTCTGCTCAAAGACACATCTTGCTGCTGGAACCAGCGACTGCAATATGAGAAACTAAGGTAAATGCTGTTCAATGTATTTCAATGGGGGGGGGTTCCACTTTGATGCATAACTCGGCCATTTTTTTAAATTTTGACACCAAATTTTCAACGTGGTCTTTTGGAGATCCCACCTCATGAACAATATGACTGTCACTATGTAATTCTTGCCCAAAAGGTGATTTTGCAGTCACTTGGTGAAGTCACCTTTCAGGCAGGATTTGAAAATTTTCACCACACTTGTTCATGAGGTTGGGCCATAAGAAGGCTATGTTGAAAATGTGGGGTCAAAATATGTAAAAATGTCAAAGTTATGACCACTTGTTGTAAGTTTGCTGTGCACACTTGTAATTTTGGAAATTTTAAGTATTTTGACCCCAGATTTTCAACACAGCCTTCTTATTACCCCACCTCATGTATGTCACAGCTATCATTTTTCAAATCCTGGCTAAAATTTGTTTCCACACCTGTGCTGCCGAATGGCGTTGCAGTTGTGCAGAATTAAGTTTTGGTGAGGCATTTGAAAATTTTCTGTAACAGGCAATAAGATGGCTATGTTGACAATTTGATCACTGTTGCCCTATAAATGGAAGTGCAGGACCCTTCCTCTGGTACATGCACATACGCATCTATGGAAGGATAGGAGCACAGTGCCCAGAGGGCCCTGCACTCTCACAGGCAAATAAGGCTACAAGACATATTATAGTGGAAGATGTAATTATACTATCTCAAAAAGTAAGGAAATTCTTGGGAAAAAAGTTTGTTAATGCATCAGTTAGGGCTCCAGTGACAAAAGTTTGGAAATGTGCTTTTAGGGTTTCCAACCCTAACACCCAATCCCCACTGTGCAGCTACCAACAGGTGTGGGAGGGGGCCTTGGGGATGTCAACCCTAATGCTCACCCCATTTTCCTATACTGCAACCATGGCAGCTTACTTACACATGAAATGGGGTGAGCGTTAGAGTTGACAACCCCAAGGCACCCTGCCATGCCTGTTGCTGCCTGCCCCCTTTTGATCCCAAATTTTCAACATGGCTTTTTGGAGACTCCATCTCATGAACAATATGACTGTTATTATGTAGCTCCCACCTGAAAGGTTATTTCGCAGTCATTTGGTGGCTTCCCCTTTCAGGCGGGATTTGCATAATGACAGTCATATCGTTCATGAGGCTGATTTGTTTCAGGGGTGGGGTGGGGTTTTAGGGTTGAAACCCCTAAAAACACATTTCCCTACTGTTGCTGCTTTAGCCAGAACCCTAAATGTTGCATTAACGCAGTTTTCTTGCAAATAATATATATCTATATTGCAAGACAGCCACAGGAAAAGCAATCGGGGGACCATGTACAGGGATAAAGGCAGGGTTTCGTCAACTTTAAACAGCACTGCAGCAGAGGATGTGTAGCACTTCCAAAACCACTGAATATACTGTTGTGCCCAGTATAGTTGGTACTATACTTGGTAAGCAGACAGAAGTAAGCTTAAGCCCATCGGGTCTATTTCCCGCCCTTGCAGGGTCACTTTGTTGGATCACTCTACAGCAAATACTCATCCAATTTATTTTTAAAGATGTCAAAGGAATCTGCAGATATCACTTCCCTAGGCAGAGTACTCCATATCCTTACCACTCTCTGGGTAAAAGAACTCCTCCTAGCATTCTTCCTGGAGAAAGCTAATCTGATTTGTTTATTGTGACATCTAAGATTTATGTCCCTTATATTATATTTTATTTCAAATCCAGGCTTTCCATTAACTCATTGTACTTTACTATTTTAAACATCTGGAGCAAGCCCCCTCTCAACTTTCTTGACTCCAGGGTATACAGCCCCAGGTTCTGCAGCCTCTAATCATATGGCTTGTCCCTTAGTCCCGTAATCATTTTAGTCACTCTTTGCTGGATCCTTTCCAAGTTATTGATATCTCTCCTGAGATATGGGCTCCACAATGAGGCACAGTAGTCTAGATGTGACCTAATATATGATTTATAAAACAGGAGAATAGAGTTTCGATTTCTACAGGTGAAAACTCTTCTTATAAAGTCTACAACTCTATTTGTTGTTTTAAAAACATTGCTGCAATGTGTGGTAAAAGTTAAGACATTTTTTATTATTATGTCCAGGTCTCTTTCGTTGTCCACTTTCCTAAGTATACTATAATTTAATTTATATGTACTGTTTTTATTGTTTGATCCCAGGTGCATGACCACACATATATCTGCATTAAAATACGTTTGATTCTCCTGAGCCCATACTTCAATCTGTTTCAAATAGTTTTTTAATTTGTGTATTTGTTCTTCAGTGTTTACTGTTGCCTCCAATTTAGTATCATCAGCAAACATGATGATCCAGCCATTGATCTTATCATGCATATAATCTACAAATGGTAACCCATGAGGTGGGTGCATGAGGAAGGGCTCCATCCGTTATGGTGACTCCTTCCCGGCGCAATCCCTCATGGTGATGGGGAAAGTAGGGTGACCGGATGAGGCTGTGGGCAAACTGGACAAAAGAGGATGTCGCTATGCATACGCACGTGGGGGTGGTGGGAGTGAGCACAGCGAGCGTGGGCTGGGAGGTGGTGGAGATGCTGTAGGGGTGGTGCTGTGGTGGCTGGCCAAGCTGCATCGTGGCATCAGGAGTTGGCTAGTGGTTGCAGTGGGAGAGGTACTAGGTTCGGGTCTGGGTGCCAGTGTGATTTTATTGTGCCCGGCCTGGACCTTTTTTTTTCTTGTTTTCTCCCACCCCGACATGCACCCCTCCCCGGAGTTGAGAATCCTTAAGTAGGGGGGTGCCGTGGCAAAGCCCCCCATGAGGGGAGTTGTGGGGGGAGCTGCCCCCCCTTAGAAAGCAGTAAAATACTGTCCTTGTGTCATTGTCCTGAAGTGCCGGGGTTGTCAGAGTGCCAAAAATGTTTTCGGCACTCTGACTGAGCGATAACGGTGATCACCTTTAGGCGTTCGCCATTATCACATAAACCCTCTACAAACAGATTAAATAGAACAGGGCCCAGGACTGATCCCTATGGAATGCTACTTGAGACACCCCTAGGCTACAACAAGACTCCTCTGACCCTTACCATTTTGGTCCTCCCAGTAAGCCAGTTGTTAATTCACTTAGATAATTTATGTTCTATTCCTTTATCACAGATTTTCTTGATAAGTTGGTCATGTGGTACTTTATCAAAACTTTCTGGAAGTCCAGGTAAATAATGTCTACAGGATAGTTGTAATCTAAGGCCATGCTCACCTTCTCATAGAATGCCAGAGTGTTTGTCAGGCAAGATCTATTTTTGTTAAAGCGATGCTGGCTCTTATCTAGAATGTGATTGTATATAGTGTCCACTTCTAACATTTCCTTAACAATGGTTTCCATCATCTTACGTAAGATCGATGTCAGGCTTATTGGCCTATAATTTGCTATTACAGTCCTACTGGCCTTCTTAAACACTGGCACCACTGTAGACTTCTTCCAACCCTCAGGTACCTCTCCCATCTCCAGGGACATATTGAACAGAACTGTCAATGGCTTTGTCAGGCAGTCTTTAATTTCCCTAGGCAGTCTGGGGTTTACTCTATCTGGGTCAGATGATTTGGTGATGATTGTTTTTTGCAAGGAGTGTTTTTACCTGTGTTTCTGTTATGGCATGCTCTGAAGTTATCATATTCCCTTCTACATTGTTCTTCCTGTTGGTAGTATCTGATTGATAATCACTAGCTTTTGTATAAACTGAGCAGAAATAGTCATTGAAAGCTTCAGCCATTAACTCTGGTTCTGAGATCTCACTATTATCGACTTTTACAGGACCCGCGGATCTATTGGTTGATTTATTATTTACATATACATAAAAAAGATTTACAGTTATCTTGGGTGTGTGCTATTCTGAACTCCAATTTCCTCCTTTCACTTCTTATCATATTTTTGCTGGTTCCTAATTCTTTCCTATAATTATCAATGTTATAGTTGTTATTGTCATGTTTCATAGCTTTATACACAGTCCTTTTCTTACATAACTGTTTTTTGATATTTTGTGTGAACCAGGGCAGCTTTTTACCCTTTTTTATTATATAAGGGTTTATCTGGGAAACATTTTACTTCCAATTCCAGGATCTTCTTCTTTAGTGTTGTCCAGAGTTTTTCTACACTGAGCCCTTTACTGATTTTTTTCCCCATTTCCACTCCTGTAGTTCCCTTTTAATAGCTGTGTAATTGGCTCTGTGATAGTTTTTAGATACTGTGTTACTGGTAATCTTTCTTATATTTGTGACCATATTGAGTAACACCATATTAAGATCACAGTTACTAAGGAGTTCTAATGTTTCAACATTTTGTATGTCATCAATCTTGTCAGTAATAACAAGATCCAAGGTGTTTTTTTTATCTAGTGGGTATATTTACAATTTGACACAAACCATTTTTTATCAATGTACTGTATCAAGAAACCTCTGTTCACTATAGTTTGATGCTGTAAGGTCTTCCCAGTTGATGCCTGGGAAATTAAAATCTCATAATAATAGTATTCCTTTATGTATTGCCATATTGGAAATGTTTGCTAGTATGTTGAGATGTTCATTTGTATTAGTGTCTGGTGGTCTGTAACAGACTCCTATTTGTAGTTTTTTTTTTTAACTTTTTCCAACTATTTCTACCCACATTATCTTGTTGTTTGTCATACCATGTGTGGTACTGGTTAAGCTGTTACACACAATATTGTCCCTAACATAATCACTAACATAGAGAGCTACCCCTCCTCCTCTTCTTTCAAATTTGTCTTTATAGAAAAGTTGATACCACTCTATTTGTCTGTTCCAGCAGGTTTGTTCAGACCACCTAGTCTCTGTGATAGCTGCCAGGTTTATGTTTTTTTTTCTAAAAGGAATATTTCTAATTCACTTTTTTAATGATGTTCAGTCTTTTTGCATTCACCAGCAATATGTTCAGACCATTTGTTTTATGTTGGAATTTTATATTTCTTCTCCCGGTAGTGTCTGCTTCTCTGCCCCTTCTCCCCCCCACACACACACTTAGTTTAAAGGTAGTTTATGCTCGTGAGAGCCCTCATTTGTATGGGCACAGCAGTATATTCTGATTGGTCATACTGTTCGATTAGCACAGCACACAAAGGCCTTTGACTATGGCCACTGCCCCACTGGCTGACACTATTCATAGTTAGCACAGCGCTAACCCATTTAGTGCCACACTAACTATTTGAACATGGGGCCCTAGAGCTGAAAAAATGGTGATCAGAATAAAGAACATCTTTATAAATTAATAGTTTCCTGATCAAGACAGGTTGAATTTTATATCCTTCCAAAAGGTGATTTTGGAGAGAGGCTGTAAAAACTTGTTTCAGAGGGGATTTGCAAATCAATACCTGTCATGTTCATAAGGTGGAGTAATAAAAGGGATATGTTTCAGATTTGGGACCAATATCAGCAAACCTCATAACATTATGAGTAAACACTGGAAAAATTGCAATGTTTCTTCATACCTTTGTTGATTTTTGACACTTTACCCTAAATTTACAACATAGTCATTTTATGACCCTATGTTATGATCAAGACAGGTGGGATTTTTTAAATCCCATTTGAAAGGGGATTATGAACAGTGCAAAAACAAGTTTGGGAGGGATTTGAAAAATTACCCTTGCCTTGTTCATGAGGTGGGGTTAAAAAAAGCTATACTGAATATTTGGGGCAAACATGTTAAAAAATGAAACACTTATGAGTAAAAGGTCAAAAAACATTAAAAAGCCATTAAACAAACTTACCTTGCTGTGTGGGGAAAACAGCACATTAACAGATGTACTGTGGGAAGGAGTACAGAGGGAAAAAGGATAAAAACAAAATAATCAGTTGCAAATATGAGAATACACAATAGCAACATTTAGCTACATAGTTAATAAATAAAAGTTGTGCTGTGAAATTTTTGAGAATTTTGTGGCATAAAACAACAACAAAAAACATGGAAAATGGGGAATTTCAGCAACTGATGTCATATTCCACTGAACAGGGTTTCACCATTTAACAAACTAAACTGCATTTCACTTTAAAACCCAACAGTTTGCCTTTAGTAGAATGATGCAGAATTCACTAGGAAATTCCACCAAGCTTTTCAGAAGCGAAATTGCAATTCAACAGGAATTCAGCAGAAACATTGTGTTGAACAGTGTCAACAATAGGTTGGGTCAGCAATATAAAGCAGTCATAATTGTATCAAACTTTTGCTCACTGTGTAAACGTGCAAATATTTTTCCAATCTCTCATGAACTAAGGGTCATCAGTACCAAAGGAAGGGAGAGTGTGAATTCTTAATCCCCTTGGGATATGCTTCTCCCTCCAGTAATGGGATAGGGAGACTACATAGCGGTGAAAATGGATCTTTCTTTTTTAGGAGTTCAGTATTCTTAACATTGTCATTATTTGAACATGTACTGTAGCACTGGTAGGTTTAAAAGTCTACTCTGTATGTGCCAGGGAGAAAGTTACTGTATAAGCACTGCTCCTGGGCCAGCATGGCCAAGTGTATGGGGAGCTTCCTGGATCAGGATGGCTGAACATTTGGATATGTGTAGGACAAAGAAGTCACCTGCAAGGAGATTTGGAGCAGAGCTCATGGCTGGTGGAGTGCTGTTTTTGGAGCCAAACTGAAGTGAGGTAATGAATAATTATGCGGCACCATCCTGGGAGAGCACTATCAGGGAGAGATCATGACACCATGGCCCAGAAGTAATGGATGGGGGTTGCTGTAAGATAATGCAAAATGCAATTATTGTATTTGATCTCCTGTCCTATCTGTGAAGAAGAGGAAGTCCTGTGGTTGTGGTTGTGGTGGTGTGCAGTTGTCAGCAGAGTGCAGAACCCAAACAAGCAGAAGAGAGAAAGGAATAAGTGCCTTAGCTGGTACTCAGACTTGTAATTATCTGTTCAGCACTGGGTTGTGTATTAGAGAAAGACTAAGGTACCTCATGATGTCCAAGTTTCTAGCTACCTTCATGATGCAGCTGATAGCTGAACTGGAATGGTATTCCAGGTGTCCTGGAGGGACAGGGAGGGTAAAAGAGGAGGAGAAGTAGCTCTCTATAGAAGGGATGGAATCAAAGTAACAGAACAAAAAGGTAAACAGGGAGGAGAGGAAGCACTGTGGGTCAATTTGGAGACCGGCAATGGCATCACAATCTGCACAGGGGTTGTATACAGACCCTCATCTCAGGGGGAGAAAATGGACAAGGAAATGATAGAAAGTATCCTTAGAATGGCAGAAAAAGGGGAGATATTGCTGATGGGGGATCTGAATATGCCAGATGTTAACTGGAGTGCATTTGCAGCAGCCACTTCTAAGAGTGGGGTCATTCTAGATGCCCTACAGGGGGCATGCCTTAGACAACTAGTATTGGAACCCACTCAAGAGGGAGCAATCTTAGACCTGGTACTCTCAAATGGAGATGGCGAGAGGATCACAGATTTAGAAATGGGTAGCCATCTGGGAACTAGTGACCATCAAACAGTATGGTTCATGATAAACACAGCAGTAGAGTCAACCCATACAAAGGCAAAGGTACTGGACTTCAGCAAGGCTGACTTTATCAAAATGGGTGAGTGCCTAAGGAATGCACTAGCCAATGAGCAGGAAGGAGGGGTGGAAGAACAATGGAGGAATAATCAAAACTGCCATCACAGAGGCAACAAGCCTTTGTGTGAAGCAAATAAACAAAAGAAAATGATGTAAGAAACCACTATGGTTCTCAAAGGAGGTGGCAGGGAAGGCTAGGGAGAAAAAGAAAGCATTCTGGAAGTACAAGGAATCACAGAAGGAGCAGGACAGAGAATTGTATCAGTTAAAGCAAAAGGAAGCAGGGAAGGCAGTCAGAACAGCAAAGGCCCAAGCCAAAGAAAATATAGCCAACTCAGTTAAGAAGGGGGGATAAAACCTTTTATAGGTATATCAGGGAGCGAAGGAAGACCAAGGGAGGGATAGTGAGGTTTAATAAAGGGGAGGGGGTGGGCAGAGGGTGACTGTGAAAAGGCAGAGATACTAAAAAAATATTTTTGCTCAGTATTCACAAATGAAGAGGGGGAGGTACCTAAACCAAATAGTAGAAACACTCTGGATACGATGGTTGATACCAGCCCATTCACAGAAAAAAGGGTTCTGAAAGAACTCTTAAAACTGAAGGTGGACAAAGCAATGGGGCCTGATGGGATTCATCCCAGAATTCTAAAAGAACTAAGGGTAGAACTAGTGACACCACTGACTACCCTGTTTAACAAATCATGGGAGGATGGGGTGGTACCTGAGGACTGGAGGAGGGTGGATGTTATTCCATTTCACAGAAGTGGAAGTAGGGCAGAAGCAGAAAACTATAGACCTGTCAGTTTAACCTCAGTGATTGGGAAAATGATGGAATCACTTCTGAAGGAAAGAATTGTTGAGTACTTAAAAGCCAGAGGGGCACAGGACCCAAGGCAGCATGGATTCACAGTGGGAAGGTCATGTCAGATGAATCTAATAGATTTCTTTGACTGGGTGACCAAAGTAGTACATCAAGGAGGGGCTGTGGACATGGCCTACCTAGACTTTAGCAAGGCATTTGACACAGTCCCACACAAAAGATTAATATACAAGTTGGCCAGCCTGGGAGTGAGTCCCAAGATGGTAGCTTGGGTAAAGAATTGGCTGGAGAAGAGGACACAGAGGGTAATAGTAAACAGAGTCCACTCTGAAGAAAGGGGGGTTACTAGTAGAGTGCCTCAGGGTTCAATACTAGGACCGGTCCTCTTTAATGTCTTTATAAACGACATTGCAGAGGGACTGGAAGGAAAAGTATGTCTCTTTGCAGATGACACAAAGATCTGCAACAGAGTTGATACACAAGGTGGGGTGGAAAGGATGAGAAGGGACTTGACAAGGCTGGAGGAATGGTCAAATGTATGGCAGCTTAGATTCAATACTGAGAAGTGCAAAGTAATGCACCTGAGAAACAAAAACCCAAGGGAAGAGCACACAATGGGGGGTGAGATACCAACAACAACAACAAAAATGGAAAGGAACCTGGGGGTAGTCATATCATATGACCTAAAGGTGGGCAAGCAATGTGAGAGGGCAGGAAGGAGGGCTGGGAGGATACTGGGATGCAAAGGGAGAGGCATCACCTGTAGAAAACAAGAAGTTGTTATCCCTCTGTACAGACAGCTGGTGAGACCCCATCTGGAGTACTGTGTGCAGTTCTGGAGACCCAATCTCCACAAAGACATAGACAGGATGGAGGCAGTCCAGAGGAGGGCAACTAAAATGGTGCAGGGTCTGCACCAGAAGACATTTGAAGAGAGACTTAAGGAGCTTAATATGTATAGCCTCAAGGAAAGGAGGGAGAGGGGGGACATGATAGAAACTTTCAAGTACCTCAAGGGAATCAACAAAGTCCAAGAGGGTAGCTTCTTTCAGAAAAAGAGGTGTGCAAGAACAAGGGGGCACAATTTGAAGATAGAGGGGGGAGACGGCTCAGAGGTAATGTGAGGAAGTATTTTTTCACGGAGAGGGTTGTGGATGCATGGAACAGCTTTCCTGAGGAGGTTGCGGAGTCAAAAACTGCTGGAATTCAAGAATGCATGGGACAGTCATAAGGCAATTCTAGGGGGTGGGGATAGGAAGAAGTAAGCTGTTGGTTAACTAGGATCTGCAGCTTATCCATTAGGTAGGGAAATGGGCAGACTGGGTGGGTAAAGTAGCCCATATCTGCCGTCAAATTCTATGTTTCTATATTTTTAATTCCCAGCTAAGGCACTTATTTCTTTCTCTCTTCTGTTTGTTTGAGTTGTCAGCAGCAGAGTTAGTTCACTAGCAAGTTGTAAGCCAACAGTGTCTGTTGTTTTTTTTAGACAGCTTTTGTGCAGTTTGCACCTTGCACTGCTGAGACCTTGGAATATACCTGCCTATTGAGACTATGGATGTACACACCAGCCTTGGTGATCAGGATGTGGTATGTCTTCATGAAAAAGCTTAATAAATATTTGCACATGTTTACACAGTGAACAAAAGTTTGAAACTGTTGTGAATGCTTTATAGTGCTGACCCAACCTGTTGTTGCCATTATATAACACATGGTTTCTTCCAATTGACTTTAGCCCTGGGTATTGTGCACTACTTATTAGTTTGCTAAGCCCCTGTTTTCTATGTTTGGTCCAGAGGAATTCTACCTGTGAAATTTTGCATTCCACACAGATCCAAACAGAAACAAGCAAAGCAAAAATCAGTATCAATCTACAATATAATATATGTGTAGTCAAAAATTTAGAAAGTGAGAGATAGCATCAGTATCAGGACAGAGTACAAATAAATATTATCTGCCTGTCTACCTGCCTGCTTATCAGTCTGTCTGTTTATATATCTATCTGTCTTGCAGACCTGTGGGTTCAGACTTCTTTGGTATACCCACATCTAGCAGTTTTTATGTGTCCCTCTTCAAAATGATGACAAGCTGCAAAAATGATGTAAATTTACAAGTTTTCCTTTAGAAAAAAACACTTGAGGTGTGAGGGTTGTTAATTTGTTATAATAAATAACACTAATAGGGGATTTGGAAAAGGCATATTCTTACACATATAGCTAACTTAAAATGTTGAGACCAGGTACCTCTTTTGGATCAAAATCAAGCAGCTCATAGCAGGACAAGAGGACACAGCATGAGATTAGAGGGAGGCTGATTAAGGGGGTAATGTGAGGAAGTTCTTTTTCACAGAAAGGGTGGTGGATGCATGGAACGGCCTACCTCAGGAAGTTGTGGATATGAATACAGTGCAGGGCTTCAAACAGGCATGGGATAGGCATAAGGGAGCAATATAGATGAGTATGAATAGATAGGCCACTGACAGAGCAAAGACCAATGGCACATTTATAAGGTAGAAAAAGAAATGGGCAGACTGGATGGCCCTTGCAGTCCTTATCTGCCATCAACTTCTATGTTTCTATGTTTCAATTTTAGGTTGTGACTAGGGGTGGATTAAGTCTATTTGATACTCTTCATATAGTCATCATAGTAAGGTATAAAAAACAACTGTGCTTTTCTCATGATCTTCACAAAGCAGAATGGACAGGGCTTTGCATAGTGTTGCAATGGTGGAATTGGTTCCATGTGATAACGGTGATCGCATAATAGCGATCACTGTTTGGACGAGTCTACATTGCCAGAAATTAATTTTGGCAATGTAGACTCATGGCAAACAGCAAGATGGCTCTGGAGACTTAAATGTTAATGTTTTATGTGGGGGACTCTGCCCCCACACCCTCTACTAAAGAATTCTCAACTCCAGGGGGGTGCATGTTGGAGGGGTGCAAATTTAAAAAAAAAAAAAAAGGGACCTGGTACAAAAAACAAGCATGCCCAGAACTGACCCAGCACCCTTCCAGCCCTAGCCTGCTACCAATCCACCATGCCACATGGCTAGTTCGGCAGCCTACCGCCGCACTATGCCCCACAAACCCTCCCTCCCCTTTCACCCATCGCATGGCATGGTCCCTCCCTACCCCTCCACACATGTGTATACATAGTGACATCCTGTTGCTATAGTCACCAAACCCTCTATCCGGTCACCCTCCCTGCCTGGTAGCCCTGTGTAAAAGAGCCGTGATTGAGTCACCCTTTTTGAAAGTGCTCGGACATGGTTGCCTAATACACGGGATACCTGTGGGACTTCATCAGTGAAGTTTAGCATACTCTACAAAGTGTACATCAGACAGCAGGTCCAGTGGGAGATTTCCTGTCCAGAAAGATGATCACATGTCATATGCTGCTTTAGAAAATGGGCATAGAGAAATATTGATACCGATTGGCTGAAACCACCAAGCAAGCCAGGCAACAAAAGACCAGGAAATAATGAGTCCCAGTCTCTGTGTGCCTCATTTCATTCTGGTAGTATTGTGCCAATGGAATTTTCAAAAACAAAATACTGCCATATTTTTTTCTCACTTAGCAAGCGAGAGCCCCCCCCCCCAAGAAACTGTCACCAGACTCAATGGCAGTAGCCACTTTACCCAGAATGAAACAATGTTTAAACATTTCTCTCTGCCCATTTGCTTTTAAAATAAACTGCTCCTGCAGGCAAATCAAGTTGTCATGCTTCTGTTACACTACACCACGACCACTCTGATTGTAAGGTTCCTGTGCAGTCCTCTGACCCACCCGCAATCACAGTATTCCCAACCAAACCAACAGTTATAAGTATTTTTAAAAACAAATAACAAAAAAATAGATTATAGAAACTTGTTCCTAAATAGTAAACTCACTTATGTAGTGGCAGCAAGATTGGTAGGGAGGGAGGAGGAGGCAGCATGGAAGCACAAGAACAGAACTGTCCTCCCAGGACCACCCCTCTGTCTCTTTCCCCTGCAGTCTCATAACTATGTCTCAGTGCTGTTCAAACATCCTCCCAGCCATTGGTGGAAGAAAAGCACATTATTGTATAAGAAAAATGAAGGAAAGTCACCACTGTCACAAACGTACTCTGCAGGTCAGGCCCTCTGCTCCCATAGTGCCAACCTCGAAGTGCAATAGTGTAAACAGAAGACAGACAGGGTAACCCTCCTGTCTGTTTTGGGTCTGAATCACCTACTAGCCTCGTGTTCTGGGGGTCAAAATGTGAACTTTATGCTAGCATACCCAATTAACAGGCTCAGATATATATTCTCTTTGGGGAAATGCAATATAATCCTCTACCCAGGGGCACCCAGCCAGGTTTACAAAATGTACCCTTATAATTCTATATGAGACCTAGGTATATTCTTACCTTTTAACAAGCTTAGTAACACATTCAAGCCCTTGACAGCTGTCAGAATTAACCACGGGTTCAGCATCCACATGCAAAAGATAACTGAGAAACACAGGCAGTATTTCAAGGAAAATACTGTTAGCTCAAAATTGTAAAATAGGTAAAATATCAAACACAGAACAAATATATCAATAACTTACAGTCACAAAAAATAAATGGGAAGTTACAGAACACAAATACGCCTACCACAAATACTTAAAAGTTCCAGATGAATTATTTGTCTAAAGTGCCTAGTTACCAGTCCACAGACTAAGTGTGTCTGATTTTCAGAGAGTCCTTCTGCACAAACTTCTCTTGCAAGCAATATTCAAAAGTCAGTTTTCTCCACCTCCTGGTGATATCATCCATGAGGACACTGTTAGATCTGTGATAAATCTGTAATCTGAGTAGGGATATCCAAAAAGGATATTATTGTTCTGCTGGCTGGAATCAGTAGTTACCAATAAAAAAAATATGTGACAGTCTTTGCAACCAGGTTCCTTTGATGGCTCATAAACCCACATCCTGTCACTAGTCCTCTTCTAGGTGAGAAAACCAAGAGGAATCAGCCAAATTACTTCCCTTCCTGCTATGTCATAAAATGCATACATGGGAACCAACTTCAAAAGCAGGAGCAGGTTATAAGAGGTAATAAATTGTCCCTTTTGAAGGAAGGCATTTAATTAGATTTCACTAGTCAGTTTGATGACATCCCCACTGACACCTTGAAGGTCAAAGGTCAAGTCTGTCACTCTCTGGCTGCTTGTCCTAGGCAGACAATCACATACCATATATTTATATTACAAATATCACACATATAACCATAAGCAGATGGCAGACTGCCTCAGTCCTCCCCACCTAGACTGAATTTGGGGCTCCATCCTCTGCATGTGATGAGCTCCCCAAGTTAGTTCATTGCTCAAACTGATGTGACAATCCATCTGCATTTTCATTGGCTGCCCCAGCCCTGTGTGAGACAGTCATGTCATACCCTTGCAAGGCAAGACTGCATCTTAGTAGTCTATCATTCATTTTACCCATTTGAGCCTACCAAACCAGGGGGTTGTGGTCAGTTTGTACCTCAAAATGCTGCCTGTATAGGTATGGCTCTAACTTTTTAGGGTCCACACCACGGCAAGACAATCTTTTTCCACAGTAGAATAAGCCTGTTCCCTGGGAAGTAACTTTTTACTGAGGTACCCTATGGGGTGATCTTTCCCTTGGTCAGACTTCTGACTCAGCACTGCCCCAATACCCACATCTGAGGCATCAGTCTGGACTACAAAGGATCTGCTATAGTCTGGACTTGTCAGTACAGGAGCACTGCACAGTGCCTTCTTTAGACTGGTAAAGGCTTGTTCACAGGCTGGTTCACAGGTAATTTTCTTAGGCATCCTTTTCTTTAACAGGCCAGATAGGGGAGTGACCAGGCCACTGTAATTTGGTACAAATTTCCTATAGTACCCTGCTGTCCCTAGAAAACTCTGGATCTGCTTCTGTGTTTCTGGTCTGGGCCATGCCTTGATTGCCTCTATTTTGACTTGGTTAGGATGGAGCTGTCCCTGGCCTACAACATGCCTGAGGTATGCCACCTCAGCCATGGCCACCTGGCACTTCTCAGCTTTGACAGTGAGCCCGGCCCTCTGTATCCTGCCCAGTACTTCCCTAAGGTGGGACAGGTGTTCATCCCAGCTGGCACTAAAGATGGTTGTGTCATCCATGTATGCCACAGTGTACACCTCAGCACCATTTAACACCTGGTTCACCAACCTTTGGAAAGTGGCAGGGACGTTCTTCATTCTGAAAGGCATTATTTTAAATTCAAATAACCCTATTGGAGTGATGAAGGCCAACCTCTCCCTAGCTCTGGCAGTTAACTCTACTTGCCAATACCCCTTTGTCAGGTCAATAGGTGTAAGGTATGTCGCCCCTCCCAACTTGTCCAGGAGTTTGTCTGTCTGTGGCATTGGGTGGGCATCTGACTTTGTGACTGCACTGAGTCCATAATAGTCCACACAAAAATGAGTAGATCCATCTGGCTAGGGAACAAGGACCATGGGTGAGGTCCAGGGGTTGTGGGATTTCTTGATTACCCCTAAATCCAGCATTTCCTCCACCTCCCTCCTAATGTCCTTTTGGACAGCCTCTGACACCTGATATGTTGTTCACCATATAGGCGCCTGTGTCGCTGTCTCCACATCATGCGTTGCTAAGGGGGTTAGTCCAGACTTGGTGCTAAACAGTGGGGCAAAGTGTGCTAAAACCTCCCTTACTTCCTGGATGTGGTCCAGGGTCAACTGGGGTGATATTCTAATTGCCTCCACAGAGGACTCCTGCTTGCTTTCTTCCAGAAAGTCCAGAAGGGGGTCTCCTTCATCCATCCCCTCCCCTGGACTACACACTGCAAACACCATGTCAGCCCTATTAGCATATGGCTTCATCATGTTGACATGGTACATTCTTAGTGTATGTCTTCTGTCAGGTAACTCTATAATATAGTCTACATCATTTACCCATCTGACTACTTTGTACGGTCCTGCCCATTTGGCCTTCAGCTTGTCTTTCCAGACCGGGATTAGGACCATTACTTCCTGACCAACAGTGTACAAGCAAGCTCTGGCTCTGTGGTCATACCACACCTTTTGGTTTTGTTGAGCCATTGCCAGGTTGCTCTGGGATGTCCTCAAAAGCACCTTTAGCCTTTCTCTAAACCTAAGGATGTAATCTACTATGGGAGTTCCCCAGGTGGCGAGCTTGCCTTATCAGTCCTCCCGGATCAAGTCTAGGGGCCCACGTACCTGGCGTCCATATAAGAGCTTGAAGAGGGAAAACCCTGTCGACTCTTGGGGCATCTCCCTGTATACAAACAACAGGTGGGGAAGGTATTTCTCCCAGTTCCTCCCATGCTGTTCAGCAAACGCTTGGAGCATTGACTTAAGGATGCCATTATATCTTTCCACAAGCCCATTGGTTTGTGGGTAGTAAGGTGTCGTGCATCTCTGCACCACCTCACACTTCTCCCACAAACATTTAATCAGATCTGACATGAAGGAACCCCCTTGATCGATGGTAACCTCCTGTGGAAACCCAACATTGGAGAAAATCCCTAGCAAGGCATCTGCCGCTTTGTGTGTCCTCAGTGAGGATAGGGCGACTGCCTCTGGGTACCGGGTGGCATAATCCACCACAGTTAGGATGAACCTCTTCCTGGAGGAGCTGGGGGTATTTAAAGGCCCCACAATATCCATTCCCACCCTTTGGAATGGCTCTTCCACTATGGGTAAGGGAATTAGGGTGGCTTGGGTTTTCTTACCCGCTTTCCCTATTTCTTGGCACTGGTGAAAAGACCTAAAAAACTCCTTCACCTGCTGGGTGAAGCTGGGCCAATAGAAATTCTGGGCCAACCGCTGCATAGTACATGTGATTCCCAGATATGGGAATATCATCTGCAATCTTGAGCAACTGCTCACGGTACTCCTGGGGAACAACAAGCTGCCTTCCCATCACCCCTCCCTCTGTCTTAGCATCCTGCGTATACATCGGTCCTTGGCCCAACAAACTTTATGTTTCCCATCACCTCCCTGTGCTCCATCAGAGTCTGCCCAAGCCCTCAGCTTCTCTAGACTAGAGTCACTTTTCTGAGCAGCTGCAAACTCCTTGCACATTCCCAAGGCATGGGACAGGTCTCCTTCAGTGTCTAAACTAGCGTGCCTAGCTCTAGTGTCAGGGCATTCAGGATCACTGCCATCCCTAACCCTCTGACTATGGGTCACACCTTCCTCAGAGTAACCCTCCATAGCTGTTCTGTTAACTGCTACCCAGAGAATTTCTACCCCCTTTTCATTACTTTCCAAATCCGGAGACACAGGCTGGGGAACCATCCTCCCAATGGTTTCCACAGGGGCTTCTATGGGGTCTAGAGTACTACAATTTTCCTCTGCTGCTTGCCTGTGAGTAACTGCATGTCCCATCCCCTGTTTGAGATTATTGCCGATAATTACATTGACAGCCAAAGCCTTGGCTACAGCAACCTTTTGCACAGTTACCCCTGTCTCACCCCAGTCTAGGAGGACACTAGCAAGTGGCAAGGTTTTCTCCTCCCCAGTGAATCCCCATACAGTCACAAATTGATTGGGTATAAGCTGACCTGGCTCTATCAAATCCCCTTTTACCAAAGTCAGGGACATCCCCGTGTTCCTCAATCCATGTGTCTGTACCCCATTCACAGTGACTGTGTGTGTGTGTTCCCTCATGTTTACTGGCATGCTTTCAGGGACATACAAACAACCCTCTTCTTTCCTAGCACCACTCTGTGCACTGCTTTTCCTTTTGGGACACTGCTTTGTAGTATGTCCAGTTTCTTTGCAAACCCAACATTCATTTCTTTTCTCAGGTAAATCTTTTCTTTGTAACCTGGGGCTACCTGGTTTAAGTGGAGGTGGGGAGGGTTTTAGCTGCTCTGAAGGCACACTTTTCCCTTTCTGCACTGCCACACCCACCCCAATTACTCTCAGAGCAGGTCTGCTCCTGGCATAGTGGTCTGAGAGTTCAGCAACCTCTTGCACTGTTTTTGGATCTCAGTCCTCCAGCCAGGTCTTCAGCTCTGCTGGGCATGCCCCAAAAAACTGCTCTAACAGTACAGCATTTTCAATTTTTTCTACAGAATCTGCTTCAATTCCTTCCCACCAAATTTTTAAAAACTGATGTTGTTTAGTGGCAAGCTCCTCGTAGCTCATGTCAAGGCTTCTCCTGAGCTTACAGAATTTAACTCTGTATGCCTCTGCTGTTAGCTCATGTTTTTTTTAAAGTGCAGCATTACGTTTACTGTAATTATTACTGTCATCATTGTCCATTTGACCCAATGCATCCCAAGCTTTTCTGGTAAGTAGCTGGGGTAGCTGGAAGCTCCAGGACCCTCTAGGAATATTTGCCTGAATGCACACTTTTTTTAAAGGAATTTAAAAAGGCATCCATATCTTCCACCTCTTTAAATTCAGCTATCAATTTAGAATTTAATTTGTAACCCAGTCCTGGAGTCCAAGTTAACCCCAGGCTACTTACCTGCTCTGGTGCTGGTGTTTGGAGTCTGCTTCTCTAGTTCATGTTGCCTCTGGCGCTCATGCTCTTCTCGCTCAGCCTCTCACTGAAGTTGTCGCTCTCTTTCCTCTGCCTCTCACTGAAGCTGTCACTCTTTTCTCTCAGCCTCTCTTTGAAGCTGCTCTCACTTCTCCTCTTTTTCCATCTACTGCTTCCTCTGTTCAGGCTCCCTTTGCTGCTGAGCTTTGAACCTTTTCTGTTCAAACTCCAGCTCCATTCTCCGCAACTCCATCTGCAGCCTGATCACTTCTGGCTCCAGAATGTTGGTGACCTTCCCCTGCTGCTGTGGCCCTTGGCTTGCACTGGCCCTGCTGTCTCCTCACTGGATCTGGACACTGCACTAGACCCTGGCCCCTCCACACCCAAGGTTCGGTCCTTTTCATTCACAGACTGTGACTCGAGGCTCTGGGCATCGGCTGCCACCAGAGCCTCTATGAAGTTCTGCTTGTTGGCTCTCCCCTTGTGCTGGACTTCTCTGTCCTGGCATAACTGCCTCAGGTAGTCTGCAGTGTACCCGCTGTAGTTGGAAGCCATCTTCTTCCCTGACTACTGCTATACTAACTTGCACTCAAGATAAAAAAAAATAAAACAGGTAGGGAACTTAGACTGTAAGCACAATGATATAGTTCTGTTTACTTTTTAAAAACCACTGCCTTATTTTGCATGTAAGCTGCACAGTATTAATCTGACACACTGACCTGTTGCTGCTCGTGTTACCAAATACTTTTAAATCCCTCCACTGCCACCAAATCTGTCACAAATGCACTCTGCAGGTCAGGCCCTCTGCTCCCACAGTGCCAACCTCAAAGTGCAATAGTGTAAACAGGAGACAGACAGGGTAGCCCTCTTGTCTGTTTTGGGTCTGAATCACCTACTAGCTTCATGTCCTGAGGGTCAAAATGTGAACCTTATGCTAGCATACCCAATTAACAGGCTCAGATATATATTCTCATTGGGGAAATGCAATATAGTCCTTTGCCATGGGGCACCCAGCCAGGTTTTCAAAATGTACCCTTATGACTCACTATGAGACCTAGGTATATTCTTACCTTTTAGCAAGCTTAGTAACACATTCAAGCTCTTAACAGCTGTCAGAAATAACCATGGGTTCAGCATCCACATGCAAAAGAAAACTGAGAAACACAGGCAGTATTTCAAGGAAAATATTGTTTACTAAAAATTGCACAATAGGTAAAATATCAAACACACAACAAATATATCAATAACTTACAGTCACATAAAATAAATGGGAAGTTACAGAACACAAATACGCCTACCCCCAAAATACTAAAAAGCTCCAGATGACTTATCTGTGTAAAGTGTCTAGTTATGAGTCCACAGACTGTGTCTTTGATTTTCAAAGAGTCCTTCTGGACAAACTTCTCTTGCAAGCAATATTCAAAAGTCAGTTTTCTCCACCTCCTGGTGATATCACCCATAAGGTCACTGTTAGATCTGTCACTAGTCCCCTTCAAGGTGAGAAAATCAAGAGGAATCAGTCTAATTACTTCCCTTCCTGCTATGTCATAAAATACATACATGGGAACCAACGTTAAAAACAGGGGCAGGTTTTAAGGGGTAATAAACTGCCCCCTCTGGAAGGAAGGCATTTAATTAGGTTTCATAAGTCAGTTTCATGACATCCTCACTAACACCTTGAAGGTTAAAGGTCAAATCTTTCACACTCTGGCTGCTTGTCCTAGGCAGAAAATCACATAACGTATATGAGTGGGTGGGGTGACAACTAATATAGTGACATAAGACAAAACACAACAAGTGCCCTCTAGTGCCAAATCAGCATTAGAGGGACTACTTTACACAAAATGGCTTTGTTCATTAAAATTATGTAGCTACAATATTTTTTTTAATTTTATTCAATTTTTTCCAAAATAGGACACAAAGCCCATTTTCTTTCTAAGCGCAATAATACCCTCCAGTATGAGCAACATTGGGCTATACTGGACCTTCCAAGGGCTATAAGGCCCTCTGCCTGTGGTGCTGGGCCTCATTACACCCATGGGTGGTCCAGTATAGACCAATACCACCAAACCCATTGGGTATTATTGCTTACATAGAATATTCCCTGCAGTTCCTAATGCATTTGCATTTACAGAGTGAGAGCAGAATGAGTTGTATGTGTCTGAATGCTGAACAAAATCAAATATTAGGTCAAAGGAAACAAAGCTACTGCAGCAATCTTTACTCAGATTGGGTGCAAAGACTTTGTAGAAGGGATATGAAAATAGTTTATTTCACAAATTTGTTCTCCCTTGTGGAACCCCACCTTACATAAAGATGTGAAAAAAATGGAAGGGTTTCAGAGGTGCATCACAAGAATGATTAGTGGCTGTCAAAATATTAGTCATGAGAATAGACTTAGGGATCTGAACTTATGCTCACTAGAACTCAGGAGATCAAGAGAGGACCTCCTTATGATGTATAAAATCTGTATGGATAAAATTTTATCATCAGACCTTGGGCTTGTATTTGCCAATAGAGAACTCTCACTTAGAAGCCACAGGTACCAGCTGTCATTAACCAACCCCAAAAAGAATACAAGAAGAAGTTATTTCACACAAAGAATTATTCCACTGTGGGATTCACTTCCAAGGCATGTGGTGAAAGTAAATACTTTCATAACATTTAAATTAAAATTAGAAAGATTCCTGTTAGATACTGTAAATGAGAGTTAAGCCCACATTGAGGGAGTTGTACTGTTAAGTGCCCATAGCCTTCTGTACATCTCTATGGTCCTAGTATGAATCCTAGTATAACATTTTCAGAGGTTTTACTTGGCTTATTTCGATAGTGCATCAGAGCAGGAACCTTTGGGGAAGGGACAGTCCTCTTTCAGTTTTAGTTTTGCTTATCTAAATGTTTTGTAATTTCTTTTACCAATGCAGCTTTTTGCAATATTGCGACCTTCTTTGTTCACATCACAGCCCCTTCACATTTTCTATACTGATGCTAAATACTGTGACAGCAACAGTCTTTCACCACAGCTGAGGCTGTGGCACTTCTTAATTTTTTGGAGCATAGAAATGTAATTATTAATAAATATTTACAATAATGCTAATAAGTAATTTATAAAAAAAACTATTTTATCAAAGTATGCAAACTACGTTTTCATATTTTCATATTTCTTTCACTTACCAAGTGCCAAGCTAGAGGACGCGTCTAGCTGCACAATACAAATGTGCTCAACCATTTACAGTATCTTAGTCATTTCAATACAGTACAATATTAGAGTTGGATGGGATCAGAATCCACAATGTTTGATTCCCACTAGTCTAGTGGCTATATCTGATAACCCCCCCTCCTGAGATGCATGTCCAAGAGCTTCACCTAAATCCGGTAGGGAAGGAAGTTCTCAAATCGGGGATGACGGATTTCATTCAGGCTAGAAGGGATTTAAACTTGTGAAGGGGTGAAGGGGGAAGGGGGAACTGCCGGGCCGATCCTGTCATCCATACCATGGGTAGGACTGGCCTTCAACCCCATGGGGGGGCAGATGGTACCCTAGGGGAGAAGTGTGGATGGACGTATGAAAGATCTGGGGAGGATATGGTAAAGAGGGGTAGGGACAAGGGTTGAAGGGTGGCTTTAATAAATGTCAGGAGCCTGGGGAATAAAATGCCTGAGTTCCAGGCCACGCTGTTTGAGGGTGGGGTGGATGTAGCAGCAGTCACTGAAATTGTGCCACCCCTGGCCATAACTGGGACTTTAATCTGAGTGGGTACCTTGTGCTAGGGAAGGACAGAAAGGTGGGCATAGGGGAGGAGTAGCAATGTTCATTAGGGATAACATTAAGATTATGAGAGTGGTGGAAGTGGAGGGCAATGTGGAGGCCCTATGGGTCACCTTGCAACCCCCCGTGGGAGGTAAGATCAAGTTGGGGGTGGTATATAGACATCCAGGACTAGCAGGGAACCTGGAGGATTGATTGCTTGTTGGCTAACATTAAGGGGCAGTCTGGACTGGAAGGAAATGAGTGGTGTTGATAGGGGACCTTAATATGCTAGCTACTGATTGGGGTACTATGATGTCCACTGTAACCAGGGAACAGAAGCTGCTGGATGGCTTCCTGGATGCGTTCTTCAATCAGCAGGTGATGGACCCAATGAGGGAGGGTCATATCCTGGATGTGGTTTTAGCGGATGGGGATCTTGTACAAGATCTTGCTGTGGAAGAACCCCTGGCTGGGAGTGACAACAACACAGTCTAGTTTCGGCTTAAACTGGGGGAGAGTGGGATCATTCAAGGACAATGATAGTTGATTTTAGGGGGGTGGACTTTCAGAACATGGGGAAAATTCTCAAGGGGCATTTGCAGAAGAGAAAACCAGGTTTGGACGTGGAAGGTAGGTGGGAGATCATAAAGCAGGGGCTTCTGGAGGCCATCAGGAACTGTGCAAGAGTGAAGTGCAAGGGCAGTAGGTCTCGTAAACCATGCTGGTGGACCAAGGAGGTCCAGGAGGTGGTAAGGGAGAAGAAGATTGCCTACAGTAGGTACAAAAAAATGATAGGAGAGAGGGATAGAGAGAACTATCACCTTGCAACCAGGAAAGTCACCAGAGTGGTGAGGGGGGCAAAGGCCTGGGAAGAGCAGAGGCTGGCGCAGGGGATACAGGGTGGGGAAAAGGGGTTCTTTAGGTATATTGGTGGAGGAAGGTCAAGGGCCAGCTCAGTAGGTTGAGAACAGCTGGGGGATGGGTGGAAGGGGCTGGAGAGCAGGCAGAGGTACTGAATGACTACTTTGCCTTAGTGTTCACAGCAGACCTGACTGTTGGGGTACCTGCTGAAGAATAAGCCACTGGGGGAGGTAGGCCAGGGGTGAGATATCAGGCTGGTTCTGCTGAATGGGGGGGCAGATGCTGATATTCCTATCGGTCGGGTGTGGGAAGCCCTCCAGTCCCTAAAAAAGGATAAATCTCCAGGGCCTGATGCTATCCATCCCAGAGTACTGAGGGAGTTGGCGGATGTTTTGACTGCGCCATTGGCAGATCTCTTTAACTTGTCGCTCCAGACAGAGAAGGTGCCAAGGGATTGGAAGCAGGTGCATGTTGCGCCCATCCAGAAAGGGGGATTGAGAGAAGAGCCAGGAAACTATAGACCCATCAGGTTGACATCGGTGGTGGGGAAAGTAATGGAGAGCATACTTAAGGAAAGGCTGGGAGGTTTTTTGGAGGAGATGGGTTACCTGGATGACCAGCAGCATGGGTTTGTGCCAGGTAGATCGTGTCAAACAAACCTTGTGGAGTTCTATGAATGGGTGACATCAGCACTCAACAGAGGGAGACCAGTGGAAGTGCTGTTCCTGGACTTCAGCAAGGCATTTGATTTGGTCCCTCACATTGGCCTAAGGGAGAAGCTGGGGGGAATGGGGGTAGGTCCATTGACGTTTAAGTGGATTGGAAACTGGATTTCAGGTTACACTCAGCGGGTAGTGGTGAGAGGGGCAAGTCTTGTCTCCTAGGGAGGTCATAAGTGGGGTCCGACAGGGATCAGTCCTGGGGCCACTCCTCTTTAATGCCTACATCTCCAATATCAGGAAAGATATCAGGTGTGAAATGAGTCTTTTTGCGGATGACTCTAAGCTGGAGGTGGTGGTGGTGAAGGGGGAGGAGGGGAGATTGGCCCTGCAAGAGGACCTGGATACTCTGGATAGGTGGTCTTGTACCTGGAAATTGAAATTTAACTCCTCCAAGTACAAGGTGCTACACCTAGGGTGGGAAAACCCTAACTATGTGTACACCCATGGCGGGGGAATGAGTTGCAGGCCACGGCAGGGGAAAGAGACCTAGGAGTCTTGGTGGATGTTAACATGAATAATTCAGAGCAGTGCAGGAGAGCTGCGGTCAGGGCAAATAGGATGCAGGGATGCATCACTAGGGGGATTACCTCAGGGAATAGGGAGGTGATTTTGCCACTGTACAACAGCCTGGTTAGACCACATCTTGACTACTGTGTGCAGTTCTGGAAGCCGCACCTAATGATGGACATCCAACTTCTGGAGAGGGTTCAGAGGAGAGCAACTAGAATGATCCATGGCCTGGGGGATATGACATATGAGGAATGACTAGGGGAGCTCAACCTTTTCTCGCTGGAGGAGAGGAGGGACTGGGTGGACATGATTGAGGTCTTCAAGTATCTCAGTGGAGTAAATAAGGTAACCTGAGATAGGATCTTTCGACTGAAGGAAGGTGGATTCACCAAAGGACACAGTTGGAAGATTGAGGGTTGTAGGATAAGGAGGAGGAGGTACTTCACTGAGAGATTGGTGGAACTGTGGAATGCGTTGCCCGGGGAGCTGGTACAGGCAGCTATCATGGAGGGAATCAAGAGAGGGTGGGACAGGTATAGGCAAGGGGTGAAGCAAAGGCTGGTTTGCCCGGGGGGGGCAGGACTGGAGGATGGAGTAACAGTGGAAGGAGACAGATAGAGGGCTACGGTACCCAGTCAGGGTGCTGAAGCATGGGCAGACCTGACAGACCAATAGGCCTACTCTGCTGGCATCTAGTATATTAGCATGTTAGCTTCTTAAAGGACGCAACATTCTTAGCACTCACTACCTCTCCAGGTAAACTGCTCTATAGTATCACCACTCAACTGGTAAAAAGGAATTTTCTTCCTACTATAGAAACACAGATAATGGTGGCAGAAAAAGCTCAATGGTCCATCCAGTCTGACCGTAACACCCTATCATATTCTGAGATCTTTTGTCAATATGGTTTTTTTGTCTACATTATCTATCCCCTTGCTCCCTGTTTTACTATTACCCCCTTGAGTAACTATTAAGGCCCTTTACTCATCCGTGCATGAAACTATTAATGATTTTAGCACCTACCACCTCTACTGGCAGACTGTTCCATTGCTCAACCACTCTCTTTCTGTGAAATAGAAGTTTCTAACATCCCTCCAGAACCTCCCCCCTGCCAGCTTCCACTTGTACCCTTGTGTTCTAGGTTCACAACTCCTGTTGACTAGCTCCTTGCAGTTCACCTTGTTCATTCCTTTTAGGAAATTGAAGGTCTTTATTTATTACCCCCTTCCTTGTCTGGCCTTTAGTGAGTACATATTCAGTGCCCTAAGCTGATCTTTGTAGGATTTGCCCTGCAGACCAGGATAATTTTGATTTCCCCTATGCTGACCATCTCCAGCATAATCAAGCCTCAAATGTTCTGCATTGATATTCAGGTTGTTTACCCTTATTACTCCTTGCTGGACTATCTGAAAGTCCCTTAGATATCCCCATTATACCATATAGAATTTTAAAGATCATGCTCATGTTGTCCCGTATTCTCCTGTATTCCAAGGAGAACATCCCCAACCTCGCCAATGTTTCCTTGTTGTCACAACTCTGATTCCTTCCACCATCCTCATGGCCATCCTCTGGACCTGAACTCTTGCCAACAGCTCCACATCTCTTCTTGTATAAGGCGACCACACCTGGACACAGTATTCCATACAGTATGTGGCTTCACATAACTTTGGTACAGAGGAGTTATTACCCCATTTGCCCTATTAACAAATTAGACCTCTTAATATTACCTAATATTCGATTAGCTGCTGCTTCCATCCTTGCACACTGCCACATACTTGTCACATTCAATGATGTTATCAACCCGAATCCCTGTCTTCCCAGAACTACAACATTCTAGCTGTATTGGTACCTATTCTTTCTATAGCTGAAGTGCATGACTTTGCATTTTTTGTATTAAACATAATTCCCCAATTTTGTTACCCAGTCCTGTAGTATTGTTAATTCCTTCTACAATTCCTGCACATGTGCCTCTACACTGCCTTTCTAGCAATCTTTTTATTATCTACAAACTTTGTGACCATTGATCCTACCCCACTTCTCCAGATTTTTGATGCAAATTCTAAATAGCACTGGACTTAGAACAGTGCCCTGTGTCATTTCCTCAGTTGCTTTATCCCCCATCATTAGGAAGCAAATGACACAATAGCCAAGGAGGTAGGGAGATACATTCAAGAAGGTAAAAGATCAGTCATTTGATTACACTTTTTGTAGGGCTGCAAAGCAAATAGGGTTCAATGAAGTCCCTGAACATGTTGGCCTTCTGTCTAGGGTAGACACACACTGTTGTACCATTCATTGCAGCACACTGTAGCTTGAAACATGTATGGGTATCACATGTCCCTCTAAGAAGTCATAGATGACCACAGGGGGCTGTATTACTAGCATGGGGAGTCTTGTTCATTATTAGATGTAAATAAAATTATAACAATTTACGACAATAACAAATAAATTATTTATAGTAAATAAATTATTTTTGAAAGCACTGCAAAATTGTTTTTTTTAAATTGTCTCAACTTGTTTACTTACTTTTACTCTTACTTTCAGTAAGTAGATCCTACTTTATGGGGAAAGCTGCAATCCACAGACCCTTTAATGAATAGGCTGAAAGGATTACCCAACCTTTATGGCCTAGGCCCAGGAAACATACATGATCCATTCAGTACTGCAGGCATACAGCTTCAGTCATTTAATGGCATTGCAATACTACTATAGCTAAATCTCATATGGTTGAAAGCCACAAGTCCCTCTAAGAAGTTCAAGATGTTCACACAGGCAAATATATTAGTAGTCAGCATGGGGAAGTCTCATTCACTGAATTGAATTAATTAATTAATTAAAAATTATATTAAACATGTACAATGATAATGATAAATAATAACTTACTGAATGAATTAGTTTCATTCATTTGACTAAAAGTCATTATGAAACAACATAGAAAAAGACATTATACAATCTTTGAACAGTTATAATATGCATAAACAATCAATGCATATATTAATAAAATACAGTCCTCCATAGAAACATTTGTACAGACATTATTCCTAAGGTTTACCAAATAATACCCAATTTCTTATTCTAATAAATATCTCAGTCATAAAAAGATGCAACTGGGTTCAGACTTAGTCTTCTATGCAGAAATGATAACTCTCTGTACCAACTCTTATACATTAATATATTATTCACTGTCGGCATGGAAAAACCATACTCACAAGGGATATGGATTATTCCAAAACTTTAAATTTAGGTGTATCTCGACCAGTAAGTTATTTGGTATTTGTCACTAGATACTTTAGGAACTGAAAAGGCTGTAGCCCAAATAAAGTTCCTTTTTCACAAGTCGTAATATGTAGGTATTGTTCCTTGTACATTGTACTTATCCAGGTTGTTTTTAAAGGCCTGCTTACTGCTGCTGATAATTATGTTTTCTGGTAAATTGTTCCAAAGATTACTGGTTCTTAGTATAAAAAAATACTTTCCT
Organism: Neoceratodus forsteri; assembly: GCA_016271365.2. Taxonomy (NCBI): domain Eukaryota; kingdom Metazoa; phylum Chordata; order Ceratodontiformes; family Ceratodontidae; genus Neoceratodus; species Neoceratodus forsteri. The sequence goes on from CM028129.1 coordinate 512,102,602, forward strand.
TTGTTAGTCTTGAATCTATTTAGCCCTACTTGAAGTGGATGTCCTCTAGTATTAGATTTAAAGGCCCAGATATTCAAACTGCGCCCAAAAAGTGCGCAATAGCAGGTGCAAGTGCAAGTCTATTGCGCCAATGCACAACAGACGTGAAATTCAAAAAAGGAGCAGGCCAAACTGCGCCTATAGCCAACGACTGAATATCGCACTACCTGTGCCATAGCGCAACTAGGGAGGGGAAGCTGAGCAGATATGATGCACCATAGCACAACAAGGGATGTTCAGATGAGCAGTCCAGAGGCGCCATAGTGCAACCAGGGATGACCCCCAGCTGCAGAGCAATGTAACTGCACAATCAGGGAGGTAGGGGCCCACCACCCATGCCACAGATGGGCATAGGAACACACAGCAGAACAGACATTATCTCCCCACACCCCAAGCACAGCACAACCAGGGGAGGGCTGGAATAACCATTGGTCCATGGAGACAAGCAACCAACCCACAGCCTGGCCATGGTGCCCCATCACACCTACTGGCAAGCTGTGACTGGCACACAAGGAGGGCAGACCACCCTGTGCCACACCATCCCCCCCAGTGCACAGCACACCCTGCACCATGACCCCCAGACAACCCCCCATGAGCAGTGACCACCACAGCAGGAAACCCCGTGCATGCCACCACCCCCACAGTGTCAGTGCAACCCTGTGCACCACAGAACCATGTAAGCCAGCCCCACCATGAGCACCCATCAGCAGGTTGCAGCACATGGCAATGCAACAACGGCAGACAAAGTGCCACCACACACAGTCCCCTGAGGTACTGCTGAGAGACCGACCATGCGTTGGCACAAGAGTTACCCCATATGGGACAGTCATGTCCTAGACACCTCCACCAGTGGTACAGCGCTCTGCACAGTATTTCAGTGACACACCCCGGCCCACCACTGGCCACAACAACCAGCACAGACACCCACAGTGGTGCGTAGAAGCATGCACCACACCAGATGCCACATAGGGTCTGGACAGACATCCACCCATACCCAAGGGCACAACAACACAGAGACGCAGTGGTGGGGCAACCAAGCCCCCAGTGTGGGCCCATGTAAGCCGTGTACACACAACCTGCAGTCCACCATGGCACTGGAGTACCAACCACCATGTGCAGGCACCATGGACCAATACACCACCAATAGTCACCTGGAGCACAAGCCACAGACAGTGGGACACATCCCCTGCAACACACACAAGCCACAGCATGGAGGTGGAACAATGACCATGTCACCCACAGTGCCACCTAAGCCAGGCATGCACCACACCAGTGACATGGGCAACCCAGCAAAGCAACTGGTACAGTGTCCACCCTGCAGGGAATGCCACCATTGACATGCCAGCAGACCATGCAGGTCACAGACAGGCATGTGTGTCAGCTGCACAGGCCATGGACGGGCCGATGGGTACACCATGGACATAGAGCATGCGCCATGGACCACTGCACACAGTCATCCAGTGTACAGGGAACAACACACACAACACAGACACTGACTGATATCTATCTCCACACCATAGACACCTCCACATGGACACACACACATACCCATGACTGCATCACGCCTGATGCCATGCACACCACTGCAGCGGAGCACCTATAGCCCACTGCAAATCAGAGACCACCACAGTATTCATATAAAAGTCAAATGTATTATAAAAATATAAAAATCAACTATGTACATAAATAACAACTATATACAGGTTTGTGGTTGGGGACACAAAAAGGTGGGATAGGCAGGGAAGGGTTGGACAAATGGGATGGGATAGGAGGGTGTGAGGTGGGTCCATGGGGAGGAAGTCAGGGACCAAGGGACTACTGGTTGCTCCGCCGGTCCTGGCTCTGGCACCCCCTGGCTCTGTGCCTTCGAAGAACCCCCGACTCATCAATCCTCCGAAGAATTGTCACGGTCTCACGGGCCAGAATAAGGAGTTCCTGCATGGTGTCCCTGATCTCCCTCAGATGTCTCGCACCTAGGACAAGGGAGTGCAGTCAACAGGTGTGAATGCACAACCCCATACAGCCCACCCACTGTGCATGGCATACGGCCATGGGACATACCACTGTGATGGTGTGTGACCAGCCACAGTGATCACGTCCACAGGACCTGCCCACCCAGGTGCATACAGCCATGCAGAACGCTACATACACCCACTGGCCAAGTCATGCACAGCACCACCGTGGCCATCTAGTGACATGGCTATGTGGTGCAAAGACAGTGGCAAAGCCATGCACCTAGTGCATGCATGGACCACCAGTGATGCACACCCAGACATGCATTGCCACTGGACAGTGTTGACTGTAACAAGTGGCGTGCATGGCAGTGATGTCAATGAATGGTGGCCATGTCCCGCTGCCCACCTTGTCACACAGCATGCAATATTAATCATGGATGTCTGGCACTCACCCACATCAGGCTGGTTAGGTGGCTGTTGCTGGTCCTCGGCCTGCCTGGCTGTGGCTTCAACTCCCCTCCACTCCACATGCAGTCGGCACAGTTCTTCTGGACCTGTGGGGACAAAAAGAAGAGAAGAAATCAGTATATTCCTGAAGCAAAGTCTCCCTGCCCCAAGGAGTGTGCCCCCCCACCCAGCCAGACCACCCACCCCACACCCTGTGAACACTGCCACGGCCAACCCCAAACGGTCCCTCCCCTATGTGCTGGACACAGACAACACTGTGACCCATATGGACAATAAAAGTTGTTGATGGAACCGCTACCTGGATGTGGCACCTTGTCCCTCCTGGCACGTGACCTCAGTCAGGCCAGTAGCTCCGGCTCCCTCCTCTGCAGGTCACCATATTGGTGCCTGCACTGCTCAGCAGTACGGCCCCTGCCTGTTGCCTCCTCGAGGGCTGTGGCCACCTCCTGCCACACCTGGGTGCTTGCTTGCCCTATCCAGGGGGGCCTCCCCAAAGAGAGGCCCATGGTGTGGCTCTACTATGGCCACCAGATTAGCTAGTTCGATGGCCGTCCAGGGAGCAGCTCTTCTCCGCGTCATTGCGATAGCTATAGTAGGCAATATGGTGCTCTGCAGCACGGTACCCCACGTGCAGATGCTGCGTGGTACAGCGCTGCCATTCCCTATCGTGCTGTTACTGAACAGCACGATAGAGGTGCACCTATGCCTGACGCATGGTGCCAAGGGGACAAAGGTCGGGCATAGGGTCAAGGGTCTCTGGCGCAAGGCCATGCACAGCACCATCAGATGACAATGCATGTAGTGTGATTGGCTGCCTGTGTGCCAGTGCTACAGCAGACTATAGGGCAGTTGGGCCATTGCGCCTATGAAGGCCCATTGCCACAGTGCCATGTAGTGACCTTCGCTATAGCACCACTGGCACAATGGTGGTTGTGCCCTGCATTGCCTACTGCGCACAGCACATCATCATCAGTGCAGCAGATGCCTGCGTCAGCAACCTGGGCATGCACAATGAGGTGTACTACGCATGCCACAGAACTGCACCATTGGCTCAGCACGTTCAACACAATTGCGCAAAACACAACAGCACGATATTCAGCCGTCATATGCAAATCATCCGATCAGCCATTCAATGGTGCAGCACTGCAATTTACATCTAATTAAAGTTGCTCCTCACCTCATTTGCATGGATTGCACTATAAAGGTGCGACAATGTGCTGCAGTGTCCATAGTCGGTTACTGCAGTTTATTGGTGAGTTGCATGCTGTGTGGGAGTGTGGACTGTGGATTCAGGGACATGCATGGGACTGCACAGTCAAAGGGTAACAACTGCCATTCTTAAAGGCTACATAATGACCAAGCATGTTCTTGGAGAGGAGGACAACAGTGGTGGGAGGAGAAGGAGGCCAAATTTTACTAAGGTCGAAACCGAGGCCCTTTTCGAGGCCTACCTGGTTCAGGAGCCACTGCTCAGTGGACGGCAGGGCACCACTCAGAACCATGCTGCTGCATGGGAGGAGGTGGCACGTGCCGTGAACCTGCATGGCAGCCACCAGCACTCCATGCAGGAGTGTAAGAAGAAGATGGGCACAGACAGGAGGAGTGTAAAGGAGAAGGTGGCTGCCATCAGTGCAGCACATGCTGCAACAGGTGGGAGGACAGCTGGAGGTGGTACAGCTCACCCCAGTGGAGGACAGGCTTGCTGCAAGCATGCACCGAAGTGCCATAGAGGGAGTTCCGGGTGGTGGCTTCCAGATGGGTGGTGGCCCATCTCTGCATGGTAAGTCATGATCTGTCTGGGGGCAGGGGGGTCACATGCAGTAACGCGACTTTGTTTTCCCTTACAGATCCTGAACATCTGCATGGGTCAGTGGTAGTGGGCCTGTCCACTGCGGACAGTTGGATGGAGTCGGAGGTGGGACCATCCAACTCCACAGGAATGTGTAGATTTGTACGACAGTCGGGCTGCCTGGCTGTCTACACTGATGTCATTGAAACAGGTGTGGATGAAGCCCTGCCTGTGTCCCAGCATGCTGGCATCCTGTGGCTGTGGCTGGGGCAGAGTCCAGCACCAGTGATGATAACATGACCGTCATGGGCAGTGACACGTGTGTGCCACAGGATGGACACATAGCAGGACAATTCACACCCATGGCTGTGGGTGGTGCCACTGTGGGGGCCTGCATGTCAGCACAGTCCCAGGCTGTGCCTGTCAGCACCAGTGGGGCAGCACTGGTGTCTGTTCAGGACAGTGGGACTGTTGCAGCCACTGTGGTGGCACCACTGAGCCCTGGGGTGCGGCAGCCGGAGGGGCAGCATCAGCAGTCACCCACCGGGCCTGGGAGTACAGGGTTCAGCGGCGGTGTCTGTGCACCACCTGTGGACATACCCAGACCTGGTCCTGGTGCGCAGCACCCACCCTCAAGGGGTGCTGAACATCAGGCCCTTGCACATCCTGAGGGACAGGATTCTGAGGAGGCTGATGACCTCTTGGACGAGCACACCTGCCTACTGTGAGAATCGGTCCAGCAGCAGATGCGGCTTGTGACGTCTGTGGAAGCACTGTGTGTGGCTCTGGAGTGGGCAGAGGAGCATTGTAGCAGAGACACCGAATGGATCCTGGCATGGATGGACTGTTTGTGGGAGGATGTGACCGCTGCCATTGACAGGCATGCACAGGCATTCATTGCTGTCATGGCTACAATGGGCACACAGTCAGGTGCTCATGCGTCGCAGACACCACGCAGTGCACTCTCCAGCCCCCCATTCCCGGTGTCGTGCGACTCCCGCCCTGCCAATGCTGGGTTCAGCTGTGGGCATCCTGAGCACTCCTGGTGCAGGCATGTTCAGTGTGCTGCAGACCCCTGCATGGGCACAGTCATGTTCATGCAGTGGAACCCCTGGAGGACCATCGGTGCCACCCCATGAGGCCAGTGGTCAGCCTGCCAGTGCTGGCGGGTCTCGGCGGGGCTGCCCATGCATCTGTGGTGGCCGTGGCACTGTGTCGTGAGACTGACCTGTCTCCCAGTGTGGCTACTGTCTGGTGCTGCCCTGTGTGCATTGTTTGTTTCAGTGAGCAGTGCACGGGTGGGTACCTGGCCCTGCACGTGGACACACAGTCCACCTGCACACCCTCCCGGCTGCTGTCCACAGTTATGTGTGCATGATGATGCTTGCATTGCACTTTACACCAAAGTGCAATGGTGCCCAGCATCTGACATATGCACATGGACAGGCAGTGGGCGTGGTGGCCTGTGGACATGTGTGTTGCTAGGGTGTGCGTTCTGACTCGGTGTGCCTTCTGGCCTCTGTGCACATTTGTTGCGTTGTGTGTGTGCATGAGTGTGTGTGTGTCCTTTGGTGTGGCATGTTAATCCTCACCCATCCCTGGCTGTGTGTGTGCCTCTGTGCCCTTCCACTTCCCTCGACGGCATGCACCCCAGTGTGGGTTCCTGTGTGTTTGTGGGTTGTGTCTTGGCCACTGGTGGTTGCGCATGGCCCCATGACTTACCTGCATTGGCTGAAGTGCTCCTCCGTGATGGTGTCCTGGTGCAGCTGTGCCAGCCAGAGCAGTCGGGGGTCCCGTCAGCCAAGGGGAAATGCCCATCACCATCATCACTGGCATCCCCATCGTCCCCATCGCAGTTCCCCTCTTCGACCTGTATGGCTATCCCACATTCGTTGGCCATGTTGTGCAGGATGTAACAGGCCAGGAATATCCCACAGGCCTTTGAGGGACTGTACTGTAGGGCACCGCCAGAGGTGTCCAGGCAATGGAAACGTGCCTTCAGCATCCCGAACACCCACTCAATGACATTGCGTGTAGTGGCGTGTGCCTCATTGTAGCATTGCTGCGATGGGGTCGTGGGCTGCCAGTAGGGTGTGAGCAGCCAGGGACAGAGTGGGTATCCACTGTCACCTGTGTGTAGAGGGTGGAGGTTAGTTTGGTGATCAGCATCACCCTGCCCCAAGCCATGTAGGCTACTACCCATGGCACCTCTGGCCATGCCCCCCCCAGGCCCTATATTTGTCCATTTGGTTTGCATACTCACCCACTAGATGTCCAGTGGGGATGTCCCCACTCTCGAATCTGTGGCACAGTGCCGACTGGTGCCAGATGAAAGAATTGTGTGCTCCCCCAGGGTGCGTGGCACAGACATTGATTATGCGCCCCCTGGCATCACACACCACCTGGCAGTTGATGCTGGCATAGCCCTCGCGATTTATGTATGCGGTCCCTCATGGCCAGGTGGTGTGTGTATGGCCACATGGGTGCAGTCTATTGCTCCTAGCACACCAGGCATATGTGCTACCCTGTGGAACTCCTGTATATTTGCTGTGTGCTCCGCCGCTGTGCTGGGGAAATGGATATACTCCTCAGCATGTGGCAGCAGTGCATTGAGGAATTGGGTGAGGTGGCATGATGTGGCTGACTGGGTTATGCCTGTGGTGTCCCCAGTTGGTCTCTGGAAGGTACTCATGGCAAGCAAGCACATGCAGGCTGTGACCTTGGTCTCCACTGACAGGGCATGGCTCCGTCGTGTGGGTTCCTGCATCACATCACTGCACAGCTCACAGAGCTGCCTCAGAATTGCCCTGTTCAGGTGGTACCAGCCCACAATCTCAGTATCAGAGTACAGCTCAAAGCTGGTGTGGGCTCAGTACTGCCTGTTGGGGGCATACCACCGACGGGCCCTTCCACGGCCATGCTCCCCTGCCACACGCCTTCTCACCCCCCTCATTATGGCCTCCATGTGGAAGGTGGCACTGGCCATGTCCCTGGTTTCATGCTCACCCCCGCAGCTGTTACTGTATTCCCCCGCTGTCCTGGCTGCTACCTCCCTGCACTGGGTACACCTGCCTCATGCTGGCCTCTGTGCTGTGTGGCTCCCCACACCTTCCCTGTGCCTGGCTGTTAACTGTGGCCTTTCTCTGGCCTGCCCTGTTCCTGCCACTTGCCCTGTCTGTGTGTTTCTGCCTCATGTGGCTTCCCTGTAGCATTCTTGTGCCTCTTCCTTGCTCCTTTTTATTTTGGCTCATTTCTGCTATGGCACAACTTCCGCTTGCTCCACTGTTGTGCATTGTGCAAGTCTTTGAATATCACACTGCGCCATTTATGCATGGTTCCTCCCCCTTCGGTTGCGCATGCCTTCATTATCATTGAGCTGTTGCTCAGCATGATTTCGGGGGCGCAACTGCCTCCTGCTGAATATCGCAGAATGGTGCAAATTTGGACTTGCGCAGGTGCAACCCTGTTGCGCATGGCTCAACTCTTTTGAACATCTGGGCCAAGGTGTTTAATAGCAAGCCTGCCATAACTCATTATAAACTGGAGGTACCTCCAAGTATAAGCCTGCAACCTGCTACACAAAGCCACTTAATCACAATCTTTCATTTGGTTAATCCCAGGTATATTGACTTCAGACCACATAGAAGCTAGCCACCATGGGCCATACAAGCTTCCTTTGAGGCCATTTACAATCCGTCAGAGATAAAGCCTACTCAGGAGTGCTCATTTTAGTGCTAATGAACAGTTAAATGTGTGGTTTACCTCGGGTTCTCTTCCAGCCTAATTCACTAGTTAAGAAGTATTACCGCAAATATTAAAATAGTAATACCTAAGAATAGTGTGGGACATATACTTGGCTTCTTCAAGATAGAAGCAGCTAAACAAACTCCTTAATAATTTTCTATCCCTACCTTTTACCAATTTAGTTCAGTTATATGGGCTAAATAGTAGTTTTTGATTATTAAAATTATACATCTGGCAGCCTACCATTTAAACAAATGCCCTGTTTATGATTTGTTTTTACTTAATTGAAAGTATAAAAAACATTGTGCATTTAAAAAACTACAGTATATAATGAATAGAATATCCTACAAACAGTTATAATTATAACACTCTCAAAATTCATTGCCAATTATTCCATACATTTAGTCATAAGACATTAAGAGAATAAATCTCCACTGAGCAGAGTTGTGATTCCACTATAATCAAGAGTCCATTCATTTTTAGAACAAACGTTCAAGGCTCCATTGACTCTGTAGTCCATGTATCAAAATGTGTAAAAGGCTCCTTTTCATGTCCCAGAGTCCATACAATTATTTAGAATGGACAGATAAATTAATGGAACATGCAGGAATAAATCCTGGTGCCAACCACTTCTAGGTTTGAAGTTCTAGAGACACCAAATTACATCCAAAGAAGGTATTTTACCCTTAGACATTTAACAAGCATTTGTCAATGCCGAATGTTGGCTTGCTGGCATTGGCAGTGGTAGTGTAGAAGTTACAGAGCAGCATAATAGGAATGGCAGTGAAGTACTGAACTGAATCCCACCCCACCACCACCCTGCAGAGAGTGACAAGCATTGGGGTGTGTCTTTGGGTCGTCAGGCATAACGGCCATGCCATTTCACCACACCCCACCCTGCAGACACTGACAAGTGTCATGGTGTTCCTTGGGGTCTTTGGCCCATATGCACACCCCATTCCATTAGAAAATACGATGAGATGGGTGCGATATAGGAGAATGGGGTGAACTTTGGGGCCAAAGTCCAAGGCATACTCGATGCCTGTCACTGGCTGCAGGGTGTGAAGGTATGAGCATTACAGGCAAGAATATCAAGTCACACCCCGATGCCTGTCATTCTCTACAGGGTTGCGTATGGTTGGAAACCCTAATACCTCAGGCATTCGTTGGTATTTTCACTCCAAATTTTCAGCATGTTTTTTTGACCCCACCTCATGAACAGTGGCAATATCAGTTTGTTAGTCGAAGCTGCTTATGCACAGTGACTACTGCATTTAGCACTACAGGTGCAAAACATTCGAACAGGATGTAAAAATGACAGCTGTACTGTTCATGGGGAGGTGTAAAAAATGGCAATGTTGCAAATCTGCAGCAAAAATATTAAAAAAACTGGCGAAGTCACGAGCGTACATAGAAACTGTGCAACGCACACCCGTAATATAATTAGGTTGGGGATTTTTTACAGCAGATTGTCAAGTCAGGCATTTTGGTGCCTCTGATCATGAACAATATCACTGTGATTTTCTTTATCTGTCCCGAGCAATGATTTCCCACAGTGACCACGAATCTCTGTGCTGAAAGTGTGAAAACACACTTCGGCCATGTTGTGAAAAATGACAGCTGTACTGTTCATAAGGAAGTGTGGAAAAATGCCACTGGTGAAAATCTGGACTGAAAATATTACAAAGTCATGAACTTACGAGGGTGCGTGGAAACTGTGCAATGCTCACTCATAACACAGTCATTTTATGGACTTTTGTCACCAAATTTTCAACATAGCCATTTTAAGACCTCTGCTCATGAACAGTGTAACTGTGATTTTCGTAATCTGTCCCAAACATTGCTTTCGCACACCAACAGCACCATTGTGGGCTACATGTGTAAAAACACATTTTGGGTGACATATGAAAAATGGCAGCTATACTGTTCATAATGAAGTGTAATAAAATGGCAATGTTAAAAATCTGGAGTGAAAATATTAAATTCACAAACTTACGAGCATGCATAGGAACTGTGCAACGCACGCTCGTAAAACAGTCATTTTTAGGAATTTTTACACCAAATTTTCAACATAGCCATTTTAAGACCTCTGCTCATGAACAGTGTCACTGTGATTTTCTTAATGTGTCCGTGCATTGATTTCTCAACCGACTGCGCCATTGTGTGCTACATGGGCGGAACACATTTTGGTGAGATGTGTAAAATGACAGCTATACTACTCATAAGAAGGTGTGGTAAAATGGCATTGTTGAAAATCTGGAGTGAAAATATTGAAAATTCGTGAACTTATGAGCGTGCGTAGGAACTGTACAACGCACGTTCATAAAACAGTCATTTTTTGGAATTTTTTCACCAAATTTTCAATATAGCCATTTTAAGACCTCTGCTCATGAATGGTGTCACTGTTATTTTCTTAATTTGTTCTGTACATTGATTTCGCACACCGACTGCGCCATTGTGTGCTACTTGGGCGGAAACACATTTTGGGTGAGATGTGAAAAATGACAGCTATACTGCTCATAAGAAGGTGTGGTAAAATGGCAATGTTGAAAATCTGGAGTGAAAATATTGAAAATTCACAAACTTACGAAAGTGTGACAGGAACCGCGCAACGCACGCTCGTAAAACAGTCATTTTTTGGAATTTTTCCACCAAATTTTCAAAAATAGGCTTCTTGAGAGCCCACCTTATGAACACTGGCAGTGTCTTTTCATTAATCAGTCCCAAAAGGTGATTTCGCGCAGTGACTGCGAAATCACCCTTTGGGCCTGAATAATGCCATGACAGTGACAGCATTCATGAGAAGGGGTCCCAAAAACCCCATGTTGAAAATTTGGTGCAAAACTTCCAAAAAATGCCTGAGATATGCAACAAAGTTGAAAAAACCCTATCTAGCCCATTATACAGTTTACTGGCATTTCCTCAGTTCACTGTCGGCTTTGAAGAGTGCAGACGTGTTCCCAGTCCACCGAGATCATCGTGCCAGACTCAGAAGTAAGTGTGGGGTGAGGGGTGTGGGAGGCAGGATGCGAGTGGGTGGGTGTGGGTTGTGGAGGGGCAGGGAGAGCGCCATGGGACCGTTTAATTTACAGTTTTTTTTAAATTGACGATGCGGGACGCGCTTTCACACTGGGGTGGGCTCCCAGCATGGCAGAAGAATGGCTGGTGGGGCGTGGAGCCGATGGGATTGGGCACCCCGTTGAATGGTATCAGTTGCCGCCTGGGGTGGGTTCCTGGTGTGGCACCCTGTACTGGGGGTACTGGGGGAGGACAGTGGAGCCGATGGGGATTGGGCACCCCACTGGCAATGGCATCAGTTTCCATGCTGCGGTGGGCTTCCATCGTGGCACTCTGTACTGTGGGGGGGGACGGCACATTACGTAAAGTGGACGTAACTTGTAAACAAAGTGCCGCTGCATGACGAGCTTGTCTCTGATTGCAGCGGCACTTTGTTTAGAAGTTTTGTCCACTTTGCATACTGTTGCTGTCAGCGCTAGCATGCTAGCTTATTGGGGAATGAGGGACGCACCTACTGATGCATGCCCTGCATTCGCCCAGCAGCAGCCGTGCCTCCAAATCTCCACTCTCCCAATATGTTGACTGCCACGCAAGCGCGGCAAGCCAACATAATAAAACAGAAATAAAAATAAAAATCAAACAGCTCCATACCTAAGGGGCCTCATACAGCAGCTCAGGTATTAAGGAGTCCTGTTTAGGTACATAAGTAAAATGCTTTGATGTTTTACAATTAAAAATAGGTTCTGCCTAAACAGTGCGATGTACTCTAAAATAAGCTCCTCGTAAATCTCAAGCAATAGCATGGCCAGTATACACATATACACATCCTTTGGGCAGGGTATCATATTTTTCTCCATTCAAGGAGTCCTATGAATTAACTCAGCATTTTGAAGTCAAGAAATACTGTAGTTGTTCAGAGGCCACTAAGCTCCATATGCTCCACAAGTGGAGTCCCAACTAAGAAAACAAATATTACCTCAGGGTTTTAATTTATCAAGTATAATCACCATGACAATGTCCGAGTCACCACTTAAGGAGACCACAGTGTTTAAAATGTCCAATTCAGTAATTTAATAGTGACTCAGCTGTCCCAGATTTCTCCTTCCCAAGGGAATATAAATATAAAGCAGTACCTTCTAGAATGGATTAGTCAGAGTAATATCATTTCAGATCATTCTAGTATAAAGCAAAATCTGTAGACTTTCCAACAATAATATTTTATAAGACTTTTACATGTTTGACCTGTGGGTAATTTACAAACTGTCCCTCTCATGTCGGCAATCCTCTGTGTCCACTCCTCGGTCTGTATGGCACCATCACACTTATTCCTGAGGCCATCCACCAAGAATTACAGATAATGACTCAAACACAACCACCAGGCCCCTCAGCACAAACAGGGCAGCTCCACTCTCTGCAGCCATCCATATGTCCGCAATCACAAGCACTCTCCTCAGAGGCAAAGGCGCACCTGTAAAGAAAAATGGAACAAAAACACTCCACTGAGTGTAATAACTTCAAGAATACTCAGTCCAAGAGATAATGACAGCTCCCAGCCCCTAGACAACATTAGCTTACCTTTTGTAAGGCAATACCATGCCTTTCGGCACTAAAAGTGGCATCATAATCACAGACATCCAAATTCCTTTTAAGAGGACTCCCTAGACCAAGTATATGGACAAGACATCATGTAATACCTATTCAGTCCCTTTCTCCAGGTATTGTAAATACTGACTGCCCTCCTTCCGAATGTTGCAGCATGACAAACTTCCAAAATGGAAAAAAACACATCTGAGTGGAACCCAAAGAAATTTAGGTTGCACAGCACCTTAGAACAAAGTAGCAGCATTTCTGCCCAAAACAGAGGAGCTTCTAAGCTTGGAGCAAACGTGACTTTTTTTGGCACTCCGAGAGAAAAAAACTCAGTATAAACGGGTACCATTTGCTAAAATAGCAAGAGTTACATTCAACAGATAAGCATTTTTCTGAAGAAAAAGTTACAAGACACTCTAGTAAATGCAAAACTGCAGGGAGTAGAGCAGCATCATGGCCATCTTGCCGTTCTACCCACTCGGAGATACCTAATAACTTACAGAGAATAAGTTAATAATCATTTATAAATCCATTACAAGCAACTTTATGCTCAAATTGTCATTACTTGTTTACTCTTCTCTCTTATTTTCACTTTCAGTGAGTATATCTTTCAGCATGGGGAATAATTTTAACCCACAGTCCTTCTAAGGAATGGTATTCAACAGATTACCTGGTCCTATAGTTACAAAAGTGAGAAAGTTTTCTCCCATAACCCAAGCATGGTCTAGAACAAAAGGACTAAAAACTCTACATGTGAATATCCACAGTTTATGACCCAAATTACCAGAGCTTGAAGCCTGGTCACTCTGTTACTCTCCAGACATAATAGCCATCTCAGAAACTTGGCTCAGACCTACAGTACTCCCGCATGAGATTGCATTCCCAGGATACTCAGTCTTTAGAAGTGATTGAGTATATAAATGGGGAGGGGGTGTACTAATCTATGTCCACCCACACGTAGCAGCCCTTGAATTGGATGCTACCTTCAATGAAGGATTTAGTTGGGGAATTCATCTTTATATCTGCCATCTTGGGCAACGATAAGACATTATATGTCGGTTGCATCTACACCTCCTCCCCAAAGCATGCTTCTCAGGCTTTGTCCTCCCTCACTTCTAGCCTCTCTGAGCTGCACCCCACAGAACTCATCATGTGTGGTGACATCAATCTTAACTGGCTGGACTAAAGGCAGAAAACATATCAGTCATCTCTAGATAGTGCCCACCTTACTCAAATAATTATTGAACCTACTAGGCTTAATTTAAGATCTGGCAACCACACACTGCTAGATTGGATTCTAGCAAGTAGGGTAGACAGAATCAGAGCCTCTGGGGTTCTCCCCGATACCCTTAGTGACCACTCACCAGTCTATTGTATATGGAAAAACAACCCCCCCAAATATATTGAGTCCAAGGACCTATCCTGCTTCAATGAGTCTGCTTTTCTTAACAGCCTTATGAAAGTCAACAGGAGACCAATAAATAACGTCCCCATTGTAGACCAGGCCCTTGACTACTTTATATACAGTTTCACTAATGTTGTGAGCAGATTTGCTCCTATAAGGTGATACAGGGCTAAAGGCCTCTTCGCTCCATGGCTCAACAGTGAGCTCAGAAAAGCCTCCAGACTTAGGGATAAAGCCTGGCTGCAATATAAGCACTCTGAGCTACCCTTTAACTGGCACTCCTATAGATCCCTCTGGAATACCTGCAAAAGCAGACTTAGAAGTGCTAAGAAGACCTGTATAAAGTCCCTTCATACCCAAAATCTCTCTTCCCCCAAACATTTCTGGTCCCAAATAAATCAGCAACTGTATGGAAAAACTACTGCTTCTGCCCATGATATTCACTGTGATGACCAAGTTCTATCTAACCCCCAAACGGTGGCATCTGAATGTAATCACTTTTTCACCAACCTAGATAGATTCAAGGCCCCCTTACACACTCCCCTTGATATCCCCCAACCCTCCCTACCTCAGAAAATACCTCTAACACTGAATCCCCACTACCACAACCCTCTAATACGTACATACAAAAAAATGCCCGCAGATACAGGCCTCAAGGTTTATCGAGTCTGCTTGATTGTGCAGCTAGCAGTGTGTCACTCTGCAGCTGCTAATGGTACATCTACACCAAAATTTCACCTTAAATTAGTAACCAGACAGGAAGTCCTTAAGCGATTAAAGATGCTCAAAGGTGAAGGTTCACCGGGTAGTGACACTCTGGAACCGTGTGTAACCCCTAGATGGCGCTATCCCAGGGGCTACTACCCCTGCCTGATTTGCCACTAACAGGTTGAGGGGCCTGGATCCAATGGCGGGTGCCTCCACCCAGAGGTCAGGGTTTGCAATAGTTAAACTAACTTGGTCACAGCCCTCTGGGACACTGCAACCCCCCTTTCTTCCCACTAGTGGCCCACACAATATATCAGAATTACCTTCACAGTATACACTTACCCCAGGTCTGGTTCCGGCACTGGGACCTCCTGTGAAATGAGATACAGTGCAACAATCACAGTACAGTACTTTAACATAGACAAATACCTCAGGCAGTATAACTTTGCTGAAACAAGCAGCTCTGATTTATTTAGGGGATATAACAAGGACAGGGGAAATCAGGTTAATTAGCTTATCACTCTAATAATCTACCTATGGCTCTGTGCACAGGCCTATCCCTATCAGTTACTGTCCCTGGGTACCCAAACCCTAGTGGCTAGTCCAAACCGTGGCAGCTGGTAGGGGCCCTTTCACACGAGAAAGGAGAATTAAACAGTCAGCAGTACAGTAATTCCATTTGGATTTAATGTGGCAATTCAACAGGGCGACCCTGAATTAGTACTCACGACCTCCAAATAAGATAGGTCCTTCAATGTCAGCAGGGCTCACTTGAGGTACACAAACCTCTTCACACATCCATAAAAGAAAGCACTATACCAGGCAGGCTGCATCTGTATCCCGATCACAATTACTGCACAATACCCGGGAGAACACACAGCAGATTCAGTTCCTGACAGACCGAGTGCAATTTTCAGCAATTCTTCCAGTCTTCTACAGGGTGAGCCTGGTTTCTACTCTTCAGAGATCCTTTGATTCTTTTCACAGGACGGATTCAGTCCTAACAAGCTGTTACACAAGCTGCAGACCGGAACTCTGGGCCTTACACACGTTTTTTGACTAAAACTGCACACTGAAAAGCACAGGGCTCCTTCCTTCTTCACTGCCAAAGCTCAACTCAAACTCCAACCGACAAAACCGGCACTTCCTTTGAGTTCCTCCCAGTTCTTGACTGGATTGGCTGTCACTCACAATAGACTGCTGCTGTTGGTCCAAAAGGCACTGAAGTCTAAACTACATCTCCCAGAGTCACTGCCCATACAATCCTCTTGTGGCTGGCTCAGATTATGAGTCCAAGTTCTGATTCGTCCAAGGCACCATTTTAGAGCTAGCTTACCCACACTGATTGGTCCAGTTCAGCAGTTCAAAACTAGAATGGGAACTAGCAGACACAGTTCTGACTGCAAAGAAAGCAGGTTAGACAAACTGTAATTTCATTATTACTCTAAATAATTTCTGGCAAACAGTTACATCTTTCAGATAGGTTCCCTTTGCACTCTAGTGACTGCAAAAATGAAGTGAATTGGCAGCAGCTCAGTGGTACTCAGAGAAGCACACAGTCCCCCCATACAAACTAATTATGTCTGCAAGCAGACAGCTCTTAAAGACAGTACCAGAGGCTCTAAAACACTCACTGATAAATGGCTTAAATGCCAAACACCATTCAGGCTTGGAGCATTCAAGCAAGCTCCTGGAAGTCTTTTGGGAACCCCCATTTGCAGGGGGGTTACACCCTTCCTGGCCTGGGAAAGCTTGACGTCCGCGTCAAGCAAGTACCCCCATAAGTTTCAACTGCAACCATATACATTTGCATTAGGCTCGCACATGTAATCATCAGTCAATATGTCATTTTACCAAGAACACATTTCTGAAACATTGCAGTACGTCACTCTTTACACAGTATTACATACACATTGTACCATAACTCAAGTTATTACCTCTTGTACATGAAACCTGAAGAGAGGGGCCCTTCCCTATCAGTTACCTTGGGGCTGGATGGGGCAAGGGCACCATACTTAGAGGGCAACACAAGTAACTTGGAGTTAGCACTGATGCTCAGTTTGGGCAATGAGCTCGGGGACACATACACTCCTTTATGGACAACATTGAGAGGCAAGTCCACAGGCCTCCCAAGTGAATCATAACTGAGGTGCACCACAGGCTTTACAGCTCGACCAGTCTTTCTAGGGGAACTGTTATAGTCTCTGCACTCTGAGCCTCATTTTCAGCATTGTCCTCACTTGTCAGGGGAGTCTCCATGGGGTAGAGAGGCTAGAACTTGGGGCACTTTCAGCTCCAGGAGTTACAGTTTCTGAGTCCACAACATTTGGCTCGCAAGAGAGCTTGGACACTGGCAGTGGACTGTCAGGGCACTCAAAATACTCTTCTTGTTCGGTGTATCACCAGTCTGCCCCAATCTATCATTTTCCTCCCTGAAAGCTCAAACAGTTCAACCATGCACAATGATTCCATTTCATCTGATCTGATGCTTTGCACTTCACTTTCTGGGAGCATTGGCTCCAGGGATGAAGCTGGGGGCTTAGACAGTCCAGAAGGCCCAGCTTTGTCTCCAGTATTGACTAGGGGATTGCCCCGAAACAATTGACTCAGTTCGTAAGAAGGATAGTATTCAAAGTCACTCTCACTTTCTTCCGATATGGACTGACAGTCATGCTCAACTGGGACTTGTGGAGGGGAACACTTTAACTTTGCTTCTGTAGGTGCAGACTTTCTTGATCTTTTCTTAGCAGCAGCTCTAGTCACTGGTCCAGAGGGGGCATCTTCTAAGGGCTCAGACTCAATTAAGATTTGTCCAATGGGCAGTAAATGATTTCTATGCATTGTTTTTACATCTTTTGAATTATTCTCAGGCCTTACTTTGTACACTGGCAGATCATCTAGTTTGCCCACTACAATGTGAGGAGATGGTGCCATCTGTCAGCAATCTTGTGCTTGCCATGCAGTCCCAGATTTCTTAGCAATACCCGATCTCCCTCCTGGAGTTCCTGTGCTTTCACCTTTTATCATACCTTTCTTTGTTGGCCAGATTTCTTTTGGCAGCCATGGTTTGAGCCAGTTGGTACGCATGAGTTAGCTGGGCCTTTAACTTTTGCACATACTGTAAATAGTTGTCAGCTTGAACCCCATCAGGAGAGACCCCAAACACACATCTACTGGTAGTCGAGCTTCTCTTCCAAACATCAAGGTAGGGGAGAATCCAGTGGCATCACTTTTGGTTGCAGTTATAAGCATGTACCAGGGTGCTAATTTGTTGGCTCCATCTAGGCTTGTCCTTTGGGTGCAGGGTGCCTAGCATATCTAGCAAAGTGCGGTTGAAACGTTCAGGCTGTGGGTCCCGTGGGGTGGTAAGGAGTGGTTCTGGACTGCACTCCCCACAGAGAAAGCATCTCTTTGATCAGATGACTCTCAAAGTCTCTCCCTTGATCAGAATGGATTCTTTGTGGGAGCCCCATAGTGAACAAAAGTTTTCTACAAGTACTTTGGCCACAGTGGATGCTTTCTGGTCTTTGGTGGGGAAAGCTTGGCATATCTCGTGAAATGGTCAGTGACCACCAGCACATTACTGATATTTCTTTGATCTGACTCCAAACTCAGAAAATCAATACAGACCAGCTCCATGGGTGCACTGGTGGTGATGTTAACAAGGGGCAGCCCTCTGAAAGCTTTCCTCTGTAAGCAGCGACTACAAGTTCGAATGTGTTGCTCCACATCAGCCCCATCTTAGGCCAATAGAATCTGGATCTCACCAAGTCAAGTGTTCTGTCTATACCAAGGTGCCCCATGTGGTTGTGCAAGGACCTCAGTACTGAGTCTCGAAGGCAGTGGGCAGCACTAGTTGTTGTTTGTCTACTTGTCCCCTCTGTCTACTGTTTCTCTGTATAACAGTTTATTGATCAGTTTCAACTTAGGACCTTCTTTGTATAACAGTGCAGTTCTCAAATCAGTGGGCGTAATTTGGACACATCTTTTCCTGCATAGAGGGCTTCTAAAGCTGCTTTGATCATGGGATCGCGAGTTGAGCCCATGAATACTGTCATTGTCCAGCTGAGGCAGTGCACCAATGTCTATTGCAGAAAAGTGGCAATAAGCAGCAGGTATGCAATTCTCAGAGGCTCCCAAGCAATCCACCATGCAGTCCACTGCGTCCGTGGACATTGTTCCTCCCTGTCAAACTTCGGCAGAGTGCCAGAATGTCAGGTTCTGCCAATCGGACCCAATCATTCTGGGAACAGGCCTCCGGGAGAGAGCATCAGCATCTATGTGGTTCAGACCTGCTCGGTATTCAGAGCATAGTCATATGTAGATAATGCAGAAAGCCACCTATGGCCAGTGGCATCCAACTTAGCTGAGGTCTGCACATAGGTCAAAGGATTATTGTCAGTTTTACTAGTATTTTAGCCCAATACAAGTACTCATGGAATTGGTCAACAATAGCCCACTTCAAAGCTAGGAACTCTAACTTATGTACAGGATAGTTCTTTTCGGATGGGGTTAGGCTTCTACTGGCAAAGGCCACTGGTCTCAGGCCATTCTGTGCTCTTGGTACAACACAGCCCCAACCCTTGCAAGCTAGCATCAGTGTGCAGGACGTAAGGTTTTCTTGGATCGGCATAGGCCAGCACTGGAGCATAGGTAAGTTGATATATGATCTCATGAAAAGCAGTCTCACAATCAGGAGTCCAGCAGGCCCCAAATACTTCACTCGGATGAAAATACACTCTTTCAGTCTTGAGGGACGCTGACTTTTGGTATTTTTGTGGGTTGGGGATACCCTTGTAAGGTTAAGTAAAGGGCGGATCACTCTTGAATAGTCCTTGATGAGCGCCGATAATAACCACAGAATCCCAGGAATCTTGCAGTTCTTTTAGATTTTTGGCTGTGGCCAGGTGGTCAAGGCCTCAACTTTACTTGGGTCGGTCTCTATTCCTCGGTGGATACTATGTGTCCACATACTTTACTGATGTTTGAAAGAATTGACACTTATCAATGGACAGTTTAAGGCCAAAGTCCTCCAGTCGGTCCAATACCTTAAATAATCTGCTCTCATGTTCCTCCAGTGAGCTGCCAAACACAATAACATCATCTAGGTATACCAGGCACTCTAGTAAGTTCATGTCCCCACTGCACGCTCCATCAATCGTTGAAAAGTGGCTGGGGCACCTGAAACTCTTGAGGCATCCTCATGAATTCATAGAATAGCGGACAGATAAAGGCCGTCTTCTCACGGTCCTCTGGGGCCATCGGGATCTGGTAGTACCCACTGCGGAGATCCAGCACAGAGAACCACTTGCTCCCGTTTAGGCAGTCCAAAGCATCCTGAATCACGGGGCATTGTGTACTGATCAGGATAGTCCGCCGGTTTAAGGTGCGATAATCCACACACATCCTTACTGTTCCATTCTTTTCCTCACTACCACAATGGGGAAGCATAAGGGCTTCTGGTTCTTGTATTACACCAGCAGCTAACATCTCTTGCAGATGCCGTCTCACATCATCTATGTCAGCAGGTGCCAGGCGTGGAGACCTCTCACGAAATGGTCTTTCGTCATGCAGCGGATATTGTGCTCAGCTCCTTGCATGCATCCTACATCCCATTCCTTTAAAAAACACCTGGTCTCTCTGGGCAAGCTTCTCACTGATCCTCACTTTCCATTTAGCTGGCAGCGAGTCGCTTGAAATCAAACAAGTCAGGCGTTACTCTGTCATTCTTCCTTGAACTCTTGCTGCTGGGTAGCACTGCAGTGTCTGCACAATGCATATTAGCCAGGATGCAACCTCTGTTTACTCGAATGTCTCTTTCAGACACATTATGAACTTGGACCATTACCCTTCCGGCATAAGCATGGGCTCTAGCGGGCAAAATACTAGGCTTGACCAGCAGTCCCTCTGGCAATTTTCCATCGCCTGGTGCATCCAACATTAATATTTTATTCTTAACATCCTTTCTGATACGGACCTCTCCCTGTAAGGTACACTGGGCATTTGGCGCCAGGATCAGAGACTCAGGATCCTTCTTCCCATACAATTCCGACCGGTTCCTCTGGTTCTGTTTTTCAGCATCTCTCTGTGCCTCATAGGCCTTCTTAATTAAAGCCGAACTCTTAAAGCTCTACTAGTCTTTGACCCTGTTTCATAACACAACTGTGCCAGCCTTCCGAACATATGAGCATTTGTTCCAATCAACAAAGGGACACCATCATACAGTCAGTGGGGGACACACTAAGGCTAGGGTCTCTACTTGTTGGCCACTCCAGCAACGGAGGTGGGAAAGACAGCCAAATTCGGATATACCGGAATAGGGGTAGGCCTTCTCACTTAACCCCCATACATGCAGTCCTTCTAATGGTTGTAAGGGTACATCTGACAAATGCTTCTGATACCAATCCTGGAACATAATTGTCACTTGGGAGCACTCGTCTAATACAGCTCTTGTAGACACTCCATTCACCTTTACAGTGGTCTCCATGGAGGGACCCACTATTCTGGACCAGTCTGGAGAGGCGGTAGTGGGGGCCTGGGCAACTGACCTTGCCACAAAAGGATGTGAATTAGCATTTTGGTGCCCCACTGGACTTGTCGCACCTCTTAACCACTGATTTCTTCTCCAAGCTCTCCTTGTAGCCTATATGCAACTTTGTCAGTGTCTTTTGGGACTGGCATTCCTTTTCATGCCCATCTTTCCCACAATATAGCAAACATACTTTCTGGAGTTTGAGCTGGCAGGCATACACTGGGAGCCAGAGGCGGGGTATTACTAACTGGAAACCTGGTTGCCATCTCTGTCTGTGGCGTGATAAGCATTTGGAGACATCTCGTCAGTTTCTCCACTTCCATGGTCAAGGAATTGAGTTTGGAGCTGTTATCAGCAGGAGATACATGGGTGGGTACCCCACCCCCATAGCAGATGCAGTCGGATATAGGTCAGGGCCCTGTACTTGCAGGCGTGGCCTTCATAAAGGACTGTTTTGAATTCCGGATCTCTCTCAACAGTTACGCCATTGTGGCATATCTTTTCCTTGTCAGAGCACTCATTGACTGTCAACCTCTGCCCTGAACTTCCTTGATGGGTCACCCTCCAGTCACTCGGGTCGTAGTCACAGCTGTTGGTGCAGGTACCTCCCGAGGTCGCCTTTCTCAACTCCTTGAATTTCTCTCATTAACTCATCATAGGAGGGTGGGGATTCAGTCGATTTGCCAGGGTAACTGAAGCAACAGCAGTTCTGAGAGGGCAGACTTAAGGATTCTGTCCAGTCTGGTTTGGTCCAGTTCAATCGCTGGCAACTACCCTTTCTGAGGCATTCTTGCAACAATTTTTTCCAGCGAGAGACATACACAGACAACAACTCCCTTGGTACTGTTGCATTTCTTACTCTCCACCATAGGTCCTCATCAGAATCTGGGCTCCCACACACATTCTCCAAGGCCTCAAGATGAGCCTGTGCAGTCGCTCAGGGTTACTGGCCCGTTGCTTGCACGGATGGTAGCCAGGGCAGGACCTCGGAGGCTCTCACTAACCTCTTTCGCTTTGCCTTCCGAGCATTGCCATTCTAGCACTTGGGGGCAACATAGTCTATCAGGTCTCCCAGTCATCCTCCCTTGGGGGTGGGGAGGTGCCAGAGAAGATCCTCAACCTTGTGTAAGAGTCGTGACTAATGGCAGGTGCAGAAATAGGAGTCTGCATTGGTTCAGCCACCATTACTGGCACTGGAGCAGGAGAGGTGTTGGGGAGGAACACCCCAGGTGGCAAGAATAGTTTCTTCAAGTCCTCCAAAGTTTTCCTCTCCCAGCAACCATTCAGCAAATTTCTCCTCAAAAGTTTCAGATAGTGGTGGGGCTGATTCCCCGGTCTTTACTGTCCTTAGTTATCACTCTCCAAGCAGTGAGGCTCCCTCTGGGGTAATGGTCTGTGGCACTTTGGAGCTATCTATGGGATCCTTAAACTCTACTAGGGCCAGGAAAGTGTGGGTGAGCAGATTAGCATGCGACCCACCACCACAGGGTTTGTAAACCTTCCACCTTGGAAAGTACTCCTGCACAGTGTCCGTGTGATACCAGGGGATGTCCAGGATAAGCATAGCATTTTGGGGTCGATCTCCTCCCCAGTACACCACTCCACCAGCTGGTGCACAGCCACTTCTGTCGGGTACCCATTTTTTCTTAACAGTGGTTCGTAAATATGGCCACTAAAGGACACACAATCCCAGCGGTGAGCCTCAAGATGTAACCCCTAGATGGCGCTATCCCAGGGCTACTACCCCTGCCTGATTTGCCACTAACAGGTTGAGGGGCCTGGATCCAATGGCGGTGCCTCCCACCCAGAGGTCAGGGTTTGCAATAGTTAAACTAACTTGGTCACAGCCCTCTGGGACACTGCAACCCCTTTCTTCCCACTAGTGGCCCACACAATATATCAGAATTACCTTCACAGTATACACTTACCCCAGGTCTGGTTCCGGCACTGGGACCTCCTGTGAAATGAGATACAGTGCAACAATCACAGTACAGTACTTTAACATAGACAAATACCTCAGGCAGTATAACTTTGCTGGAAACAAGCAGCTCTGATGATTTATTTAGGGATATAACAAGGACAAGGGAAATCAGGTTAATTAGCTTATCACTCTAATAATCTACCTATGGCTCTGTGCACAGGCCTATCCCTATCGATTACTGTCCCTGGGTACCCAAGCCCTAGTGGCTAGTCCAAACCGTGGTAGCTGGTAGGGCCCTTTCACACAGAGAAAAGGAGAATTAAACAGTCAGCAGTACAGTAATTCCATTTGGATTTAATGTGGCAATTCAACAGGAGCGACCCTGAATTAGTACTCACGACCTCCAAATAAGATAGGGTCCTTCAATGTCAGCAGGGCTCACTTGAGGTACACAAACCTCTTCACACATCCATATAAAGAAAGCACTATACCAGGCAGGCTGCATCTGTATCCCGATCCACTACTGCACAATACCGGGAGAACACAGCAGATTCAGTTCCTGACAGACCGGTGCAATTTCAGCAATTCTTCCAGTCTTCTACAGGGCGAGCCTGGTTTCTACTCTTCAGAGATCCTTTGATTCTTTCACAGGACAGTTCAGTCCTAACAAGCTGTTACACAGCTGCAGACCGGAACTCTGGGCCTTACACCGTTTTTGACTAAAACTACACACTGAAAAGCACAGGGCTCCTTCCTTCTTCACTGCCAAAGCTCAACTCAAACTCCAACCGACAAAACCGGCACTTCCTTTGAGTTCCTCCCAGTTCTTGACTGGATTGGCTGTCACTCACAATAGACTGCTGCTGTTGGTCCAAAAAGGCACTGAAGTCTAAACTACATCTCCCAGTCACTGCCCATACAATCCTCTCTGTGGCTGGCTCAGATTATGAGTCCAAGTTCTGATTCGTCAAGGCACCATTTTAGAGCTAGCTTACCCCACACTGATTGGTCCAGTTCAGCAGTTCAAAACTAGAATGGGAACTAGCAGACACAGTTCTGACTGCAAAGAAAGCAGGTTAGACAAACTGTAATTTCATTATTACTCTAAATAATTTCTGGCAAACAGTTACATCTTTCAGATAGGTTCCTTTGCACTCCTAGTAACTGCAAAAATGAAGTGAATTGGCAGCAGCTCAGTGGTACTCAGAGAAGCACACAGTCCCCATACAAACTAATTATGTCTGCAAGCAGACAGCTCTTAAAGAGACAGTACCAGAGGCTCTAAAAACACTCACTGATAAATGGCTTAAATGCCAAACACCATTCAGGCTTGGAGCATTCAAGCAAGCTCCTGGAAGTCTTTTGGGAACCCCCATTTTCAGGGGGGTTACACGTGCTTTCTTTATTTTTTTTGGGCTCCCTATCCCCCGCAGGGATCTCAGCTTCCACTTGCCACCTCCCCATGCCCAGGCTTACCCCCCTGGGTGGGTGCCCCCTCCCCAAGGTTACCAGTAAAGTGCCCTCGCTTACCCCCAAGGGTGGGGCCATGGGAGCAGGACCCCACCCGGCAGACATAGTTGGTAGTGGAGGTGGCGGAGCGGGGTTTCACACTCCGGGATGGCTTTTTTTTGTGTGTGTGCTGTATGGGGGGTAGGGACTTGCAATGATGGCCTGCATCTGCCCTGCCACTAGTACAGTGTCAGCACAGCAGATCCCCCAAGCCTCCACTAGGAGTCCATAGTGTGCCACAAACACTACCCCTCACCACCCCAGAGATGGACAGCAGTCCCTAGGATGCTCAATCCTTCTCCACTGGGTGGCCCTCTGATGTCCTGAGTCTGTTCCCGAACCCGGGTCATTGGTGTCACAGACAGACACTCTGCCTTTGTGCCAGTGGGCCGGCGGAACCACACGTTCTGAAAATAGCAGACCCAGACATTGCCACCCCAATCAGGAACATTATTAAGTCCTTTATAGCTGGCACTGTTGCTGATAAATGGAAAAATGGCAATCATGGTGCCCATACACAAGAGGGAAGGCAAAAGGATGAGATAGAAAATTACAGACCTATATACCTCCACTGTGCAATTGCCAGACTCCAGGAGAGGACAAGACATTTTTCAGGTACATCAGCAAAAGGAGGAAA
Organism: Neoceratodus forsteri; assembly: GCA_016271365.2. Taxonomy (NCBI): domain Eukaryota; kingdom Metazoa; phylum Chordata; order Ceratodontiformes; family Ceratodontidae; genus Neoceratodus; species Neoceratodus forsteri. The sequence goes on from CM028129.1 coordinate 512,127,917, forward strand.
AACAAGGTGGGGATTGCAAGCTCAAGGGAGAGGGAGGGTAATGCAAGGAGGGTGACATGGAAAAGGCAGAAATACTGAATAAATATTTCTGTTCAGTATTCACAGAAGAAAGGGAGGGGCAGGGGCCACAGCAGTGAAGAGGTGGACAATCGTCCATTCACAGGGGAAAGAGTCCTGCAGGAGCTCACTAAATTGAAGGTGGACAAAGTAATGGGACAAGATGGCATACACCCAAGGATATTATGAGAACTGCAAAGGGAAATAGCAGAACCTCTGGCAGCCATGTTCACAGAGTCATTCAACACAGGGGTGGTACCAAAGGATTGGAGGAGGGCGCATGTGGTCCCTCTAAACAAATCCAGTAGCAGGGAGGAGGCGGGGAACTATAGGCTGGTCAGCCTCTCCTCAGTAGTGGGGAAGATCATGGAGACATTGCTTAAAGAAAGGATAGTGAGGCATCTAGAAGCCATTGGAGCCCAGGACCATAGGCAACATGGATTCACAGTGGTGAGGTCATGTCAGACAAATCTGGTTGATTTCTTCAACTGGGTGACAATGGTAGTAAATCAGGGTGGGGCAGTGGATGCCACTTACCTTGATTTCAGCAAATCCTTTGACAACATCCCACATAGGAGGTTGATAAACAAACTGGGTAGGCTGGGCATGGGGACAACATGGTCAACTGGGTTAGAAACTGGCTAACAGACAGGAGGCAGAGGGTGGTGGTAAATGGGGTGCAGTCTGGGAAGAGGGCGGTGACCAGTGGGGTGCCTCAGGAATTGATTCTGGGGCAAGTCTTGTTCAATGTCTTCATTAGCAACTTTGCAGAGGGGCTGGAGGGGAAGGTCTGCCTGTTTGCGGATGACACCAAGCTCTGTAACAGAGTGGATACCCCAGAGGGGGTGGAGAAAATGAGGAGGGACCTGGGGAAGCTTTAAAAATGGTCTGAGGACTGGCAACTGAACTTTAATCCAAAAAAGTGCAACATTGTGCACCTGGGACACAGAAACCCTGGGGAAATCTACAGGATGGTGGAGGAGTTGCTGACAGTCACAAAGGAGGAAAGGGACCTGGGGTTATTATTTCAGATGACCTCAAAATGTCAAAGCAGAGTGCTAAGGCAGCTGGGAGGACCAGATACATGCTGGGGTGCATAGGCAGGGGTATCACCAGCAGAAAGAGAGAGATAGTGATGCCATTATATAAAACCATGGTCAGGCCTTACATGGAGTATTGTGTGCAGTTCTGGAGGCTGCACCTTCATTAGGACAGAAACAGGCTGGAGACAGTCCAGAGAAGGGTGACTAAGGTGGTACAGGGCTTGCAACGCATGACTTATGAGGAGAGATTAAGGGACCTCATTATGTACTAGCTGGAAGAGAGGAGGGAAAGACGGGACATGATGGAAACATTCAAGTACCTCAAGGGTATAAACAGAGTGCAAGGGGGAGACATTTTCCAATACAGGAGGCACACAAGAACGAGGGGGCATGACATGAAATTGGAAAGTTCTTCTTCACAGAGAGGGTGGTAGAAACATGGAATGGTTGCCTCTGGGGGTGGTGGGAGTGAGTACTCTGGATGGATTCAAGTGTGCTTGGGACAGGCATAGGGGAACCATAGATGTACAACAGCAGGTGGGTCAGAAGCAGTAATCCAGTACAAGGGCTTATGGGCAGACTAAATGGGCCAGGCGGTTCTTATCTGCTGATAATTTCTATGTTTCTATGTTTCTATGCTCCTACACGAGCAATTTCTTGCCAACCTAGAATAAAACCATATGCTTACACCTTTCCAGCACGGTTTCCACAAAAACCATGGCACCGATACAGCCCTGGTGTGGGTCACCGGTGACATTAACAATGCCATGAACCTGGGAACAGCCACTGGAGCAATTTTTGTAGACTTAACAAAGGCCTTTGATCTGGTCAGTCACAACCCGTTACTCACTAAACTAAAGGACTGTGATCTGGATGACCTCTCTTGCAGCTGGTTTCAGAACTATCTAAATGGGCAGAAACAGAGTGTCAAATGGAAGGGTATCATCTCACCCCCAAGGTCAATCACTGTTGGGGTACCCCAAGGATCAATACTTGGTCCCCTTCTCTTCTCTCTATAGAGCAATGAACTACCTCAAAACTGTGGGGGAGCTTCAGTGCAGCTATACACTGATGATGCCATATTCTATAGGCCCTCCTCCAACCTAGCCCAGATTAATACTCAACTAGAGAATGACTTCAGATCCATATGCTGATTGCATAGCGAAACCTGCATTGCGAATGACAGTACAGCGACAACATCGACAGGTTGCTGTACTGTCACCACGGGACCCGGCACTGCTTTCTGAGGGTCTTGCACCCCCTTCCCAAATCACCTCTGACTCAGAGTTAATTAGTTTAGTTACAGGGGGTTCAGCGGCGAAGCCCCCTATCGAAAACAAAGTATGCTGTGAACGGTTTTATGCCGACCACAATTGTGGTCGACATAAAGCTGTCGCTGTAACATCACTCGACAATTAAGCTGTCAAACCAGCGTTGTAGAGCCCTTCAAATCACTAGAAAGTTGGTTTCTGGCCAACAAAGTCCTCAATGCCAAAAAAACAAAAGCCATGCTATTCAGGCACAAAAATCTTGGCATAGATAAACAGCATCTCCTTAAACTTACCACTTGCACCAGAGATAACCTGGAGGTGGTCCAGGCCTTTAAGTACCTAGGTATGGTCCTGGACCAAAACATGATCTTTGAACCACATGTGGATGCACTAACCAAAACCCTAAATCTAAAACTTTGTCTACTTTACAGACTCTCTTCCTACCTGACTAGAGAGGCACGCTACACCATTGCTAACAGCATCCTCCTCCCCCTCTTATTCTATGGTGCCCTAGTACTACAGTCTGTCTAAGAAGTCACCCACTTCAGGCTTAAAACACTATATCACATGATAGGGTGTTTTGTGAGAGGTGCACACCCTAGAACTCACCATTGCACAGTACTTAAAACCCTGGGGTGGCCCTCCTTTGAAACTAGGCTGCACTACCACCTAAATTGCCTTAATTTCAAGCTCTTGCAGTCTACCTCCCCACCCAGTCTCTATGGCATTATGCAATGCAAGCAGTTTGCCAGACCTCTGCCATGAACCTGGGAATGGCCACTGGAGCAATTTAAGTAGACTTAATGAAGGCCTTTGATCTGGTCAGTCACAACCTGTTACTCACTAAACTAAGGGACTGTGATCTGGATGACCTCTCTTGTAGCTGGTTTCAAAATTATCTGAATGGGTAGAAACTGAGTGTCAAATGGGAGGGTATGATCTCACCCCCAAGGTCAATCACTGATGGGGTACCCCAAGGATCAATATTTGGTTCTCTTCTCTCTTCTCTTCTCTTCTCTTCTCTTCTCTTCTCTTCTCTTCTTCTTCTCTTCTCTTTCTCTATGTAGCAATGAACTACCCCAAAACTGTGGAGGGAGCTTCAGTGCATCTATTCGCTAATGATGCCATACTCTATAGGTCCTCCTCTAACCTAGCCCAGATTCATACTCAACTAGAGTATGATTTCAGACCTGTATGCTGATTGCACAGTGAAAACTGCACCGCGAACAACAGTACAGCGACAACATAGACAGGTCACTGTACTGTCACTGTGGGCCCGGCACTGCTTTCTGGGAGTCTTGCAACCCTCCCCGGATGAACTGCGACTCAGAGGTTGATTGGTTTAGTTGCAGGTGGGGACAGAGCCCCCCCACGTGGGGGTTTGAGGCAAAGCCTCCCGAAGAAAACAAAGTATGTTGTGAACGGTTTTATGCTGACTGTAGTTGCAGTCAACATAAAGCCATCACTTTAACCTTGGTTGACAACAAAATTGTGGAACTGGCAGAGCCCTTCAGATCACTAGAAATTTAGTTTCTAGCAAACAAACTCCTTCTCAATGCCAAAAAAACAAAAGCTATGCTATTCAGGCACAAAAATCTTGGCATAGATAGACAGTATCTCCTTAAACTTACCTCTTGCACCAGAGATAACTTGGAGGTGGTCCACGCCTTTAAGTACCTAGGTATGGTCCTGGTCCAAAACATGACCTTTGAACCACATATGGATACACTAACCAAAACCCTAAACCTCAAACTTGGTCTAATTTATAGACTCTCTCCCAACCTGACTAGAGAGGCACGCTACACCATTGCTAATGGCATCCTCCTCCTCCCCCTCTGATTCTATAATGCCCCAGTGCTACAGTCTGTTCAAGAAGTCACCCACTTCAGGCTTAAAGCACTATATCACAAGATAGGGTGTTTTGCGAGAGGTGCATACCCCAGAACTCACCATTGCACAGTACTTACAACCCTGGGGTGGCCCTCCTTTGAAACTAGGCTGCACTACCAACTACCACCTATATTACCTTACCTTCAAGCTCTTGTAATCCACCTCCCCACCCAGTCTCTATGGCATTATACAATGTAGGCAGTTTGCCAGACCTTTTAGAAGCGCAGCTCACCCAATTCTGGAAGTCCCTAAGCTTTGGTATGAAATAGGAAGAAGGTTGTTCTCTTTCTCTGCCCCGCACCTGTGGAACTCCTTGCCCCATGACCCTGATCTTCCCTGTGCTAGCACAGTTTAAAAAGAGACTAAAATCCCTGTTTTGGACTGCAGACCCCTGTAACTGTTTTTGCTGAGATCCTAAGTCCGCACTCCCGACCCCCCAACCCTACTGTTACTTGAACCCTAGCCTGCTCAAAACCGTCATTTCTAATTTAGCAGATCGCGTTCCTTTGAACAATCAAAAATGGTTTGTATATATTCAGAGTTATTAAAGGAATGACAATAGTAGGTATATACCCCTGTATGCAAATAATTCATAGTCATTGAACAAGAAGTGTATGTATGTATTTTTTTTGCTATGTCATGTAACTAATTTCACATGTCTATGTATGTATATATAATCTTGTATGATGCTGCATATCTATATCTTTTACAGTATGTAACTAATTCTGGATCACCCCTAAAAAAGGGACATCTAGTCTCAGAGGGCTTACCAGGTCATCAAAATTCAAATAAATAATAATAATAAATAAAATCTGCTGGCCTAGGGTAGACACACACTCATCCATCTGTTTCTTGTCCAATCCAAGAGTTTTGCATCTAGTGGGGCTGGCTGGTGGCATATTATAAAATCACTTCATATACTCTTTTACTACTTTCCTTTTTTTATGTAAATGTTATTTTTCAATTTAAAGCAATGTTAGATTGCATAACATGAAAAATTCACAGAAGGTTAACAGAGACAAAATCATGACAACTAAAACACTTAATAAGGAGATTAAAGATCCCTTCCCAAATATTACAGCATGGGGGGAAGTAATTAAACATTTTAGCTAAAACAAAAAAAAACTGTTGATCACATATGGCCTAATTTATATAATTAACAATATCAATATAATAAAAAAATGTTAATACTACATATTTAATGATTATTAATGTTTTTACCTTTATTTTGCATGTGCCAGTCAAAGAATTCCACATCTAGTGGAACAATATGAATGGATACAGTTTTAAATACCTCTTCTTCCTTGTCCACAACACTTTCTTGCACTCTTCAGGGCTAAACAAAATAACAACTCTAAGCCAGGGTTCAGTCTATGTGCTTAAATCATCATCCCAGTTCCAACAAGCATTTGTCAATGCCAATGTTTGCTTGCAGTGTCAGAACAACTCTGAAAAACATAATATCAAGACAAAATTTAGCTTATATTTCACATTTTTTGTAATTGTTGCCCTCATTTGTTTATTACTAAGGACATTTGCATGGAAACTGGATCTCTTCACTATTTGCTCTGTCTGCTTGTCTATTTCTGTGGTCACAGTTATGTTTATGACATCCCAATCTGTTGCTGTGGAGAAAATTATGATGTCACAAACAGGGCATTATCATGTCATGTGTAGATAAGCAGCCAAAACTAATGAAGTCCAAGAGACAGTATTCTTGTTTTTATGTCACTTCCCTCAGTAATAAGGAAACAAGCATTTGTCAATGCCTATTATAAAAAGGGTCTGAGATTTTTACAACTGTGATTGGCTGATAACGTTCCATTAGCCCTATGTTAACATTTAATTAATATACTTGTAAAGCCTGATAACTTGCGTATTTATTTCGAATAAAAAGTTCTTAGTTTAACAGGATTCAATTTTTAGAACTTTTGTCTGCCATTACTTTTGCCAGTAGTAACGACCGAGAACAACTGAAAAAAAAAACTCACACACACACCAAATACCAGGGCATCCCCCCCCCAATAGCTTTACTCTTATTTTCTGTAAGAAGCATTTAAAAAAAAAAAACATGGATATGGTCTGTCCAACGGGCTGTGCAGCAGCACTGTAGCATTTTATATTATGCTGACAGCCGTTCTCGGGCCTAACGGGTATGAAATTTACCTGTCTCTTCAAGATCCTGAAGGATCCTAGTAGTTATTTAACTAAATTGAATGGAAGGTAAGCAAAAAAGAGCAGTTAAGATTAAAAGTGCACACTAAAAGCATGGTATGACCCCTGACTCGAGCGACTGTGGAGGTGAAAGTCTGTCTTGACTCACTGAGTTCTGATGGAAATCTTATCTCCCGTTTAAATTTCAGATTCTCCCATTTATCTGTAGCTGCTGTGCTGGCTACCCACACGGCTCGTCACCTGCCAGTGATGATGGCTTGGATCCCCATCTTTAATAGTGCACTGGAGACTGCCCTCATTAAGTATTCCATTTTTTTTATACTACTGTATGTGTTTTTTTTATACTACCGTAAGCCTGTCGTCACCTCCCTAACTGACTGGCTGCATTTTATCCCTGAATCAGCTGGAAAAATCCCCTTTACCTCCAGCATACAGCAACCCCCTGACCATCAAAGAGCATGTGAACAAACAGTAATGGGAAAGGAGGACCCACACCTGAGCTCTAAACTGAGCGAGCGAGCAAATTACTGTTAGTCAGAACCTGTGAGGCATTTAAAAAATATTTATTTATAAAACAGCAATGGAATACAATAAAAGTAAAACTGTTGTTTTTAATCAGCACCAGTATTGTGTTGTGCTGTTAAATTATGCCTGAGCTTTAAAATGAATTTTAGTGCCATGAGTTGCAGATAAAAAAAAAATCATCACCATGGCAACTCTTCATAAATGTGTGTGCACATACTGAATGCAAAGCCAGCAACCTCAGTCAGCACAGAAGGACTATTTAAGCACAGCAACTTGAAAACGATAAAATAAAATGATTGTATCAACATGCATTTTTTTAAAATATTTATATTTCTAAAATAGCAGTAAGATACTCCCAGGGTTTATGTTAATGTTCAAGTTAATCACCCCCTGGAAGCAATATGGCACTCGGCTGCACCTCGTGCCACATTACACCCCAGGGGTGATTAACTAGAACATTAACATAACTCCTGGTCATACCTTATTGCTTAAATGTTGTCTTGCTGACATTGGCATTGGTAGTGCAGGAGTTAGAGAGATGCGTAATAGAAATGGCAGTGAAGTAATGAATTGACACCAACCCCACCCCCACCCTGCAGAAACTGACAGGCATTGAGGTGTGCCTTTAGGTTATCAACCACAATGCTCATGCCATTTCACCTCACCCTACCCTGCAGACACCAACAAGTGTTGCGGTGTGCCTTGGGGTCTTTGGGCCTTAAGCTCACCCCATTCCATAAGGAAATATGTTGAGATGGGTGCAGTACAGAAGAATGGGTGAACTTTGGGTCCGAAGAGTCCAAGACACACCTCAATGCCTGTCAGTGACTGCGGGGTGGGGGTGGGGGTGGAATGGCGTGAGCATTACAGCCAACAATCCCAAGTCACATCCTGACACTTGTCATTCTCCACTGGGTGGGGCATTATGGTTGGAAACTCTAATGCCCCAGGTGTTTGTTGGTATTTTCACTCCATATTTTCTACATGGACTTTTTGTGACACCACCTCATGGACAGTGGCACTATCAGTTGTTAGCCAAAAGGTGATATTGCACAGCGACTGTGCCATTTGGTGCCACAGGTGCGAAAACACATTTTGGACAGGATGTGAAAAATGACAGCTGTACTGTTCATGAGGAGGTGTAAAAAAATGGCAACGTTGAAAATCTTGGGTGAAAATATGAAAAATTGGTGAAGTAACGAGCGTGCATAGAAACTGTACAACGCACTCCCATAATGCAATTATTTTTGGGATTTTTTAACCAAATTTTTAACACAGGCATTTTGAGACCTCCGCTCATGAACAGTGGCACTGTCATTTTGTTAATCAGTCCCAAAAGGTGATTCCATGCAGTGACTACGAAATCACCTTTTGGGACTGAATAGCAAGATGGCAGTGCATGTGTTCATGAGGTGGGGTCCCAACAACCTCATGTTGAAAATTTGGAGCTAAAATTCAAAATAATGGCTGAGATATCCATCTAAGTTGGAACCCCCCATTGATGCCATTATATGGCTTACTGGCATTTCTTCATTTTGCAGTTCGGGTTTGAAGAGTCCAGACATGTTTCCACTTCACCGAAGATCACAGTGCAGGACCTTCGGAAGTAAGAATGGGGTAAGAGGGGGTGCAGGGAGGTGGGGTGCACAGAGGGTGGGTGCCTGGTTGGGGTAGGGGCATCGTGAACAACGAGGGACCGTTTTTTTTCAGTAAAAAAAAAAAAATGGACCCAGACATCATGGTGCCAACACAGTTGGCTTTGTGTGACCGGCAGCACACTGGGGTGGGTTCCCAGTGTGCCACACAATGTGGGGGGGTTGGGGACAAAACCAGACCTGAACATCGTGATCCCGACATGATCGACTTTGAGTGAGTGGTGGCACACTAGGGTGGGCTCCCAGTGTGCCACACAATGTGGGTGGAGTGGGGGACATGCCAACACGGGGATTACACCCCCAATGTTGGCTTTGTTTGAGGATTGTTCTGCCGCCGCCATGTTTATTGTAATGTTTCACCAGAAAAGGCACACACGGGAGGTGTGTCATTTCTGCCACTACATGATGAGCTTGTCTCTGATTACGGCGGCACATTTCTTTTAAGTTGGTGGCACTTTACATAATACTTGCATCAGTTCTAACATGGTGGCTAACTGGGAAATGAGGGACGCATCTACTAAAGTATGCCCTGCATTCGCCAACACTGACACACCTCTCACTGTGCTATTACTACCACAAGATGTTGCTTGAGCGTGTGCAAGATAACATGAAAAGGGGAAGGAATGGTAAAAACATAGTTCTGGTTGAATGGTACAGAGGGTAAAAGCACAGAACTGTAAAACAATGGGATGCAGGTTCAGCCACCCTCAGGGCCACAAACATTATTGTGTAAGGAAATCTAAGCTACAGTAAACTTGCAGCTGGATCAGTGGCATGGAGGGCTGAGGCACTGAAAGTTTCACCTCCCCTTCTGCCACATCGATGACCTGGGTTCGAGAATGGACCAAGGTTGCTCAGGGGCTGGTGAGGAAGGACGATTTAGTGTCCATCGATGGATCTCTTCCTTCAGGATTGGGGGACAGTGTGTTCTGCTGCTTGGCTGTTACCTAGCGGTGGGTGGGTGGCACAGCAACTGTTGCCAAAGTTGGAGGCAGGTGTTGAAAGTATGCACTGTCTTCATGGGCTACATGTGCACCATGGCATGCCATTGACCCTGACTCAAGAGGAGTAACAGGTGGAAAAGAACTCGTGTCTGCAGGATGATGCTGTGACCCATGGCGCCTGCTCACACAACGAGGTAAGAAGTAGATTGGGTAAGTCTTGGAGGTGAGGTGAAGGGCTGGTTCAGCAGCAGAAAGGGCCAATGGGGACAGAATGGAGGATAAAGTCCATATGAAGAAAAGGATTGCAAAAATATGTGAACCGTAAACTGAATTGTGTCTAATGCTCACATTTTTCAAAGTTATCCAGCTGGTATTGGGGGCTCTTTAAAGGGAACAAAAGCAAACATAAAAACTAACAAATTAGAAGCATTATTATTTCTAGCTGATGTATTCAAGCGTGTGCCAAGTAGTTTTGTTAAGCCAACCTCTCTCTCAATATCTTTCACTTAGTTATTGTCTTCCTTATTCATGTCATCAGATTAATAAAAAATAAAATAAATAATATACTAATCTAAAAATGTTATTTACAACATAATTTATAACATAGAAGATACACTTTTGTCTTCACAGTTTGATAGGATACAGTGTTTTCTTTATAATTCTTCTGTAACTTCCCCCTTCATCTTTATCCTTCTCCTTCTCAGGGGCCTACCCCAGTGTGCCTAGCTTTAGTCACTCAAAACCTCTTCCATCATACTTTACTTTTCATATATATATATATTTTATACCATAGGGGTGAGAGCTTTCTCAGTAGAATATCCTGTGTTATTTCCATGGGAGTGAGGATAAAGCCCGATGACATCAGCAGATTGAGGATAAATGCCATTTATCCACACTCTGCTGATGTCACCAGAGTGAGGATATCTTCACTGCAGCTTGCATTCTAAATGAAACTGCTTCAGAAAACAGTTTCTCTTTCTCATTGAAGCTGCAACTTACTCTGTCAGCACTGCAAAAGACACTCACCTGTGTCCCATCCCATCCTCTGTGAAGCATGTAAATTGCCTCCAGCAAATTGACTTTCCTGGCAATCTCAGTGGTGTGAGCACTGTTTCCTTCATCAATTGTTTTTATGATCTTGCCAGCAACAAGGAATTTGTAGTCCCCTTTTTCGTTTTTAATCATCCCCATATCCATTGGTTGCAGTATGCTTGTGGTGTTCGGGGGGAAGAAGGCTAGGGTTATGTTCCTAAACCATCAGCCGATATCATGAGGGTGAGCGTTACAGTTATCCAAAAACAGTAAGATCTTTCACCTGGATCTGTGCAGCTCACCTTACCAGGCCAACAACCAATCAAGAGAAATAACAGATGTCATCCAGGCATTAGAGGAAGACATGTAAGACACAGGGAGGACTTTTAAGTCCTTAGACAGGCATCTTAGTCTTTTGCTGTTTCCAATAACCAAGAGCTTTTTTTTTCCTCTGTCCCAGTGAAGTTTGCACAACAGAGGACTGAGATGCGGTTCTTAGCTCCCCCCCCCCCCACTGTTAGGTCCTGTTTTTTTGTGGCATGCCCTCGGTCAGGGTATCCTCTGAAAAACAGCACAGTTTCATCCATGTTAAAGATGTCCTCCTTCTGGAAGTACAGTGCTGACACTGTCTCAGTAAACCATGAGCACAGCTAATTGATTTCAACAGGTGTGAATCTGTTCCCCAGCAAGAGTCCTGCTAAAGTGGATGTCCTTCTTAACCAAGTCCCATCTATTTCACATGGATTGTAATAATAAATAATATTACATGTAATTAATTATTCCATCTTTCTCTTCCTGTTTGGGGGCCTATTTCAGTGTTATAAGCTTCAGTCACTCCAAACCTCATCCTTCATCATCACCATCTCTTTAATGTAGCATATAATTATTATTATTTTCTAATATCACATATAAATGAAATACACTTGTTGCTAACTTTTCTCTTGTCATTTTGTATCCAGAATGCTGTATTTTTATGTTTCGTACTTTAGACTTTTATTGCTTGTCTCTATTGTGTGCCTGCTAGTCTGCTGCTTGTATAATCTCCATGTGCTACTTTGTATTGCTTACTACACAACACTGCTGATTATAAACAAAAACAAGGTGCTGCGTCAGCATGTGGTCTGAAAGCAAAACAAAATGGTTATATTAAATGCATGCTGAAAATAGAAAATAGAGTTAAAAATCTACTTTTCAACCTTAGGCCTTCTTCAGGAAATATCTAAAAGAGAAAAAACAAAGTTTGTGCTGATTATGTATTGTTCATCTGGCCAATGCAGGACCTCCTTGCAAATGAGCACTGCTCAATAGAGCTTTTTCCTGGTTAAACAAACAAACAAATTATTTCTCCATCCTCCTCCATGGGGACCTATTTCAGTGTGCTTAACTTCAGTCATTCCAAACTTTATCCTTCTTCATCTTCTAATTTAAATGAATCTGAATAATACAGTAATATCCACACTTTGCTAAGTAGAGCTAATTTCATCAGTAAATCACCTTACATAGTTTCTAAACTGTACCATGTCTCAAATTTGGCAAAGTAGGGCCCCTCTACGACATTTTTCACAAAGGAAAACATTTGTGACTTCACCATATATTCGTTGGCAAAGGAAAACTTTGCAGTGTCTCTAGTTGTGATCATGGTTTGAAAAACTGCTATAGAGATTACACACACATGCACGCACGCACACACACACACACACACACACATGCATGCACACACATACACACCTTGTATCACTATTGTATTTCCAACAATGATTATTGTTCTCTCAGAATAAGCTTTGCAGTTTTGAAACTATTTAGACCTTTAAAAAGCAGATCCAATTGTGATTTCATGCATTTTATTATTTCTCTATTTTCCAGCTCTGATTTGAATAGCTTTTAACCATAATTCCACGTCAATTAAATGGAAAAGAAAATATCGCTGCTGTTAGTGGGCAAGCAGTGAGTTCCCTGTAGAATGTACTGCAGACTCATAAGCACATAAGCAGATGTCACTTTTCTCTGTTAAAAGACGTACTTAACAAGTAATCTACAACATGGCTAGAAAGCACTGTGTGCATAAAATTTGGTTATTTAGAGGCTCATGCTTCTTGGATAATTGCAGACATAAAAAAGGCATCCATATTATTAAGGTATTTGTCATGATTTGCTATATTTTGTTTTCAGGTATAAGCATATGTTATACTACAGAGATAGCCATCCTAGTCATCCTCCTAATCTTCTGCTTTACCACAGAAAAGTTTACTAAAACACAACATTTCCCCTTACTGCTATATTATTCAAAGTGCCACATTAGCAGAAGTGTTATCTTATTGTGTTGATAAAGAACAACAAGGTAACGCTTCAATTATGTGGTATCTAGAATGATACTTCCAAAACAGGAAAGTGTTGTATTGTATTACCTTAATGTGGTAAACTTTTCAGTAGAAAAGTAGAAGATTAGGATGGCTATCAATGTATCTTTATATCACTCCCTCATCCATCCGACCTTCCATTTGTCTGTCCTTTTGGTGATCTATAATATCCTTCTTTTTTCACTCAAAACAATTTGACTTTTCCAGTTACAACATCAAGAATGAACCATAATCATACTGCCGTAACAGACTCCAAATATTCTAATAATGGCACCCACACTTTACAGAGTAGAGCTGATTTTGTTTATTTCACCTTGCGTAATGTTTGTAACTGTTTATGCTTAAGAGCATCTGTTGCCTTTAGGAAAGCTTTGGAAAACATACTATTTAGACACAGTTCAGCATGCATTTCATATATCAGTCAATCAATAAAGTCTTTACTTAACCAGGTGGTCATCGTTGAGCAATGCTCATTTGCAAGATGGTCCTGGGTGGAGCATAGACAAATGTTTGTATAAGGCAACACAGATATTTACAATCAGGCAAAAAAGAAAGAACAATAAGTACAAATATAAAATAAGATAACACAGTAGTTCATATAGGCATGGAATAATACAGACAATGTACAAGGTGTAAAGGCATCTACATACACGGTAGTATCTAAAATCAGCTAGGAGGGCAGGGTTAAATAAAACAGTCAGAAGTGGTGTTGGAAGAGGAGGGAGGAAGGAGAAAAGCTAGGAGGGTGTAAGGTACAAAACAGTGTAGAGGAAGGAAGGTAGGAAGGTAGGAATGTAGGGATAGGGGAAAGGAAGACAGTGGGAGCACTGGAGATGCTGGCTAGAAGAGGGAGGGGGCAGGGAGGTTGTCTTGATGAGAGGGTAATGAGGCTCCTACCCAAAGTAGGGAGACTAGGAAGAGGTTGAGATATAGAGTCAATAAGTCAGGGGGAACTGGGAAATAAGACATCTAGGCTTGGGAGGGAGGCAGGCAAGGAGGCAGTTGTGACTAGACCTGTTACTTAGCCTTTGTGAAATAGGTGTCTGTTAAGGGGAAGAGCTGAAAGGGGCCTAGTTGAACTGAGGATTTATAACCCTGGTTCTGCGTCTGCCCATCCTCCAATGTCTGACCACCCTCCAACCAGCAGACTACATATTGCCTCCATCAATATCTGTAGCCCCCTAAAAAAGTGGGACTCCTTTCAGGGCTGGGTCCTCCAGCACCAGCCTGATATCATAGCGGTTGGGGAAACCTGTGTCTCTCCTATGATCCCAGACTCTTCGCTAACCCTCACGGGGTATAACTTATACCGTGCTGATCATCAGGGTAAGCGAGGAGGGGGCTGCGCCATATATATCAAAGCTACCTTACGTGGACAGCTATTTCCTATCCCTCTACTTCATCCTGGTCCACAAAACCTCACAATCAAAGTCATACTGGGCAACTCCAAATCCCCCCCATCCCTCATCATCACTGCAGTCTACATTTCCCGCAGAGACCAGAAGGCGGCCTTCCACTCCGTACTGTCCTACCTGACCATTCTCCCACCATGTGCAGAGAAAATTGTACTTGGTGACTTTAACATTAACTGGCTGGACAAAGCTGCCACACTGTTCAAAGATACGGCCACTGCCCAAGACCCGATGCAAGTCGTATTATCCCCTACCTGACTGAACCTGCACACTGGGTCCTCCTCCTTGCTGGACCGAGTATTCACCAACTGTCCCTAAAAAATTACTAGTACTACTGTCCTCCCAAATGCCCTTAGTGACCACTCCCTGGTCCTCTGCTACTGGATATGCAAACCGCCCAAGTCCCCCCCCCCAAAATAATCTATCAGCGCAATCTTGGACTGGGCAAACTTGCTCAACTCAAAACGCATCTCAGAACAATAGACTGGTCCTACTTTACTATGCTCCTTGACCCAGACAGAGCACTTGACCTCTTCATTCTCACTTTCAACGCCTCTTGCGACAAATTTGCCACCATCACCAAAAGGGTGGCCAAAGGTAACCCTGCCCTGTGGATCACTGATAAACTCCTGGACCTCATGTGGACCAGAGATTCTTTATGGCACCTCTCTAACGAGACTGGGCCTACCCGCGGATAGACAGAAATATAGATAGGTTCAGAATAAATGCACCTGGTCCTTATGCAAAGCAAAAGGAGAGTACTACAAGACCTCCCTAATCAACACCTGGGGATCAGGTCAAAAGTTCTGTGCTAATATTAAGGACCTATGTGGCAATGTTCCCAACACAACCCCTAACCAGATTATGGTTGATGGGCGCCTGTCCTTGGATCCAGCCCAAATGGCCACTGTATTCAATGATGCCTTCTCTAACCTCAGCAGGGTCCTCCCCACTGACTTCTTTGACCCACCCCTGTCACCCCTGCCTCCCCCCCATTAGCCCCTCCCTTTCATCTGCACTGTATTTCACCCAAAGGCGCAGAACCGTATCTCAGAACGGCACTAAGTCACTCACGATACAGTAGTGACATCTTAGACCTGAAACTCCTTTGGCTCTCGCTCCCTGAGGTGCTCAACCCTCTTACTCATATGCTAAATCACTCCCTATGCCATGGAAAATTCCCCTCCCACTGGAAAGCTGCCCACATCACTCCGGTATTTAAAAATGGGGCCCGCATCCTTACTAACAACTATCACCCTATCTCCATCCTCCCTCCCCTATCTAAGGCCCTTGAGAGGATCATTGTGGATAAACTCACAGACCACCTCAACAAGTACAACCTGCTTAACAAGCAGCAACATGGCTTCTGGAAGGGGCATAGCACCACAACCGCACTCTTGGAACTCACTGCACACATTCACTCCGCATTAGATAAAGGTCAAATCTCTGGGGCTGTCTTCATAGACCTCACAAAAGCGTTCGACACTGTTAACCACCTGCTCCTCAGATCCACGCTGATCAACACCGGATTCTCCCAGGATGCCCTTGGCTGGTTCACTGATTACCTGTCCAATCATTCCCAGCAGGTTAAAATTAGTAACACCCTCTCAAATAAGCTACCTGTCGTCTCCGGTGTCTCGCAGGGGTCCATCCTTGGCCCATTATTTTTCAGCCTCTTTCTTAACTCCCTTCCCAGTTCTTGTCCAGGGAACCTACTCCTCTATGTGGACGATGCCATCCTGTATACCTCCAACTCTGACCCTTTGCAATTACACCTCTCCCTGCAATCCTCCTTTAATGGAGCCAAAAAATGGTTCGCCTCACAACGTCTTATCCTGAACTATAGCAAAACCAAGGTTATGCTCTTTTCCCATCCGCTCAATGCCAGAAAGAATCTCTGCCCTCAAATACATACTGCCAACCAGACCCCTCAGGAGCAAGTGGACTCTCACAGATACCTGGGTGTTACCCTTGACCCTGCCCTTACCTTCCGCCAACATATCCACCTTCTGTCTAATGCCCTTAATGTACAGATCAGACTTCTGTATCACTTCAAATACTGATTTACCCCTAATGCAATGAGACTTGCAGTCTCCTCCTCTGTACTCTCCCTGCTTGACTATGACTTAATCATTTATGGGGCAGCAAACACCTAGGCCCTTCAAAGACTTCGTGTCTCCCTAAATAAAGCCTGTCCCTTACACTGGGGTGCAACCGCCTAACTCACACTTGATCCCTATATAATGACACCAACTGGCTGAACCTTGACAACAGGATAATGTTCCACACCTGTCTCATGGCAAAAAAAAATTGCCCTAGGGCTCTCCCCCATAGGACTTACCCCTCTAGTTTGACCGGCCCCGACACACAAGATAACCCATGGTTCTGCAAAGCAACTCCTCTCAGTCTCCTACAGTCGCACCTCCCAATTTCAAAGATCCTTTAGCTATAGAACCCCCATCTGGTTAAACAGCCTATCCATTCCACTTGCTAAAGAGATAAGACTTGGACCCTTCAAAACCTCTCTTAAGGACCTGTTACAGTTCTCAAACCACTGTGACTGTCTTTGAATCACCCCCACTATTTGGTCTGGCTAGGTTGCTGGCTGGCCTTGCCGACCCCCCCCAGTCTATGTCCAACTAGCCTAGTCTTTGGTTCGTGTCCTATATGTTGGTGTGATCTAACCTAGTTTTCTCACTGTTAGCCTCACAATCTGCTACTGTAACAACCTGACTATGTACTGATGTACTGATATACTATAAAAACCTGACTATGTACTGATGTACTGCTATATATCCTGTACTGTATGTCTCTGTATGTAAACTATGTGACGTGGAACCTTTGTAAAGGAGTCTCTGACTCAAAGGTAATTTCTGAACATTCAATAAACAAAAAATAAATAAATAACTGGAGTTGTTTGTGGTCTCTGTCTGCTGAGACTGAGACAGGGAGAGTGAGAAAGCAGCCACAGCTTCCTTGAATCAAGGAGGTTATTTTCTAGACTACACTGAGCTGAATTATTACTTTGTGGACCTGTGTAAGTAACTAGTATTGATTCTGTTTATGAGGTGGACTTTTCTTAGTTTTAACTTTAATTTGCCAGAGAGGAACTGTAGCTGGGAGATATTTGCAGTCAGTTGTGACTAGACCTGTTACTTAGCCTTTGTGAAATAGGTGTCTGTTAAGGGGAGGAGCTGAAAGCTAGTTGAACTGAGGATTTATAACTGAGTTGTTTGTGGTCCCTGTCTGCTGAGACTGAGACAGGGAGAGTGAGAAAGCAGCCACAGCTTCCTTGAATCAATGAGGTTATTTTCTAGACTACAATGAAATGAATTATTACTTTTTGGACCTGTGTAAGTAACTAGTAGTGATTCTGTTTTTGGGGTGGACTTTTCTTAGTTTTAACTTTAATTTGCCAGGGAGGAACTGCAGCTGGGAGATATTTGCAGTCAGTTGTGACTAGACCTGTTACTTAGCCTTTGTGAAATAGGTGTCTGAAAGAAATGAAGGCACTCCCAGGGTGGAGGGCAAGAGTTGTAGGTGATTGTTTCTGGATGGCATAAGTTTACTCCCACCCACCCTTCCCTCACCCCACCCACCCCAAGCGCATAACTTTTATTGCAGGGCTCTGACATCACTTCCCAAAACTGCTAACAACTTACACCTGTTCATATCCTTAAAGGCACAGCACACTGAACAGGGGGTAGAGACACTCACAAGCTTGCACACACTAAAACAAGAACAAAAAACCAAAAAGCATCTGTAACTGGAAGGGACACAGACATGTGGGGGAGTGGTGCAATGCACTGACTGTGGAGCAGCAGTCTTCTTGGAGATATTCTGGAGACTGTGTTGCTGCCCTATTTGCAGGCACCCCTCTGGTCTGAGGGAGGAGGTTGTTCGTCTCCATGCTGACCTGGCAAGGATTTGGAAAACCTACTCCCCCACCCAGGGACCACCCAGGCCACTGCCACTACCTCAGAGGTTGCCAAGAAAGAGGAGTGGTTGGACCATGGTGGGCTCGGGGGTGAGGGTGGTGGAAGAGAGGTGTATCCCTCCAATTGTGCCTCTCCACAATTCATGCACCACTCTGGTGAAGCATGGCTCCTCTATGGAGGCACCTGCAGTGGAGATCAAGGAGGATGCTGAGAACCTCCACAATGGAGACCCACAGGAGGGTGGCCCAGGACCCCACAGGGAAAGGAAACAACTCCTGGTGGGGGACTCAATTGTTAGGGAGGTAGAACTGGGGGGGAGGGAGAGAGGGGAAAGGGATGCAAGGTGTCTGCCTGGCGCCAAGGCTTGGAGGGACAGGAATTGAATCCTCAGGATCGTGGGAGCAGTGGCAAGGGGGAGGGAGCTGGATGTCATTATCCACCTAGGGGCAAATGACCTGGCTAAGAATGGGATCAGAGCAGTGCAACAGGAGTTTATGGAGCTGAGGAGGGGCTTTAAACAAGTAGCACACATGGTAACTTTCTCAGAAGTGCTACCTGTCTATGGCATAGATGAGGCTAAGGCACTCTGCACCTTGGGATTCAATGACTGGTTGAAAAGCTGGTGCAGAGCTCAGGGATTTTGCTTCATTGGGGACTGGGGTTCCACCTGGAGGGATGCAGGCCTATACAGGCATGCTGGCCTGCATCTATCCTGGAGGGGAAACAGGATCCTAGGTGATAGGTTTAAATGCTTCAATGGCAAGCATTTAAACTAGCCAAGGGGGGAGGCACTGAAGAGGAGAAGGGGAAATCCTTGCCCCCACAAAAATCATGGTAATTAGTGAGGTAAACACCAAGATAAAGCAGTCGATAGGGAGAAGGGCAGGGGTAAATGGAGAAAAAGACAAAGGCAGTAGGGACAGGGATGGGGCAAAAAGAAATAAAGCCATAAAAAAATGGAGGGTAATGAGTACCAGTGCCCTTAGTCTAGGTAAAAAGCTCCCTGAAATGGTGGCCTTGATGGAAGAGGGATGCCTGGATATTGTGGCAGTCACAGAAACATGGTACACAGAGAACCATGACTGGGATGTCAACATACCAGGGTACACAATCTACAGGAGCGACAGGGAGGGAAGAAGAGGAGGAGGAGGAGGAGGAGCTCTCCATGTAAGGGAAGGGATCAAAATAACAGAACTAAAGGGTAAACAGGAAGGAGAGGAGGCACTGTGGGTCACCCTGGAGACTGGAAATGGCTCCACAATCTGCACAGGGGCTGTATACAGACCCCCATCTCAAGGGGAGGAAATGGACAAGAAAATGATAGAAGGCATCCTTGGCATGGCAGAAAAAGGGGAGATATTGCTGATGGAGGACCTGAATATGCCAGATGTTGACTGGAGCACCTTTGCTGCAGCCACATCTGAGAGCAGGGCCATTCTTGATGCCCTACAAGGGGCATGCCTCAGACAGCTAGTTTTTGAACCCACTCAGGAGAGAGCGATCTTAGACCTGGTACTCTCAAATGGGGACGGAGAGAGGATCTCTGATCTTGAAGTGGGTAGCCATCTGGGAACAAGCGACCACCAAACAGTGTGGTTCACGATAAACTTAGCTGTAGAGTCAAGCCACACAAAGTGAAGGTACTGGACTTCAGGAGGGCTGATTTTGTCAAAATGGGAGAGTGCCTCAGAAAAGCACTAGCAAACAGGCAAGAAGGTGGGGTGGAGCAACAATGGGGAAACATCAAAACCACCATCACAGAGGCAACAAGCCTTTGTGTGAAGCAAATAAACAAATCAAAATGAAATAAAAAACCACTATGGTTCTCAAAAGAAGTGGCGGGGAAGGTAAGGGAGAAAAAGATAGGATTCAGGAAGTATAAGGAAACACAGAAGGAGCAGGATGGAGAACTGTACCAGTTAAAGCAGAGGGAAGTGAGTAAGGCAGTCAGAATAGCAAAGGCCCAAACTGAGGAAAAGATAGCCATCTCGGTTAAGAAGGGGGGGATAAAACCTTTTATAGGTACATTAGGGAGCACAGAAAGACTAAGGCAGGGATACTGAGGCTGAACAAAGAGGAAGGTGGTTGGGCAGAAAGCGGCAGTGAAAAAGCAGGGATACTGAATGAATACTTCTGCTCAGTATTCTCAAGGGAAAAGCAGGGAGAAATACCAAATCTGGTCAATAGAAGCACTCTGGATAGAGGGGTTGATATTACTCCTTTCATAGAAGAAAGGGTTCTGAAAGAACTCTTAAAACTGAAGGTGGATAAAGCAATGGGGCCTGATGGGATTCACCCCAGAATTCTAAAAGAACTAAGGGAAGAACTAATAACACCACTAACTACCCTTTTTTAATAAATCATGGGAGGATGATGTGGTACTTGAGGACTGGAGGAGGGCAGATGTGATTCCCCTTCACAAAAGTGGGAGCAAGACAGAGGCAGGAAACTACAGATCTGTCAGTTTGACCTCAGTGGTAGGGAAAATGATGGAATCACTTCTGAAGGAAAGAATTGGTGAGTACCTAGAGGCCAGTGGGGCACAGGACCCAAGGCAGCATGGATTCACAGCAGGAAGGTCATGTCAGACAAATCTAATTGATTTCTTTGACTGGGTGACCAAAGCAGTAGACCAGGGAGGGGCTGTGGACATGGCCTACCTAGACTTTAGTGAGGCATTTGACACAGTCCCCTCATAAAAGATTAATAAACAAGTTAGCCAGCCTTGGAGTGGGTCCCAAGGTGGTAGCCTGGGTAAAACACTGGTTAGACAACAGGACACAGTGGGTAATAGTAAATGGAGTCCACAGTGAAGAAAAGAGGGTTACTAGTGGGGTACCGCAGGGTTCAGTACTGGGGCCGGTCCTTTTTTAATATCTTTATAAGTGACATTGCAGAGCTACTGGAAGGGAAGGTATGTCTCTTTGCAGATGACACAAAGTTCTGCAACAGGGTTGATACACAAGGTGGGGTGGAAAGGATGAAAAGGGACTTGACAAGGTTGGAGGAATGGTCAAATGTATGGCAGCTTAGATTCAATACAAAGAAGTGCAAAGTAATGCACCTGGGAAACAAAAATGCAGGGGAAGAGTACACAACCGGGGGTGAGATACTGACAAAAACAAAAATAGAAAGGGACCTGGGGGAAGTCATATCAGATGACCTAATGGTAGGCCAGCAATGTGAGAAGCCAGTAAGGAGGGCTGGGGGATACTGGGATGCATAGGGAGAGGCATCACCAGTACAAAACAGGAAGTTGTTGGCCCTCTGTACAGACAGTTGGTAAGACCACATCGGGAGTACTGTGTACAGCTCTGGAGACCCCATCACCACAAAGACATAGACAGGGTGGAGGCTGTCCAGAGGAGGGCAACAAAAATGATGCAGGGTCTGCATCAGAAGACATATGAAGAAAGACTAAAGAAACCAAAGATGTATAGCCTTGAGGAAAGGGAGTGGGGGACATGATAGAAACTTTCAAATACCTCAACGGAATCAATAAAGTCCAAAAGGGTGGCATCTCTCAGAAAAAGAGATGTGCAAAAACAAGGGGGCACAATTTGAAGATAGAGGTGGGGTGGCTCAGAGGTAATGTGAGGAAATATTTCTTCACAGAGAGGGTTGTGGATACATGGAACAGCCTTCCTGAGGAGGTCGTAGAATCAGAAAAATGGGGGAATTCAAGAATGCATGGGACAGACATAAGGCAATTCTAGTAGGGGTAGGAGGAAGTAGGCTGTTGGTTAACTAGGATCTGCAGGTTATCCATTAGGTAGGGAAATGGACAGACTAGGTGAGTCAAGTGGTCCTTATCTGCCATCAGATTCTATGTTTCTATGTATATGGGTGGGTCTGAGCAGAGATGGCTACCAGTGTGGGCACTGGCACTGGACCTTGATGCAGGAATATAGTGTCTTGAAAGCATTCAGACAGACAAAAGTGCTCAGTTTGAGAGTTTTTTGCAGATTGTTCCATAAGGTAGGCAGCACGAAGCTTATAGCTGCCCTGCCAAATCGAGATTTTGCCTTGGGCACTTTAAGTGTTATAAAAGAGTAGCTTCCTAGTGTGTATTTCCCAACTACACTTAGCGGTAGATAGCAGGAGATACAGTGAGGCAGTTTATTAGAGATAGCTCTATAGGTCCAGAGTGCAGCATTTCTGTCACACCTGAACTTGAGTGAGTTCCACCCCACAGCCACATATAGGACACAGTGATGCATGGCAAAGGGAAGTCCCGTAATAAATCTCAGGGTTCTATGGTAGAACATGTCCAATTTTCCCATGTAAGAGCTAGGGCACTGGCTATAAAGAAAATCTGCGTAATCAACCAGCGATAGAAAAATTGATTGGACCAACCGTAGCTTGGCATCTCTGATGAGAAATCAGTTAATTCTAAAGAAAAGACCTAACCTTTATTGGAGTCGTTTTAGCAAATCCTTGACGTGTTTGATGAAAGAGAGTCTGTGGTCTATCCATACTGCCAGATACCTGAATTTTGTAACAAATTCTAGTTTTTCTCCTAGAATTGTGGTAATCTGGTGAACTGACCCACTAGACACAGGGTTTGCTGTATATATAAGTGGAGAGAAGAGCATCACTTTTGTTTTTTTTGGTGTTGAGAAGTAACTTTTTTTTGAGTAGTTGGCTTTGCAAAAGGTTGAATTGAGACTGGAGATCACTGTAGGCAGCTTCAGGCATTGGGTGACTCCCATAGAGGACTGTATCATCTGCGAACAGATGAATGCTGGCATTTTTAATAAAGTCGTCGATATTATTAATGTAGATTGCAAATAGTAAGGGGACCTAATATAGATCCCTGGGGCACCCCTCCTTGGAGAGTTTTAAGTGGAGACAGACCTCCTTCAGCTTTAACTTGCTGAAGACGCCCTGTAAGATAGCCTGTGAACCAACGCAGAGAGGAGGAGTCCACACCTATGTTTCGTAGGGAGGAGAGGAGCATGCTATGGTCGACAGTGTCAAAAGCCTTGCTTAGATCCAGGAAAACAGCACAAATAAAGTTTCTGCACTCAAGATCACACTGCCAAACATTGGTTACTTTAGCAAGGGCCATGATAGTGCTATATTTAACTCTAAATCTGGACTGCATAGGATTTAGCAGTTTCATTGATTCAAGGTAGGATCTCAGCTGTGCATTTACAATTTAGTCAATAGATTTCTCCTCTCCATTATTTATTACTAAAGAAATTCTCATGAAAACAAGATGTTTATCCCTTAGAGATCATCTGTCTCTTTTGCTTATTCCATTCTTGAAATGAATAATGCTCTGTTCTGACATCACAGGCTGTTGCCATGGGAATAACTTTGATGTCACAAGCAGGGGATTATGACATCTGGTTTGGATGAAGCAATAGGAGCTGATGAACCCACAAGGAACAACTACCATGTTTTTATGCATATGACATCAGTAATAAATAATGGAGATATGAAATACAGAGCTAATGTGAAATATAAGCTGGTTTGTGTCCAAATATTATGTTTTTAAAGTTTTTCTTTAGGCATCAGGGGTTCTTTATCTTCTGTGCTGCTGCTACTAATATGGTATGGTAAATGTTAACTTTGGCTATTTATGCTGTTTGCATCCTATCTTATGTATTGCACTTGGTACTGGTAAGGTGTCTGTATCTTTTCTTCTACAAATGTTAATACTGTACATACAAAGTAAAAAAAAAATCAAGATTCATTCATTCATTTATATTGCACAACTGCAGCAGTTTAAGATTTCAGATTCTGCTATATTATACTGCCATGGTAGCACGAGTATAGTTAGGACTGAGTAACATGTTCAATGTTAAACTCAATTTTTGCCCTTTAATAACTTTGGTGGTGTTTGACAGACTAGCCCAAAATTTGACATGGGTGGTCTGACTGGGAGAGTCCCAAAATGTGAAAAGCTTTGTGACAGTATCCTGTACAGTTTTTGAGATATGGAACTCTGATTTTTGGAAAAGTGCAGATTGTTTTCCTATACTTAATACATCTTTTGATTGCTTTTACCAACAGCCTAGAATGGTGGTATGGAATTGTTTCACAAATCTTTCAGGGTAGAAGCAGCCTGTGCCAAGGTAGTGCCTTTTTTTCATAAATGTTTTTATGCTCCTGGGTGGGACTGGACAGCTTGTTAAGCCTTCTCCTCAGCTGCCACTGACAGGCCCTCTGCCTTTTTCCACACCTCCTCCTTTCTGCTGGAACAATGTGTTGCGGGGGCGTGGCACCTCAGCCAGAACTTCATGAAGCCCAGTCCCCCTGTTTAGTTCCTCCTTTTCTCACCCTCCTCAGAGCTATGGCAAACATGAACAGTGCATGTGCGTGGAGACATACATGTGCTACAGAACAGCCAGCCCTGTTCCACCTTCCTGGCATTCCACCAGCCACCCAAGCAGCAGCACTGCCACTGGACCACCACTCGGTGGCAGCCAAGAGCCAGGATGGCTTACCACCCCAATGTGGGAGAGAAGTTCT
This sequence comes from Neoceratodus forsteri, assembly GCA_016271365.2. NCBI lineage: Eukaryota > Metazoa > Chordata > Ceratodontiformes > Ceratodontidae > Neoceratodus > Neoceratodus forsteri. The sequence continues at coordinate 512,152,696 of CM028129.1, forward strand.
GCCAGACACCCTCTCAATCCTCTCCCAGCCCCCTGCCCCACTGACGCCGGCAACCTAAGCTCATTCCTGAACTAAGGTCACCAGCGTGGGAGAGGTAAGGTGCATAGCACTTCAGCCCTCTACATCACTGGGCCGTCTTCAAGGTAATTTCTTTTGAAATTTGTGAAAAAAATTGTAAATGGTTCCAGAATTGAAAGGATTTTATTTTTTTTTTCTGATCATGCTCAGTAGGATTTTTGGATAACCCTCTGATACGAACTGAAAATTTTTGGTTCATGAGAGCATTTTTGGTTCACATAACTGAATTGTCAAGAACCAAAAAACAGCTCTCAGAAACCATGTGTGATGGCTGCCATCTTGTTTCTTTAAGTATAAGAAATTGAAAATACATAAAAATGATATATTTTGAAAATACACCTGAACTTAGACCTGTTTAGCTTATTCTGCTGTTAGATGTTTGAAAATTATGCTGCAAATATGGTTTCTGGGCACCCAAAAATCTTGGGTGGACAGTTTAGTGAGAGGAACAATTTACCTGTGTTGAGAACAGCAGGACTTTTTTGGTTTCTGTAGCCACAGCTGGAGTTGTGCTGCTGGCTTGAGTGGGAGCAGTAAGCCAACAAATTCCTGATCATTCTTTCTTTGTCTAAGCTTTATGTCTGTCTGTCTGTCTATGTATCTATCTATTGTGTCTGTCTGTCTATCTATCTAGATAGCTAGCTAGCTATCTTTAGTTAGCTTTGGCTCTCAGAACAATCTGGCTATCACAGCAAGGTGGCAGCTGACTGAGGCAGCTAAAACATTTCTGACTAGTGGGTAAGTAGACAAATACTTTATTAGAAATGAAGGGTCTGCAAGGTAAAGTAGTAAAAACAAAAACACAGTTCTGTAGTTATCAGTGTACTAATCTGAGTTGGGGCAAGGAGCGGATAATCATCCTTGTGCTTAGCTGGGTCAGGAGGATAGATGTGAATTGGGGTGTGTGGCTTGGGCAGAAATAAAGCAGCTGACTGTATTTAGACTTCACCAGCCTTCTTACAGGAGCACTATAACAGGACACCCTCTTAACATGTCCAGCTCGTTCATGTTCCAGTGAGTGAATGGAACAGTGAAGGAGTGGAACAGGAGTAAGGTTTGCATCTTAGGCATCAGTGGGCATCAGCAGGTGACAGCAGACATGCAGGGAACTCTGCCCATCGAGTAAGGTAAGGTAGACAACCTGTGTACTTGTTGCCTGTTTAAAAGGGTGTACCATCAGTGGAATTGGGTAAATGAAGGTGTAGGGTAGGGAGGGTAAGACCTACAAAGGTCAAGCTAAGGCAACTGAATACACAGTAGGGTGGAAATAAAGGCAACACCGTATCTAGGGTAGCGGGAGAAAGTGAGTATAGGAAGCCAGCTATCCTAAATTACCAAGTGACCAAAAAGCAGTATTGAGGGGAAACCTTATCTAGGGTAAGGGGTCAAACACAAACTTTGAAAGGGATAAGTAAAGGGAAGCCAAGAGGAGGGTTAGTGATAAGGGGAGCCTAAAGGCAAGGGAAAGGCAGGGAAGCAAAAAGTCAAGAGGATAAACAAATCAACAGGCATGGAGTGGTGCAGTGCAATCGGTGCAGGGCCACAATCTTCAGAGACACGTTCTGGAGGCTGAGGTGTTGTCCCATATTTAGGCACTTCTGTGGACTGAGTGCAGAGGTTGCTGAAATTGGGGCTGAACTGACACGAGTACAGATCACCATCTGCCTCACCCAGAGGCCACCTAGTTTACCATTGCTCCCTCAAAAGGATGCCAACAAGGAGGAAGAGTAGCTGGATCTTGTTGGGCTCTGGGAGGGTGGGGAGGAGGAGGGAGAGCACTTCTCTGACATTACCACTTCACAATTCCTTCACCATCTTGGTGGGATGGGGAGGCTGAGAAGAAGTGCCCGAGGAAGCAATAAGAAAGGAGGAAGGGGTCCTCAAGGAAGCAGGCCCTAAGGAGAGTCCTCTGACCAAGGGGGAGGCAGCTCCTAGTGGGGGACTCATAGTCAGGAGGATTGAGTTGCAGGCAGAGAATGGGAGGGTATGGGTAGTACAGTGCATTCCAGGCACTTTGGTGAGGTGAACTGGAGGGCAGTTCTTGGAGATCTTTATCGTAGATGGGGTTGGGAGAGAGCCAGATGTTGTTGTCCAACTGCAGACAAATAATCTGGCAAGGAAAGCTGCAGTGGTAGTGCAGGATAGATTTAGGGAGCTGGGGAAGGGCCTGAAGCAGGTAGTTTATACAATGTTCTTCACTGAGGTGTTACACATGCACAGCTGGGGGAAGGCTGGTGAACTCTGCACCAGATTCTTCAATGAGTGGTTGAAGGCATGGTGCAGGGAGGAGGGCTTTGGCTACATTGGGAACAGGAGTCACATGTGGAGGGGGGCCTGTACAAGGGAGATGGCCTCCATCCATTCAAGAAGGGAATGGCAGCCCAGGGTGGAAGGTTTAAATGCTACTTCAATGAGCATTTAAACTAGCTAAGGTGGGAGGCAGAAATACTGAGGGAGTCAGAGATTGTCCTCCCAGAGACTAGTGCAACAGAGAAGGTTAACACAGGGAGAAGAAATTCCCTGGAGGCTGATGGAAGCAAAGAGAAGGGCAGGGCAGGCAAGTCTGGAGAAGGCACTTCAGTTGGAACAGAAGGGAAGAAACGAAGGTAGGAAGGCAACGTAACAGGGGAGGGCAGGACTATAGTAACAGAGGGGTTAAGGGGTAAGCAGGAAGGGAGGCATATTAGAGGGACAGAGGGATGAAGAGAATAGAGAGCTATGTATGCCAATGCAAAGAGTCTGGCAAACAAAATTCCTGACCTTGAGGCAATCATTGTGGAGGAAGACCTGGATCTGGTGGCCATAACAGAATCATGGTGCTTGGACAACCACAGCTATGAAGTGGTCATCCCAGGCTACACCGTGTTCTGGAAGGACAGGTCAGGAAGGAAAGGTGGAGGGGTTGTTTCATATGTGAAGGAGGGCATAAGGGTCACCACGATACAGGGGCAACAGAGAGACAAAGAAGGGCTAGAGGTACTATGGGTCAGGCTAGAGACTGAGTCAGGGACTGTTATTCACACAGGGGTGGTGAACAGGCCTCTGACACAGGGGAAGGATTTAGACAGAGCCTGAGGGAAGCCATTAGCAAAATGACTACCAGTGGGGACATTTTGATTATGGAGGACTCTAATCTGTTGGCTATAGAGTGAGGCATTCTCGCCGCAACAACATCAAGAGGCAGGGCCATCCTTGACTCCATACAAGGTACATTTCTCAGGCAGATGGTTTTGGAACCCACTAGGGAGGGGGCAGTGCTGGACCTGGTACTTACAAAAACATATACAGCATTGCTGGCATCACAGTGTAGTAGTAGTAGTAGATTTTATTTATTTGTGGTGCCAGCACATTAAATTTAATAAAATCCATGAACAATTAAACATCTTCTTAACGTAATATATAATATTCTTCCCTAGAGATATAAAACTAAAACTCATATTTATAAAACTCCAAAGATTTGGTGAAAAAGAAAAGTTTTTAAACGATTTTTAAAAATCTCCACAGAAGGAGCCATCCTCAGGGACCCAGACAATTAATTCCAGAGGACTGGGGCAGTCTCTTCAAATGCCTGATCCCTTGAAGATTTTAGTTTGACTCTGAGGACTTCCAGGAGGCCCTCACCTGTCGAGCGAAGAGAGAGTCTCTAGACATAAGGATGAAGGAGCTCTGACAGATAGCCCAGACCCAGCCCATGTAGTGCTTTATAGGTCAACAGACTTATCTTAAAGGAGACACACCACTGCACCGGCAACCAGTACAACTCGAAAAGCTCAGGTGTAATATGCACATATCTTGAAAAACCCATTAATAGTGGGTGGTCCTCTGGGTACAAGTGATCAGCATTCAATGTGATTTGGCATATGGATAGGACAGGAAAAAAACACACTAAGATGAAGGTCCTGGACTTCAGGATGGCAGATTTTAAGGAAATGGGAAACTGCCTTACAGAATGCCTCGGGGGGGGGAAGACAGAGGGGGAGTGGAGGCTAAATGGAGAAAATTAAGGAAAGTATAACCCATGCAATGATATGTTGTTTGAAGGAAGTGAGTAAGGGAAAGAGGAGGAATATGCCACTATGATTCTCTAGGGAGGTGGCAGTGAAGGAGAAGAAAATAGCACTTATAAAGTACAATGAGACTCAGAAAGATGAAGACAGGGAGGTATAACTGGCAAATCAAAAGAAGGCAGGAAGGAGGGCGAAGGCAGCAGAAGCATTAACAGAGGAGTGACTAAGGAGGTCAAAAAAGGGGCCAAGACCTTCTTCAGGTATGTGGGGGGAAAAGGAATACAAGGGGAAGGAAAGTAAGAATCAGGAGGGAAGGGGGACTGCATAGATGAAGATCAAGAGAAAGCAGAAAAACTAAATTACTTCTGCTTGGTCCTTACAATAGAGGGTGGGGGGATAGAGCAGCATGCTGCAGTAAACACCATGGAGAGGGGGAAGTGGACACAAATCTGTTCTCAGTGGAGAGGGTCCAGAAGGGATTGGAAGCCTTGAAGGAGAATAAGGTGAGGGGTTGGATGGGATTCATCCAAGGGTCCTAAAGGAGCTGAGCATGGTGCTGGTTCCCCCTCTGGCAGTGTTTTTTAGCATCTCAGTGGAGATGTGGAAAGTTTCAGAGGACTGGAGGAGGGCTGATGTGGTCCCTCTGAACAAAAGTGTCAGTAGGGAGGATGCTGGCAACTATAGGCGAGTCCAGTCTCACATCAGTGGTGGGGAAGTTAAAGGAAACACCACTGAAGGAGAGGCTTTTGGAACACCTGGAAGCAAAGGGGCTGCAGGACAACTGGCACCTTGGTTTCACAGTGAGGAGGCCATGTCAAATTAATCTCATAGATTTCTTTGATGAGGTAACCAGGGAGGTGGATCAAGGTAGAGCAGTGAATGTGGCCTATCTGGACTTAAGTGAGGCTTTCATCACTGTGCCACACAGGAGGCTAGTTAAGAATCTAAGTAGCCTGGGGTTTGGGGCAGAAAGTGACAAGGTAGGTATCAAACTGGTTAAGGGATAGGAGGTAAAGGACGGTGGTAAACAGTAGTCTCTCAGGCGATAGGAGAGTGACTAGTGGGGTGCCACAGGGTTCAGTGCCGGGACCAGTCCTCTTCAATATCTTCATAAGTGACATTGTAGAGGAGCTTGAGGGTAAGGTGTGTCTCTTTGTGGATGATGCAAAAATCTGCAACATGGTTGACACTCAGGAGGGGGAGGAGAGAATACAAAGGAATCTGAGGAAACTAGAGGGATGGTCTCAGGGGTGGCAGCTGGGTTTCAATACCAAGAAGTGCAAGGTTATGCACTTAGGGCTGTAGAACCCAGGGACTGTGTATATGATGGGGGGGTGGAGCTTATAGTCACCAAGCAAGAAAGAGACCAAGGGAGTCATCATATCTGATGACCTCAAGATAGCTGGGCAGTGCGACAAAGCAATAGAAAAGGCTATCAGGACTCTGGGGTGCATTGAGAGAGGGATTTCCAGCAGGAGGAGGGAGGGAAGCAGTGCTGCCAATGTATTGCTCATTGGGGAGGCCCCACCTGGAGTACTGTGTCCAGTTCTGGAGGCTGCACCTGTGCAAGAACATTGAAAGGGTGGAGGTGGCACAGAGGAGGGCAACCAAAATGGTGAGGGATTTGCATGGAAGAAATATGAGGAAAGGCTGCAGGAACTCAACATGTACACCCTGGAAAAGAGGAGAGTGAGAGGAGACATGACTGAAACCTACAAGTACCTCATAGGAGTGAAGAAGGTACAAGTGGAGGGTCTATGGCAGATAAAGGAAGGCACTAGAACAAGGGGGCATGCACTGATGCTAAAGGGGGTGAGTTTAGGAGATATGTGCAGAAAAACATCCTCTTCAAGGAAAGGGTGGTGGATGACTGGAACAGCCTGCCAGAAGAGGTAGTGAGGGCAAAGACTGTGGGGAGCTTCAAGCATGTGTGAGATATGTACAGGGCATATTAGATAGAGGAAAGTGGCAGGGAGTGACAGCTATGATCAGCTAGGGTCAGTGGTGATAAAATAGGCAGTGACAAGGGGCAGACTGAATGGGCCTAAAGGTCCTTTTATGCCTATAAAATCTATGTTTGTATGTTTCTTTATTTTTTTATTCCCTTCCTCTTCCAGCACTGCCAGCCTTTCCTCATTCTTCCCAGATATACTTTGTATATTATAAAAGTGGACCACGATGCCCAATCCTGGTAACATTTTCTCACCCCCCAACCCTCCAGGTTACCTGCACCCCTTTCCAAATATTTGTTTATTATCTAGATATATATGTAAAGTGTGCTGGGGTGCCCACCCCTGATACCACTTTGTTTTAACCCCTTCCCCTCCAGGTCAGATGCCCCACCTATAGTGTCAGGGTGTTCAGCCCCAGTGCTGCTTTGCTTAAACCCCCTTCCCCTGCAGGTCAGATGTCCCCTAAATATAAGTGGTGGCATTAGGGAACCCACCCTCTGTGCCACCAAATAGTATACTGACACTGGGGTGCCCAGTCCCAGTGTTGGCAATATTCTTCTGTTAAATAAAAAAAGCATGCTTCATTGATCTTTTTTCTTTTTTTAAGTAATAAACCAGTAAAAAAGAAAATAGTCCCTTGCTGATCTGTCCCCCAACCCATCCAGCTCACTCTGACCCTCCCACTCAACACCCACTACCCACTCCACACAAACCCTTACTCACCTGAACATGTCATATGGCATAAAGCCACCCTCCGATGAAAAATTTGTCTTGCTGCTGGAGTCGGCGGCTATGACATGAAAAGATAAGGTAAGTCCAGTTCAATGCATTTCAATGAATTTTTAACTTTTACTCATAGCTTTGTCAGTTTTTTATATTTTCATACCACATTTTGAACATGGGCTTTTTTGGAACCCCACTGCACGGATAAGGTAGTGAAATCTTTCAAATCTGTCTCAGAAGGCGATTTTGTAGTCGCTCTGCAAAATCACCTTTTGGGCCAGATTTAGAACTTTTCACCTACTAGTTCATGAGGTGGGGTCATAAGAAGACTGTTGAAAATTTGGTGGAAAAATGTAGTAAATGACAAAGTTATGAGCGAATACTGAAATATTTCAACTTTCACTCATTATTTTGCAAATTTTCAATATTTTCCACTAAACTTTCAACATGACTTTTTCAGACTGCATCTTATGAACAAGGCAGTTGAAATTTTCAAATATGTGTCAAAATGTAATTTTGCAGTTGCTGCACGAAATTACGTTATAGGTGTGATTTGAAACTGTTTACCTACCGGGTCCATAAGAAGATCACGCTGAAAATGCAGTTTAAAAATATGGTAAAATGACCAAGTTATGAGTGAACATTGAAATATTTCGACGTTCACTCATAACTTCACTCATTTTCAATATTTTGATTCCAGACTTTCAGTATATCCATTTTTTTACACCATCTCATAAACATGACAGGTGCCATTTTTTAAATCCTTGATGAGATGTGGTTTCACACTTGTGGTGCAGAATGATGTTTCAGCTAGTATTCTATAAATGCCACATTTGATTATTGAATTTTGGTAACAGGTAGGCCCAACGAGACCATAGGTCCATTTTTGGGGGGGTGACCCGGAATTAGTTACAGGCAAAGGTTACAAAGTACATAAACAACATGAAATTGCAAGAAGGTACAGATGTGGGTAAAGATATTTCGCTCTGTGAATGATAAAAAACAATTAATCATAAATAATACAATGTATGAGAGATACAACAAACAGCAGAAATACAAAGATTCAAGACCTGAGGCTCCAGATGCAGTAGCCATACACCATAGACAGGGACATTTTAGAAGTCACTTACTAAATTAGTCTGAAATAGGTATGGTTCAGTGGTAGCAAGTGCATTGGCAGTGCTCTAATAGGCAGGTTTTTAGCCCTTTCTTGAATCCACTAAGAGATGAGGAGTTAGTTAATGAGGAAGGTAGTGATTTCCAGTAATATGGAGTAGAGTAGGTAAAGGACCTTTTGCCTAAGTTAGTCCTAACTTTGGGGATGTCAAATGAGTTGCAATTTGAGGGTACGCAGTGATCACCTCAAGGGCTTAGGGGTAAGTAGTCCATTAAGGCTAGGGGGTGTATAAACTCTGGTCAGTTTATAGACTAGACCAAGGAGTGGATAGGGCATCCTGTCACTTAGAGTGGGCCAGTTTAGTGAGGCATGGACCTCACAATGGTGACTCCATGGGGGATACCTTGATGCAAAATGGGGCACTGAAGCGTCATATAGCAAGGTGTGTAGAGAAGGGTACTATTTGCTATGGCTAGCCTGGTACCAGGGGCCAGAGAGTTAACCAATCAAAGGCCTAATTTCTGATGTATGACTTTCATGACATGATGCACATGTGGCTTTAATGCAAGGTCTTGGTCAATGTGGATGCCAAGAGGTGGATATGTTAGTAGGTGTTGCCTGGCTGTACCAAGGTGCTTGGGCTCAAATAAGACTACTTTGGTCTTCTCTTCATTCATTATTAACATGTTAGTAGCAAACCAGAATTCAAGTGCATTCAGATTTGCAGAGAGCATAGAGGCTACAGTGTTGGCATCAGCAGCACTCTAGTAGAGAACATCCTTGTCAATGTATAGCAAGAGGTTTGCATCACCACAATTGTAGCCAATGTCATTAATAGAAATGGAGAAGAGCAATTGGCCTAGTATAGAGCTATGGGGGACATCATTATTGATGGGAAGGTGATTTGAGTGAATCTATTTCCATTTAACCACCTGTGATCTCCCTGCAAGATAATTAGTAAACCAGGTGAGGAAATGTCTGTCTAGACCCAAGTGTGTCAATTTATCAAGGAGCATGTTGTGACTGACCAAATTGAATGCTTTGTTCAGGTCAATGAATATGGCTCTTGTAAGTGACCCTTTATCCAAAGCACTCAGAGTATCAGCTGTGAACTTTAGGTGTCATATTTACAATATAAGGGGGGAGTCATAAAATGACTATCTTGAAAATTTGGGGGCAAAATAAAAAAAAAAAGAGAACAATAATTATGAAATGTTGTGTATGGTGTAGTTGTGTGTAGTACCTGCCTTTATCCCAGCAGTCAGTGCTTTATGGTCCCCTGCTGGTGAGCTGAGTTCAGGGGTGAGCTAACTGAGCAAGATGTATGGACTGAGGCTGGAGGGACAGTACTGTCATGCGACACCACCCCCCAACCTGGGAAGAGAAGGTGCAGGGTTGCCCGCACAGGCTCAAGTACAATACAATGAAATTAATTATTTTCTTGGCAGGGAAGCCTGCACCTCAGCACCCATGGGTACTAGAAGGTCCTATGCTTTGGCTGAGAGATGGACTATTTGCCCTGTGTGTCTGTATCTGCAGCCACATGGAAGCACAATACCCAGATGGCCCTGCATGTTTGCAGCCCAGCAGATACTCTCATTAATTCTTTTTTTTTTTTTGTACAGTTTCTTTATGCTCCTCATCACTGGCCACCTGGACTCTCTCCAGTGTGGTCTCTTGGTTCAGCCGCTCCGGCCCCACCTGAAGTCCCCAGCCATACCTCTGGTTTGGGCCCATCTCCACTCCAAGTCCCATGGCCGCTTAACCCCCCCCCCGGCTCTGAGCCCCTCAGGGTGGGACCACCAACTCCTACTGGCACTCTATCTAGAATCTAGTGGAGCAACCAGGGATCAAAGGAGAACCAGATGCAGGCAGAAAGGACCTGACTATGGGCATGGGGTCATCACTAGACCCACCTTCACCTACCAGGCATCCAGGGCTTTTCCATGTTCCCATTCCCCCCAGCTCGGACATGCAATGCACACTAGCGTGAGTGTGCACATAACCGCACATGCTCATAGGAGTGCTGTTGCACCCAATCCCTTGCCAGAGATCCTGAAGGCTGCCGCACTCTCAGTAACCACTGGGAGTCACCAAGGCCCAAGATCTGTGGTCCCCCTTCCTCTCAGAAGAGAAAAGCAGTCCTCTGGACACTCAATCCTCTCCTCCCCCATGACCCTGATGACCCAAATCTGTTCCTGAACCTGGGTTGCCAGCATAGCGCAAGGTGTGGCATCCAGTGCCTCAACTCTTAGTGCCACTGGGCTGGCTCCTCATGAATTCTTGACATACATTGCTGCACATCTGTAGGTGGATGTAGTGTTCTCTTAGCAGAGGGTACAAAGGTCCTGTGTATCTACATCTGTTTGAACAGCTCCCAAAGGGACCTGCATGAATGTGGATACTATTTCTCTATCTCAAAAAAGAAAGGACATTCTACACAAAAAATTGCATTATTGCAACAGTTATGTTCAGTTCAACTTAATGCCACAAAAGTAGGGAAAAGTGGCATTAGGGTTCACAGCCCTAACTTCCTAACCCCCAAAGCAGCAAAAGGACAACACCACATAAGCAACAACAGACAGCTATTATCCTGGAAGACAAGCAACATACAACTGTTTCCAGAAGACACAAATGCAATAGCACTGATGTGCTACTTTTGTGGATTTGTATTTTTAGCTGCATAATTCTGCAGCCACACACGTATGTATGTTGTACTGTATGCATAAGTACATGTGACTGCAGAAGACCCCATGGATGAAAGAAAGAGACAGCACTCCTGGAATTCGATGCAAAAAACTTCAGTAATTATTTAATCCATAGTAAGGAGAAATGGAACAAACAAGCCCCTAGTGCCACGACCACTAGGTTTTCCAGGGGCCCCCTGGAAGACCTACTGGTCGAGGTGCTAGGGGCTTGTTTGTTCCATTTCTCCTTACTATGGATTAAACTTTCACTGAAGTTTTTTGCATCGAATTCCAGCAGTGCTGGCTCTTTCTTTCATGATTGGTCTTGGGTGGCTCCTTAGCCTAGCACCCCCATCCTTGGCTGAGCACAGCGGCACATACTTTTCCAGAAGACCCCATGGAGCCTGTGCTTCAGTAGCCAGAGGTACTCATGCACATTGTACAAGATACCTCGCTAGACAGTTTGATCTGTTACTACATGGTTTTCTATATGCAGCTATGTAACCAAAAAACTGTTACCCTCTGTAACAATTTCTAGATCTGTTGTTGAAACGATGATAACCACATTGCAACAGTACTTCCATCTACACTCTGCATAACTGTAGATTCCACAAGATCCTGCCCTTCTGGAGCTAGATGTCCATGTGTGTGTCTTATACCTGTGATTGAAGATGTGCAGGACTCTCTAGGGTCACAGAAGTACTGCTGCAATTTTGGCATCATGCATTTTGTGCACTTTTGCAGCCAGAGGTTGGTATGTGTATCTTACACCTGAGGCTGTAGATGCGCAGACACATCAAGTGTGTATATGTCTTACAGTGTGCATCAGCACCTGAAGCTACAGAAACACTGGCTCCATAGGTGCCTGTACCTCTGCAGACAACATAACTCTTGTAATTTGGGTATTGTGGATTTGTATCTGTGGCTGCAGGGGTCTGTGCATCTGCACAGAGAAGCTGTGTTGTAATTTGAGTATCACTGATTTCTATGTGCAACAAGTGAGTGTGTATGTCTTGTGATGTGCGTGTTGCAGATACAAATCCATGAAGGTAGCACATCCATGCTGCTTTATTTGTGTTATCTGGAAACAGTAGTGTGTTTGTCTTACTTGATGATGGCTGTCTGGGGTTGCTTGTGTGGTCTTATCCTTTTGCTGCTATGGGGGTGGGGTGGGGTGGTAGGGTGTTAGGGTTTGAAATTCAGTTCCAAATTTCTCTACTTTTGCAGTGTTAAGTTGAACCCTAACTGGTACATTAACACAGTTTTCTGCCAAGAACATAGCCATACATGCAAAATATACAGCACTGAAGCAGTAAGACAAAGCAGAGCGTGGGTTGTATTAGAAAGCTATGGAGCACTAAGTGCCTTTACCTGCAAAGAAGTGCAGCTATTACAGAATAACCCACACTGTAGAGTTTTGTATGCAATATGATAATGGTAAATAATAGTATAAAAGTTGTATTTATTATAAAAAAAATTTAAATAAAAAAATGAAGTATATCCTTCCACTAAGTAAAGAGTCTCTGCTTGGTAGTAGAATACATCCCCTTCTGACATGATTCAGCATTTCTGTACCATAAGAGGTACCTCTGGGGAGGCCCTATCATCTTATTATAAATCCCTCAAGTTTAACTTGAGTGACTGATAAGTTGAATCTATTTTGATTATTTTTATCCTCCCATGCTGCAGTGATGCACTCCCTCCTACTGTTGCATGAGAGCACACTGTACACAGCATAAGTTGCAGAAGTTCAGCCTGCTGATTGGCTGAAACCATGTTAGTTATTTATGATGCCTACAGGTGTACAATAGAAAATTGCATCTAGACAAAGGCTTTGACTACCCCTTTTTTATGTTTGCTTGCGTGCATGCGCAAGAAACATATTGCGACCGTACGACTTTTTGGAGGTGTGTGACCCTCCTGTCCATTGCAGTGTTTCGTTTAGCAGGTGTGACCATACCGCACCAATGGATGTATGAGCTGTCTATGACAGCAGTTCAGCTGCAGTGGTCTTCAGTTCTTCAGTTCAAAGAAAACCACAGCTGCAATCAACGGTGGTAATGTGTGTGTGTTTAGCATATTGACATCATGCAATCTCTCTGTCCCTCCTGCACATCACTGCCAAATAAATCCCTCCCACTTCCTCCCTCTGCTGCTGTCCTCCCTATTCCCTCATTCCCCGGCTCACACTCTGGCTGCAAAGAAATCCCTCCCACTTCCTCTCTCTGGTGCTGTCCTCCCTGCTCCCTCGTTCCTCGGCTCACCCTCCGGCTGGTCAAGTTTTCTTTTTTGTCAATGGGGTGCCCAATCCTCATTGGCTCCAGTCCCCCCCCAAAGAAAACACCCAGGTGGCATGCTGGGAGCCCACCTCAGCATGCCAAATGTCCCTGTAATTAAGAAAACCTTCCTGCGAAGTGTTTTTTAATTTTATTTTACCTGTAAAAGGAAAAAGCTGTCCCTTGTTGTCTGTGGTGGCCCCCTCCCCAACCCACACCCACCCTCTGCACACTCCACCTCCTCACACCCCCTTCACCCCATACTTACTTCTGGAGCCTGGCGTGATGATCTTCGGTAGAGCAGGAACATGTCTGCACACTTCAAAGCTGACCGCGAACTGAAGAAATTCCAGTAAGCTGTATAATGGCATAAATGAGTTTTTTCCAACTTAGGTGGATATCTTGGCCATTTTTGTGACTTTTGACACCAAATTTTCAACATGGGGTTCTTGGGACCCCACCTCATGAATTCAGTCATGGTCATGTCATTATTCAGTCCTGAAAGGTGATTTCGTGGTCACTGTGCAGAATCTCCTTTCAGGAAATAGTAATGAAACGACAGTGTCACTGTTCATGAGGTGGGCTCCCAGAAAGCCTATGTTGCAAATTTGCTAGAAAATTTCCAAAAAATGACTGTGTTACAAGCATGTGTTGCGCAGTTTCCATGCAAGCTCGTAACTTCGAGAATTTTTAATATTTTCACTCCAGATTTTCAACATTGCCATTTTTTCATACCTCCTTATAAACAGTACAGCTGTCATTTTTCACATCTTGCCCGAAATGTGTTTTCGCACATCTGGGGCACAATGGTGCGGTCGCTGTGGGAAATCAATGTTCAGGACAGAGTAAGAAAATCACAGTGACACTGTTTATGAGTGGAGGTCCCAAAATGCCTTTGTTGAAAATTTGGTGACAAAATTCCACAAAATGACTGTTATGAGAGTGCATTTCACAGTTTCCATGCACACTCATAACTTCGAGAATTTTTTATATTTTTAGTCCAGATTTTCAACATTGCCATTTTTACACACCTCCTTATGAACAGTACAGCTGTCATTTTTCACATCTTGCCCGAAATGTGGTTTCGCACGTCTGGCACACAATGGGCACAGTCGCTGTGTAAAATCAATGTCAATGTTCAGGACAGATTAAGAAAATCACAGTGCCACTATTCATGAGCAGAGGCCCCAAAATGCCTATGTTGAAAATCTGGTGTAAAAAATTCCCCAAATAATTGCATTACGGGTGTGTGCTGCACAGTTTCTACACACGCTTGCGATTTCAACAATTTTTTTATATTTTCACTCCAGATTTTCAGCATTACCATTTTTTTACACTTCCTCATGAACAGTACAGCTGTCATTTTTTACATCCTGTTTGAAATGTGCTTTCGCACCTGTGGCACCAAATGGCACAGTCGCTGTGCAAAATCACCTTTCGGCTAACGAACTGATAGTGTCACTGTTCATGCAGTGGGGTCCCAAAAAGCCCATTTGAAAACTTGGAGTGAAAATACCAAGAAATGGCAAGGGTTTTAGGGTTTCCGACCATAACGCCTTGCCCTGTAGGGACTGACAGGTGTTATGGGTGTCACTTGGGATTGTCGACAGTAATGCTCATGCCATTCCACCCCAACCCCACACCCACCCTGCAGCCAGTGACAGGCATTGAGGTGTACCTTGGACTGTTTGGCCCCAACGTTCACCCCATTCTCCTATACTGCACCCATTTCTGCATATTTCCTTATAGAATGGGGTGACTGTAAAGCTGAACACTCCAAGGTACACCTTAACACTTGTTGGTCTCTGCAGAGCAGGGTGAGGTGAAATGGCATGAGTGTTATGGGTGATGACCGAAACTCACACTCCATTGCCTGTCCATCTCTGCAGGGTGGGGGTGGGGTTGGCGTCAGTTCAATACTTCACTGCCATTCCTATTCTGCATCTGTCTAACTCCTGCACTTCCAATGCTAATACCAGCAAGAAAACATTCGGCATTGACAAATGCTTGTTCTAACATTGCAGAAAGGCTGGAAATTGAGTTTTATTTTGGATTGCTGTGTAACATGGATCATCTGCTGCCAACTGTGATTGTTTTACTGATGAGTGAGTTTATTTATTTATTTTATTTAAGTATTTGGTAATCTGGTAATTGCACTGATCCAGGAGACCATTTTCAGGCACGATCTGGGCCACACAGGTGGCAGTTACAGAGGTAGTGACAAGTAATACAATGAGTACAAGCCATGTGGATAGACAGACATCATTGGTGAACAAAGTGGCTACACAGACATCATTGGTGAGCAAAGAAAGTAACATAGGAAAGAAAATTAATGAGAGCCTGAAAAAAAAACAATTAGTACATGATAAGCAACAATTATTATACAATTATTTACAAAGGATAAATGCAAATTAATGCATGATGTAAAAAAGAAACTTCTAGGTCACATTTGGGGGGTCAGCTGTAGGGTGGTGGTTGGTTTATATTAAACAGCAAACCAGAAATAAAGGGCGCAATTCCATTCCATTTCTGATTTTCTTGTTTTTATTTATGTCAATACACATCCACAATGGAAGGTGATGTTTTGTGATCCCTCACCAGTTTGTCCGTCCCACTGGTTACTGTGGCAAGGGACCATGAAATGTCACTCTTCATTGTGGATGTGTATTGCTATAAATAAAAACATGAAAATCAGATAAGGAATTGAACTACACCCTTTATTTCTAGTTTACTTTGTGATTGAAGTTGATTAGGTGCAGCAAGACTAAATGGGATGTACATTCATTGCCAAATTGATGACCTCCTGAATTCCCACTCTCCCCATTGGTTTATGTTAAAAAGCCACCAACACCTCAAGAAGAACTTTCAAAAACATAATATTTGGGCACAAGGCAGCTTATATTTCTCATCAGCTCAGTATGTCTTGTCCCCATTACTTATTACTGAGATAATTTACTTCAAAAACAGGATTGCTGTTTCTTGAGGGTTCATCAGCTCCTATTGCTCTTACCAGCCTAATATCATAATACTCTGCTTGTGACAGCACAGTTATTCCCATGGCAACAGACTGTGATGTCACACCAGGGCATTATGATTTCAAGGAGGGAATAAACTATAGAGACAGATGAACTCTAAGGGATGGATATCTTGTGCATCCTGTTTTTGTGGGAATTTCTTTAGTAATAAATAATGGAGAAGAGAAACCTGTACAAGGTATATGAAAAGCAAGCTGACTTGTGTCTAAATATTGTATTTTCCAAAGTTTTCCCAAAGGCGTCAGCTGTTCTTTAAATAAAAAGGAATTTGATTTGAGGATGTGTCCAGATATGATGTAGCTGAGTGGGAATGTATAATTACTGGAAAAAATATAGAAATCAGGGCAAGAGGTAATGTGCTGCTTTTCTTGGAAGGCAATCATAAAATATAATTTGTGGCCAATTGGACAGATGGCTGACAGCCATTTTATTGGTGGCATATTTGTTTTTGCTGGGATAGAGCAAGGTTTTTTAAGGTGATGCATCCGATTGGGAAATCAAGAACTGAATAGTGGATTGTAATGTAATAATTAGATGGCATGGGGATCTTGCTGGCCAATCAGGACACCGGATTTTTAATTCAGTTTATAAACAGCAAATAACATTCACATCAAATTTGCTTTACAAAGTTTACCTTGAAGATGTACTTTATTGAACTACCCCTGCAGCTGCTTAGGGCACCCTTCCTGATCCTCACTAACTCCTGTCTCACCTCTCTCTCTCTCTCTCTCTCCGCTCTCTCTCTCTCTCCTCTCTCTCTCCCTCTCTCCCTCTCTCTCTCTCTCCCTCTCTCCCGCTCTCTCTCTCTCTCCCTCTCTCTCTCTCTCTCTCTCTCTCTCTCTCTCTCTCTCTCTCTCTCTCTCTCTCTCTCTCTCCTCTCTCTCTCTCTCTCTCTCTCTCCCTCTCTCTCTCTCTCTCTCTCCTCTTTCTCTCTCCCTCTTTGTGCCTATGAGCCCAATCCTCAGAAGGTTCCTGGTCATCCACACATGCAGAGGGCCAGGAAAAGTCATACATTACCCCTCACAAAGGATGTGAACCATTTAGGAACTCCATGGTATCAGCAAATATGTATGTGTGCTCCCTCTGCAACCTGGCTAAGCAGGCTGCAGGGATTTTTATTTATCTGAAAATGTATTTACCAGGTAGGAGCACTGGGCCGAAGTCCTTTTTCAAGCTCAACCCAGGCCAAAGGCACATAAAAACATCACTTGCAAAACAATAACTGATAACTAATTGTGCATACAATACAATCATTTACAAGCACAATTACATATTTCAGACAAATGTTGATGAAAATGCAATTTAAAAGCCATGAAGGAACTGGCCTTATAAAGTGAATCAGGCAATTAATTCCAGACATTAGGAGCAGTAATTGAGAATGCTCAAGAGCCCATCTTAGTTTTATGTAAATGAGTTTGCAGACAAATATTATTTGGTGAATGCAAATTACTATTAGAATTTCTAACAAATACAAGGTCCTGTAATATTGCGGTGTCTGGGGAAAAAGTAGCCTTATAAATAAGGCAAAACTTCTTTCTAAAAATGGGGGATAGGGAACCCAAGTGAGCATACAAGGAACAGTGCTGAATTCTAAAAGGGGCAAGTAAAACAAAGTGACAAATACTATTACACACTACTGTAAGACTATATAATTCTGTTACAGACTACTGTAAGACTATATCATTCTATCAAGCCCAAATTCCAAAATAAGTGGGAGACATAGTTAAAAAAGGCCAGAAGGGAACCAACAGCAATGGCCTTGCGAGTCTTATTGGAAAAATAATTAATCAGTTTATAAATTGCACCTAACTTTTGGTATATATTTTTGAAAACAGCCCTAATATGATCAGCGAAAGACAGCACTGGGTCCAAAAGTACACCCAAGTATTTAAAATGAAGAACCTGTTCAATTACTGAACCCAAGGAGTCATAAATCAACAAAGGCAGATTCCCATTTAGCAATGCTTTTGATCCAAACATTGCCTTTGTTTTCTTAACATTGAGTACTAAATGATTACAGGTAAACCAGTCACAAAAAGCACAAAAATCTCTATTCTGTTCTTCAAAAACCCTATCGTTTCTTTAGCACTGATATAAACTAGCAAATAAACTAG
Source organism: Neoceratodus forsteri (assembly GCA_016271365.2). Classification (NCBI taxonomy): domain Eukaryota; kingdom Metazoa; phylum Chordata; order Ceratodontiformes; family Ceratodontidae; genus Neoceratodus; species Neoceratodus forsteri. The sequence goes on from CM028129.1 coordinate 512,170,685, forward strand.
TAAAATAAGCCAGTTGTTCCGAAGTAATAGATGCTGTTATCTCTGTATGTACTGCAATGTATTGGTTGACTTGTACTCTCCCGGGTTGTATCTGAAAATAGGTTGCTTTGTCTAGTATGCTTAACCGCTTACCAAAAGCTAATAAATAAATAAATAAATCATCAGCATACAAGAGGGTATTGCAAGTCTGACAAGCTTCAGGGATAGAGTTAAAAAAGGGAAAACAGCAAGGACCCAAGAATGGCCCTCTGAGGGACTCCCCTTGTCTACAGCTCAGGGATGGCAAACAGCAGATCCAATCCCAATAAATTTAGATTGGCCAGACAAATAATTCACATTCCAAAAAGTCACACTAGGGGACAATCCAAATGATACAAGCTTGTCACAATGATGGCCATGGTCAATTAAACTGAATGCCTTGGTCAGGTCCATGAACACAGCCCCCATAAGAACTATACGATACTATGGAAAACCAAGTCCATGAACTTGTCCAAGGCAACCCCTGTGCCAGATCCCTTCTAAAAGCCACATTGTTGGGAACAAAACAATTTATTCCTTGATTAGCTACAACTCTTTTAAGAATTTTACTAAGTGGATTCAGTATAGAAATAGGTCACGTCATCCAATAGGGGTAGTCATATGTGCCATCCTCCAAGGTGTTTCTGTGATGCAGATGACTGGTGGTGGAGGAATATGCTATGCTACCCTGAGGACTGTAGTTGTGCTTATGTGACTCCCTCTGCTACCATAGGGGCTGCAGTAGCACTTACACACCTCCCTCTGTCTCTTATTGACCGGCCACCAGACCACCAATGATGCTCAATCACAGGTCAGACCACCCTCAGCTAACCCTCTGAGCTGCTAGGTAAGGCTAGGGGCTGTACCAGCACCAGCTGGAGTAAATGATAGAAATTCACTCTTCTCAATGGTGATATGGCAGTTCTGGAAGACTGCTGTATCCTGTTGGTTCCTGCACCCTATGTAGCCAGAGTCTGCCAGTGAACTGGCATGGGCATCTGATTAGATACCCATGGTCCTGGCCAACTTCACCCACTGCCCCAATGCACAGCTCTGCACCAGTAGAGCATGATGAGTGGGGGCTATGGATGCCAGGTGGTGCAGACAGTCATTTAGGGCATAGAGCCATGGCCAGGACATGCTGAATCTGAACATATTCCAGCTAGCTATGTGGATTGGGCTTCACATTAGCACCCTCACTTATGTCCTATCATATCTGTCCCAGCTCTGTTACTTCCCACCACTGGCATGCCACTCTTTTTGTAATAATACAAATTAACATTAACACAGGGGCCTAGTTTTCAAAGGGCCTGGCATGGCCCAGTGGCGATGTCCTCATGTCCAACCTGTTAGTACAAGGAAAAATCTTGGCAATGACAAAAACATTATTTTTATCATTTTTTTGTGCAATGGCAAAGTTTTCTTTTTTTACACAGGTGTGCAAAATAATGATATGCCTGGTAATACTAGGTATAGCCTTTTTGTGCACCTGTGTAATGAAATATGCATAACATGCCATAAAATGTGGAAAAGGTCCCCAAAGAGAACCTTTCTAAAAACTGTGAAAATGTGGTAAAATGTGCAGTTGTGCAAGGGTACCCTGCATTGTGCAACATTTTTTGCAGTATCTGTGATAGTTTTACGTTTTTGAAAAATACTATCCCAGTTGTTCTCCACTAAACGTCACCTGTTCTGGCTACTTGTCTACAGTGAATTCCCAAATCTCGGTGACATCATAAGCTGTTTCTGTGGAAATTATTACAATGTCACAAGCACAAGATCATGCTGTCACATAGACAAGCAGCCAGAGCAGAAGAAGTCTAAGGAGCAATGATGACGTTTTCATGTAAATGGCTAAATGAGTATCATTAACATAGTAACATAGTATTTTAAGGTTGGAAGGGACTCTAGGCCAGCAATACCAGTATTAGCAGTATTAGTAGTAGCCGTATCAATATGTGGTCATCCAGTCATATCTACCCCTGCTTCATAAGCAGGTATGAACAAGTATGTTGTGCGTACAAGTACTATACTAATATAAAATTGTTACTCTAACCAAACAACAAAAGACTGTATTGCTTGAAACTGCCATTAATGTTTAATACTGCTAGTCTCTGTTAGAATTAATAATTCATCTTTCTCTCCCTGATGTGACCGCTTGGCGTCACTTAAGCCTGCTCTTGTGTAAACCTCACCCTGCGGCAGCCGCTTGGTGCTTTAAATGTTTATTCTCTCCAGAAATCCTATCTCTGCACTCTAACTTCTGCTTAACCCCCACCCCCCCCGTAACGCTCCTTGTTCAGACCTCTGCAAACTGCCACTCCTCAGCCTAGGAGAAAGCGATGCTGCCTGAAACCCAGCCCCATTCCCAACTCCTCCCTGCTCCTGGCCTCCCACTCTAATTTACTTAATCCCCCTATTGTTTGCTGACCCCCACTGGCTGTCTGCCACTAGCCCATGCCCAGCTGCTCAGCACCCTAAGCTCCTCTACTTAATTTTCTCCTCAACCTCCCCTCCCCTTCCCAGAAACTTCCAGCCCGTTTGGGCACTCCAGCAGAGCAGCTCTCTCTGCTCACACCACCCGCCATGGGGAAGCCTTGATTTGGCTCTCCCCCACCAGATCTACAGGATTGAAGACCCAGCAAAGCCAAACTGGGCACTTCTCAGCGTGGACAAACTCTGCCTCTGCCACCACCTACAAGCTCCTGGGGAAGCCCTGATTCAGCTCTCCCCTCTGCAGGACTCCACGGTTCATGTGTTCCCGCTGACACTATGCGCCGGCTCCCCACTCACCCGCCCTATCTGGACACTTTCTTATATAGTGTTCAGGGGTCACGTGCCTTTTCCCTGTCATTTACTAAGTGTCCAGTCTCCCATCTGCATCCTATACACCACCACAAGGGGTGCATAACTACCTCAACTACTGTTCTGATAACTGGATCCGTTCTGATAACTGGATTCATTCACTAATATCCTGCCCCTGCTTGTATCAGCAGCCTAGACCCATAATCTTTGAAAATAACCCTATCAATCTGAGTGATAACTGCTGCCTTACCTCTACCAACTGCATTACCTTGCCAGGCAAAGTACCCAACAATGCTGCCCCCAGCCATCAGGATCATACAGAGTGTCATCCTACTCTATCATATTTGCCTCCTGGGATACCCGTATACTGCATCCAACCAAAATGGTCATTTCTACCACCCGAGGGTAGTGCTAAGTGCCTGTGGATCAGTGACCTCACCCTATCACATGGAGATCAGCTACAGTCAGCAAAAACCCTTCATGCTCTGGGAGTGATCACACCAAGTCACTGACCCTTCTATAGTTCCTTTCCTCCATGGATACGTTACTCACTTTGGATCCACAATATGAAGACCACTGAGCAAGAGATTATGGTCCCGAACTAACAGACTTCTTCTGGATCATCTCACTTGACTGCTTCTTCTCCTACTACTACTACCGAGCAATATACATCTGAACCCAGGTCCTCCCCATGGTTCGAGTGCACAGCCACAAAAATCAGCTGGGCTTAGGTTGGCCTCAAAAACATCTGTAGCATTCTTCCCAAGATGGACAATCTGAAGGTGTGAGTATCTCGACATAACCTGGATGTGCCATCCATAGTGGAATCCTGGCTTTCCCCTAAGATAGCAGATACAGCCATTGCATTACCTGGCTATACCCTGTTTAGGCAGGACTGCCTCTCAAAAAGAGGTGGTGGCTGTGTCATATATACCAAAGACTATCTGCAGGGGTATGGCCTGCCCCCACCCCAGCATGTGTGACAACCTACAAGCACTGGCCATCAAGCTGATCCTAGGTGCACACAATAGAGTGCTCATCCTGCTCTCAGTATACATCCCACCTAAACAGACCACAGCTGGCACCAGCAACCTTATGGACTATATCAGTACCCTCAGCCTCAACACAGAAATTATACTTCTAGGCGACTTCAACATCAACTGGCTCTCCTCATCATCTACCAGTATCAAGGACACCTTGTCTGCCATCCACTTCTCCCAAATGATAGAATCTCCAACAAGATTCAGTTAGAAAACTGGCATCAGCAGCCTGCTGGATTGGATGCTCACTAACCGTCCTGCACATATCAACAATATTACTGTACTTCTGGACTCTCTGAGTGACCACTCCCCTGTCACGTGCACCTGGAATAACTGCTACAGCAAACCTCCTGCCAGAAATATATCAAGCTGTGTCCTCCTAAAAGGTCATCTACAACAACTCAAAACAGACCTCAAGTACCAAGATTGGTCTGACCTGTATGAAGCCAAGGATGTGGATGTAGCCCTTGACCTCTTCATAACAAATTCAATTCTATCTGTGACAAGCATGCCCTGATAAAAACAAGGTCGGTCAAAGGACACTACAACCCCTGGATTACTCTGGATTTGCTACAGCAACTCTCCTCAAGAGATCATCTCTGTCAAGTGGAACAAGCACAAGGCTCAGCAGCAAACATCCAACGGTACAAACAAGCACAAAATAACTGCATGAAAGCCATCTGTCATGCAAAAAGCACCTACTACAAAGAAGCCTTCACCAGTTCATGGAATAGCAGCAAATCCTTTTGGGACAACCTCAATTACATCACTGGGAAAGCCCCTTAAAATGCTCCAGCTACAGTATGCTCACAATCGATGGTGTGCTGTCCTTAGACCCTCTTCTCATTGCCAACTCCCTGAATCATGCCTTCATGGACCTAATCAGCATGCTTTCTGCTAACTTTTTCAAAATACCCACAAGGGAAATGATTGCCTCCCCATGACCAACCATTATTTCACTTCAAAATAGCCTCTGACGCAGATGCCAGAAAATACCTAGAAAAGGTACTAGGGAAGTCAAGATGCAGCGGGTTCTCCCTACACCTAAAATTTGTTAGCCTGGCACTTGAGGAAGTTCTTAGCCAGCTGACACAAATTATAAACCTCTTGCTCTGTCAATCACAATTCCTTCAGTGCTGGAAATCTGTGACAGTTACCCCGGTGCATAAAAGTAGTGATCAGACTCTGCACAATAACTATAGACCAATTTTGATACTCCCCCTGCTCTCCAAGGCTCTAGAGCGAATCGTGGCTGATCAACTTGTGGAGCACCTGAACCACCATCAACTACTGTGTCCTGAACAGCACGGGTTCAAGGGTGGCCACAACACCATCATGGCCTTGCTAGAATTTACAGGATATATCTGCCACACATCAGACTAAAGCCTTCTGATAGGAGCCACATTCATTGACCTATCAAAGGCATTTGATACGGTGCATCATGGGCTCCTTCTCAAACAACTGGCTGACATTGGGCTCTCTTTGGAAACTTTGGGCTGGTTCACTAGTTACCTGAGCAACCACTATCAGCAGGTTAGAATCAGGGTTGTGATCTCTGACAGCAGACCTGTCAGATCTGGTGTACTGCAAGGATCCATATTAGGACCGCTGCTGTTCAGCTCATTCTTAAATAACCTTCCAGCCTCTAGCTCATGTCAAATGCTCCTTTACAGAGATGATGCAGTCTTATTCGCCAGCCACCAACACCTTGTACATCTGGAAGCAGATCTACAAAGTGGCTTTGCATCTGCAGAACAGTGGTTTAAGGACCATAGACTGGTCTTGAATTATAAAAAGACCAAGACCATGATGTTCTCCACCCCACAATGCAAACACAGAGCCTTCCCCCTTGTAGTTATGAATGTTGGTGGTGCCACTCTCAAACTTGTTTGGCATTTCAAATACCTAGGCATCACTATCGATTCCACCATATCATATGACGAGCACATTGACATTTCTGCAAGGGCTATCAATACTAGAATCAGGATCCTGTATCGGCATAGGCACTGTCTCACAGATGAAGCCCTGAGCACTGCCATCAATAGCTCAATTATCTCACTCATCAATTATGGGCTGGTGCTCTATGGATTTGCAACAGACACAGCCCTCCACTGCATCTCAACCGCACTGAATAAAGCCTGCCATCTCCTCACAGGTGCTACTAGACTCACACACACCTGTGATCTCTATACCATGGCTGGCTGGCTACAGCTCAGTGGAAGAATCAGATACCAAACCTTTCTGCTCACCAAAAAAAAACTCCTTAAACATTCTACACCCAGGAGTATGGAACCTACTGACCCCTCCCCGGAGCACAAAGCAAACCAGAAGTGCCACCTCTCAGGCATTCCATGTGCCAAGGTGCCGCACTACCTTGGTTCAGTGGGGTTTCTCATACCGGGCCCCCCTCTGAACAAATGCGCTACCTCAGGACATCTGTGATGCAGCAATGATTGGCTCTTTTAAACACAAAACTGCACCAACACCTTTTCGCTGCCCATTGCCGTAGTCTGTACTTACCCACTAGCACTTTTTAACCCTGTCACTGTTCCACTGGGTAGCCCTGACCTTGCACTTCACTGACCCCCCGTACTCTCCGATGGCACTGCCATGCTCCACTCCACCTCTCTTTCCTACTCCTCCACCTCCTACCCCCACCCACCCCTTCCTCTTACCATTACCTCTTCATCTTCCCCCCTTCTCCTCCCTGTGTCTACTCTACTGATTTTTGTCTCTCCTTGATGCAGACATGCATTTTACAATGCCTCAGTATAGTGTAACCATGTACTTTATCTGTATTGTTGTACCATAACATGTATTTGTATATTTGCCACCAAACCACTCTGTATCTGAATGTTTATGTATCACTCTGTACCTGTTAACTGACGTGGAACCATTTAATGAGCATCCACTCACTGGTGCTATCCAAGATTTCAATAAAAAAAACAATAAATAAATAAAAGGGTTTCCTACCCCTCTGTTACCTAGGGTACCCTGGGATTCCATTGGAAAGCATAAAAGTATCCAACCTCATCTTGAGGGCCTGTATTGTCTTCCTGTCTATTGTCTCATCTGGTAAGTTGTTCCATAGGTTTACCACCCTCTTGTAGAAAATATTAAAAAAGGAAGGAAACAAAATTCAGGAAAAAATGAAATATAAGCTTAAATGAGCATAAAATGAACCATATGTATGTTCTGAAGTTTCACCAAAAAGCTCAGTGGCTCTTTAAGTTCATACAGTCTGTATAACCATATAGCACTTATCTTGTTAAATTACCTATTCTCTTTTTATTTCTTTTTGCTAACCTACCTAATTATGTAGCAGTCTTGACTGAACACCCTGGTAATGTAACGGTTGATCATTTCAATGACCTGTTAACCTTAACCATCTACTAAATTGATAACTTAGTATGTGGCTAAGTAGCAAATCTGGAAGAGGAGAGCATGAGTGGTAGCTGGTGGGATGAGCTTCAGGAGGGAGGTGGGAAAATGTTGTTATACAGAGTGGTTGAGCCATGGAACAGTCTGCCAGCAGAGACTGTGGGTGCCAAAAGCGTTAATGGTTTCAAGCATGGTTGTAACAGAGTTAAGGACTTAGTACTCAAAAAGGTAGTAGTAAGACGGAGCAAGGGATGGATCGTGTAGACAAAAAACGTGCTTTGACAAAAGGTCTTGAGGTATGGTAGGATGTTACCAGCAGACTGGATGCACTATTGGTCTTTTTTCTGCTCTCATTGTCTTTGTTTCTATGTTACTTTTGAAATGAATCTGTTGCTCTGCTCCTGTTTGTACCCCCTGGGTCCCTCTTAAAAACTGGGTTCTGAAACTAAATGAAGCTATCCTGGGATAAACATTTCAGGTAAATAAATAATAAATAAACTTTAGATAAATAAACTCTTGGAATTAGTTGGTTTAATAATACACAGAAAAAATCATAAATTACAAAAATTATTTGGTTCTTTTTCTAAGTATGAAACAATTTAAAGCAGTTCTTGAGTTACTTCACTTCCTGCAAAACATTCAATCTTTGGGAAAAATATGGTAACTAAATTGTGTCTACTTCTGTTTCATATTTTTTGTTTGAAAAACTGGGGGCATTATTTTTGTAACAAAAGCAATAAAAAGAACAATTCATAATAAACTTTGGGGAACAAATTTTATTTTACCAAGTAAACATTATTTCTTCAAGAATGAAACTGGTCCAAGTTTGAGACCACTCTGTGTCTAAAAACTGGGTGTCCATTTCCTCTAGCCCATGCTTGCAGGTGTGTGTGTGTGTGTGTGTTTATGTATATGTGTGTGTGCATGTAGGGGGGATGGGCAGTCACGCAATGGGGGTCTGATGACTTGTTTTAAATAATGTATTCTTCACTGATTTTCTGCTTGTCATCTTGAAATGAATGGGTCCCTATTATACACAGCACCAGACAGAATCCCCTTGTTCAAGTGTCTAGAAATGACTGTGCATGTGCAACTATTACATCAAGTGTCATATAACTGCATGCATTTGGTGGTGGGAGGATGTTGGCTAAGAACATATGGCTGCTGCACATTAAATGTAGCAGCATATATAGAATAAATGACAGGTAAGTGTGGTACACTAGGAAATAAACCCATCAAAAGGGCTAACCAGATCATAAAGCCACAAGCCTAAAGGGTGTCTGACTTTATGATCTGGGTAGCCCCCTATACTGGGTAATGGGCTTAGTACCCAGAATAGCTGACTTGCCCATCTTTTATTTTATATAAGACATTTGGATGGCTTCTGTTAGTTTTGATCACAATTGTGTATACAGAGAAAGGTATACAGATAATTAACTGCTAACCACTTCTACAGGGGAAAGAGCCCCATCCATGTATTATCCAGAGGATAATGTATGGCAAACAATATGTAACTAGTAATTTTTAACACATGAGGTGTGTGATACCACATAAACCTCAAGACCAAAGGTCAAGTGGTTTATTCATGTAAAACACACACACTCTCACTCTCTCTGAAAGTGTATAAAAACAAATTTAAACTGTTGCCCATACTTTTTTTTATATAATTACTGGTAAACAGAACTGTAGTCAGCAGATAGGAGAATAGAGGGCCTAGAACAAAAGTACATTTTGCAAGCAAGTGTTGTGTCTCATACTCATTGCAGTACATGAGAACGAGGCAATTATCTTTTATACACATTTGTTAATGAGAGATGTAACCGCTAGACATGCTATTCTGTTCACATACATACTATTGTATGGCACAAATGCAATATGCCTATACTTATCTAGTAATTACTTAAACAATACATTACAGATTGTGGAATATCATGAGATACTGTCACACCTTTGGTGCATTGTGAGTCATGAGGTAATGCCAAGTGCCATCAACCAGCTAAGAACTGACAATATCCCATGATATACCTCACCCTGGAGTGAATTATTGTGATTGTAAAGTGGACCTAAAATGT